>CM060959.1:79559118-79929118 GCA_030765055.1 Mantis religiosa
TCTGACAATCAACTGTCTTCAAGGTCGACTCGGTGCTCTGCCTTTTGGCAAGAAATAGCACGTGACTAGGCTTCGGAGGCTACATTCATAAATTAGAAAGACTCAGACGAAGACAGTAACAATGTAATTCATAAAACATAACTCTAATTGTAGCATTTAAAACATACACATAATATACGAATATCATTGTTGCAGTATTGATATTAACAAGTACATTATTATAATAGTTCGGAAAATTCTGTTTGGGTTCACTTACGTCTAGCACCAAGAAAACTTATATGCTCTAGGATAGTGTGAGAGAGAGGGAGAGAGGGGGGGTATGAAAAGAAGGTGGTAAGGCTGAGCACGTTAACGCATCTCATTTACTGTAGACCAGAACCTTTACCATTTGTAAATATAATAGTATTCTACATTATTAGGCTTCGGTTTTTAAGTGTGGTATATGAACTGTACAAAGATTTAAAGTTTGGAGCACTTTACATACATTACATTAACATGTAAGATTTACAACAGAGTACAGATGTATTATTTTATCTTGACAGGAATCCTGCGTGGTAGGGATGAGTAGCAACTGTGATGGGGATAGTGCACCTATCGCCACAATGCGTCACACGCGTAAGATTACGAGAGGGGAGGGCGGTGCATAAGGTGTCTAAAAACAAATTTCATTCTCGAAGCCAGTTTTGCAGCTCTTATAAGCTAAGTTGTAATTCTTACTATGGTAGTAATCTCCACGCTTTTGTTGAATCTTAAATAGTACATAGGCATTTGGAGCAAAACCCTGTTCTCTCCAGCAGCCTTTCAATATCGCTGCAGAGTCCCTGTAACGTATTTCTCTCCATGCATATGGTCCAGTATGTGCTGTATTTATATAAGTTTCATCCATAAAAACTATATAAAGTTCACTTCGATATCTCCGAACATTTCGTAAGTACTTAAGCCTTTTTGCACGTATGGTGCGATGTTCGATTAAAATTTGTCTGTCACGCTTAGCGTTTTTTTTTTCTTTCAAATAATCCTAGCTTCAAAAGAACTCTTCTTAATGTTCAGACACTGCCTTGGAAGTCAGTAGAATTTTTAGCTTCATAAGCACTTTCTTCAAAGTTGGTTTTTGCTTTTCTGTGCTTTAAAAATTATTCATAGTTCGCCTAACTACTTCTGAATTAAAACATCCAAATCAGATTTTGTGCATGTTCTTAATCTTTGTTTACTGGGCATAGAAGGACGTTGTTGCACTAGCACCAATGACTTTTCTTTCCTTAATAACTCTCCTAAACTGCTTTCAGACACAACTGTGGCCTCAGATACCCTTCCCCAGATTTTTATAGCAGACCCAGACCATTGTTACTTTTTTATAAATGTATGGATATTGGTTATTACTTCTCGTGTTTCTAAATGTAGCACTTTATTTCCTAATGTGCTGCTAGGAGGCGTCATTTATAAATGCCCTTTTGGAACCAGGAGACAAGCACATTTTGAAACAAGCTGTAGTGTTACCGAGTAGCACTGCACGTGTTTAGTTGCTCCTAACTGGTACTTAACTGACCTGCCCTCCCCTCCAGTTGCAACCGTTCTGAGGTGGACTCGTCCAGATACCACTGCGCATCGCTCTGCACTTTTCAAGATAAAAAAATACATCTGTTCCTATTGCGTAAAAGATTAGCGATGACACAGGAACTATGGAAGATACGACAAAATTGACAATAATAGACGTAGTTCTCAAATTAATTAAAAAAAGCCAACTTTAACAAAACGTGGTGTCCAACCACGTGGTGTAGGTGCAGAATGAAATTTTTTTTGTACATGTAAATGTTATAATAGCATATGCACTTCATAATATCCGACTTCTGATGGGAAAAATCTTCAATCTTTAATATTCCTTCACAAAAGTTTTAATTAAATTGATACCAGTAGGCCTCAATATATGCAGCAGTAAAATAATAAGGCCCGCCTCGGTAGCGCAGATGGTAGCATGTCTGTCTCACGTTCAAGAGGTTCCGAGTTCAAATCTCGGTCAGTGTGAGTTACCTGGATAATGTTTATTCCGGAGTTTTCCCTTATCCTAAAAGGTGAATGTCGGGTAACTCTAAGCTACATGGACCCTGGGCCCATTTGAGCATCATTTCACCCATTCCATTCATCGTACATGACTTAAAAAATTTAAAGGACGTATATTGCAAATAAAAAAAAATAAACGTTTCAAGTGTTTATAACATTTTAACTGCTACTTGGTTTACTTCAAAATAACAAAAGAAGTTCAGCTAAATACTTTCGATTAGTAGTTTATTAGTTATTTACAATATTAGTATCGTAACGTATCCAATTAAAAACGAGATTGGACCTACAGATGAGACCGTAAGTCGAGAATTGTTAATTTGAAACTATGATTCGTGAATCGTATAACGTTTCATCCACTTTAATAAAAGCTATTTTTATACTTATAATTTTAAGGATGGCTATATACATCGATTTTCTAGTCGATAGTTGCAAGTAGAGGATCATGTATGAAACAACACCAACTCCAATACTCAGACCATAATACGAGAATCGATTGTAGGAAAAATGGCGGCGCTCGTGGCCCAGCTTGTTATGTTGTGGTTATATCTGCAGATTAAAGTGTGTGTTTGTTCACTTTGATTGTGTGTTTGAAGAATTAATGTAATTCATATTACAGTGGCAATTAGTGACTAACGAGTTCGTTTATAGTTGAGTATTTAACATAAAGTGATAACGTTTACCTAAATATATACAGTGAAGTATTGTCGAAATGCATCGTTATTGTGTTCCCAGCTGCAATCTAATTATGGTAATGCACCTCACACGACATTTAAATTTGCGAAGGAAAAATCGTAATGGGATAAGTGGACCAGGAACATACATCGTAAAGATTTTAAAGTAAATGACAAAACTGTAGTTTGTATTCATCATTTTGAACAGTGCTTTGAGGTTAAGGAAGACATATTTCCCGTAAATGATGGTGAACCAATTCGTGCCCTTCGAAAAGTACCAAAATTAATAGATGATGCCTACCCCACGATTTTTAAGAATCAGCCATCTTATCACACATTAAAGCTCAACCAGAAAAGACGAAATCCTGAAGAATGTATCCAAGACATTTTATAGATAGTGAAGATAATTTTAATATTTGGTGTGCACAAGATGTTATTGACAGTTTTGAACCTAAGTGGTGAGGAGATATTAACCCATTGATAGGCATTATTAAAGACGATTAGTTACGTTCTTTTCAATAACATTCAAGATCCCAGCTTCACTGATGTTCCTTCACTTAATAAGTTTCAAAGTATTTCATAACCTAGAAGCAATATTATGAGCCTACCAGTGGGAAATTTTAAATGGCTCTTGCAGTGTGAGGGAACTGACACCTTCAAACGTGACAATTGGAGTAAACTGGACAATCTGGTGAGTTCTCTTAAATATTATAGTATAAGCAGTACCTATGTCCTTACCAGAAAAGGTTACTATGTAGACAATATAAAAGAAACTTTAGTACTTGCTACAGACGATAGAATGATACAGTCCAATAAGATAAAGTTTGCTGTGTTTAATGCTTATGAGTTGTCATGCCTTATAAATTAAATTTTGATTGGAAGTATAAGGTGGAAAATGCATAGTACTGGTCGTGCTACTATATAATGTGATAAGCTCTTAGGATTTGTCATGATGCTCTTTATTTATGTTATTACACGTTTTAGTTGAAAGTATAAAGTGATAAATGCTTAGGAGTTACCTCGCTGCTCCGTAATATGGATTATATTATGTCCATTGTGTATAGTTTCCTATTCTGCTTAACCAGAGTCACTGGGCTTCGATGGGCGCCATCTTGGAATCTGTATTATGGTCTGAGTATTGGAGTTGGTGTTGTATGAAACCAGGTCATTAGTGCAGGCATGGAACTGTAGTAACTGGGGAAACCAAAGACTGCAGTAGCTAAGAAATTGTGGGAGATAATTCAGTAATTCGTACTACGAAAGACAAATACTATGAATTGTTTAGCCTCAAAATCAGGTGGAATTCATTTGACACATTGCGAGAATGATGCAATAAATGTATACACAAATGAATATTAACTTTGATTTGCTTTGAAGTTTCAGTTGTATATTTAATTGAAATTAACGTTAACTTAACCGCACTTACACTTATATTACGTTACTTGCTTTTATTTTATAACGCTCTACTTTATACAGTCAAAGTAGATAAATATAGATATAATTACGTGTTAGATGAAAGTTAATGAGTAGGTATGCGATGAAGACAGGTCCAAAGTTAGGTTAGTTCTTGGGATCGACAGTTGAACATTGCACGCAGACTTGAGTCACTTCGTTTTATCGCTCGTTTATTGAGGTCCTCGAGGCTACTCTCAATCCTCTTGACGATCGTAACTGTAGGTTTTCGTTGCTTCTTCTTCTCCCTTGCTGACGCAAGAGGTAAACAATGGTATAGTCTTTTCAACGTAAAACTGTACCTCGCCACAGCATCTTTAATTCATCCAAAGTACACACGAATTCTTCTTCGGGGTTTCTTTAAATGTCAAATGTCAGCATGGACAACGATGATGCTCCCGATTCATTAGAGCTATAGCTGCAGTCTATCTTTAATTGTTCATAAATTTGTCGTTAGGTCACAGAATGAGTGTAGATTAGGCAGTGACAGGAGCAACGACGTGTGCCTCACGCTGTCAGAGTTCGCAGGTATAGGTTACACGCCGTGTCGCGTGCTGTAGCTGTTTGTACTATATGCGCAAGATTTCTTGAGCGTTGGATTTACGGTGTGGTGTGGACAGAGGGGAAGAAGAAAGAGCTAACATGCTCTTGTTTCTGCAATGTGGCCAACCTAGAAAAACACGATTCAGCCAAATTTCAATAAGATAAGCGAAGATATGCGCCGAAGGTATGAGATGTGTTAACAATCAATTGAACTCAATCCAATATGCTGTATGCTTATATATTTACTGTTATGAAACACATAAAAGTAGAAAACAGATATTATGACACCTATAAACATTCACTCGCTTTGTGATTCTTTGATTTCCAAGTCTACTGCGTCATCGCTGGTATCTTCTGATGTGATGATAATTTCATTAATTGCATTTTCTATTACACCATCGTTTCCCCAATATTGTATTTCCAGCTCCTGGACCTTCTTGCAGTATCCTTTCCAATCCGTCGCTTCTATAGCAAGTTTCCGCAGATTTGTGGCTCTCGTTAACATTGCGTACTTTGCAAACATTCTTTATTTTTCCTCGCGCCAGCTCCAATTGCATTCAGATTACAGTTATACGGAGGAAGACGAATTGTATGACCCCTTTTGAGAGCCATAACATCGACAACATACGTCTTGCTTTTATATTTGTTCTAAACTGGTTAGCTAATAATTAACCTCAAAATTGCTCAAAATAAAACGACGCCCTGTGAAAGCTTAGCATATTAGCCACTAGATGTTGCTGTGTGTAGCGCATTTCCAGTTTCAAAGTTGTCATCTGTATTTACGGAAATAGGCGAAACCTACCGAATGAGGACTTGGGAACCGAACGCTCAAGAAATCTTGTGCATATTAATAAACGTACTGGCATATTCCGCAGTAGCTCACTTGCTACTATTAAGAATTTCTTTGAACTTATGAAAGCGCAATAAAGAAGCTATTGTTTAATTATTGCTTATGAGTGTTTAACGTGTTCCAAAATTCCGTTATAGAAGTCCATGATGGCAAATAAGCTGGTGGACATATGCAACTTAAACCTTTTAGAGGGAAGTTAATGTTAGTGAGGTTGAGGATGAAAGCATTAAATGATAAAAATAACAGAAAACGATATCAAAGAACTGTAGATAAAGTTAACCAAAACTAAATGCCTTATGCAATGAGACAAGCGTTTTATTTCACTGTATTTAATAATATTAAATAAAATATTTTTAACTGAAAATGAAGATGTTGATTTTACAATAACTGGTTAAAAGCACTGTACAATTAAGATCACAGCAACTGTCCGAGTTATTAGTCGACTTTTTCACAAATAACTGCACTTTGTCATATTACCTGAAAGGTAGGCTAGGGTCACTGATGAAGAGCAAGAGGCAATACTTTTGTTTTCGTGGCCGGTGTGTCCCAGTAACAACTTTATATGTTCATGCGCTGCCTAATCACAAAATAATGTAATATTTAATATAACATTATACCTAACAGAACTTCGAAGCTGCGACGCCAAAATTTGGACTAGTTAAGTTATAAACTACGCAACGGCTATAATAGCTCGGTGTCGTTTTGAAAAAAACTGTATAATACGAGTAAAATAAGGGAACGAAAGGAAAATTAGGAATAAGAAATCGTGGAAGACAAAAAGAAAAGAAAAAAAAAATACAGGTTCAAGTGGGCAGTTGACAGTAATGCCGGGATCTCCTGAATGCGTGCCTCATGTTACCGCCAAACCAACCGCTCTTAAGAGAATAATAATGTTCTTTCTGAGTTGCTTCCTAATTTGATATAAATTACTTTTATTTCAACTCGCCTTTCCCTAATTCGTAACGTGTGCACTTTGTCCATTCCGTCCTTTTCCGCTCCACTGACAAAGCCCTTTCAGTTAGAGACTTAATATGCGCTAAAGCCAAAGAGCTTCCTTTGGCATGCCTGTGCTACGATGTGGAAGTCGACGTTAAAAGAACAGTTTAGCAGATACGGACATAAAAGTACCGCGCTGTTTCTAATGCTTATTATGCATTATGTTATAAGCTAAAATCGGATAACTTGTTTTTTATTACGGAGAAAATGCCAGTGCTTTATTAGTTGAATACAAAATAGATTATATGTACACAAAACATTTTTCCTTCACACTTAAAATAACCTCAAACCTGATAAAAAAGCCTCAGGGCAAAAATAAGCTATCTTTCACGCCCAATATAAAATGTGACACTGAGAACCATTGCACTTAGGAGCTCCAATAAATAACAACTCAATTTGAACTTCCTCCGGTTTTCTGTGCATCTCAGCAGCGTTCCTTACGACGTTTACAGTGTTGTTCACATTTATATGAAGATCACCACAGGAAGGCAAGGCAGTGTTGCTGTGTTTATGATCGCCATCTGGGTACGTTAAGTATACTAAGTTGTAACGGGAGATTATGTCTGAAATGAGTTTTGTTTTCTGATCTGAGTATTAGCGGGCCATGTAAGGTCAATATAAAAAATGATGAACGGTTGCTAGAGAAAAGAAAATCAACAATCTTGCTTGATGTGAAAAGATGAAATGTTTTGGATACAAGAAGAAAATCAATAATCTTCATAAGGATATATGTGTTCTGCAATCTTGTTAGTGATGAGTAGGGATACACAGAATCACCACCTGCAGAAACGTATCTGAGATCTGAAAATGGACTAAACATAAAATCGGCGTGCTGGTTGGAAGCAGGACGGAATATACGACAGTGTCAGTAATTCTCTCTTGGAATATTAAGAAAGGCAACACTGCACGGATTTAAATGTGGTTGATAATGGCTTTCTATCATTATCCTAATTTATCCTAATTTATTTGCATTCAAAAAGTGGCTCAGAGCAGAGCGATACAAAATACGTAGATATCATGAGTTGTGGACCGAGTTAAATGATCAACTGGATCTCACTTGCTAACTGTTGCGCGGATGTGCACGCCGTTTCTGTCTAAAAAAAGAAAAAAAAAAACTGCAATTGTGCAGGCGGCAATTAGAGTCAGCAGGTTGTTTATCATGTTATCTTTACGAGATACTGACGTTGGTGAACAACGCTACCATAGCTGGACATCAAATTCACTTCCTTTGGATCAGAGGGCATGTCGGAATTCGATACAATGAAGTCGCCGATCGCCTGGCAAAAGAGGGACTCACCCAAGGCACCTTCCAAGGCATCCAACTGCCCTACACGGATTTCTTCCCGGTCCTTCATCGTGACGCCTATTGTCGCTGGAATGACGCCTGGATTCGTTCGCAGTCCATCAAAGGCAAACACCACGCCGCCTTTCAGACGCATCTATCCACGACCCCTTGGTTCTCCAGCTTCAGGATTGCACGTCGACATCTCACCTCCATCATTAGAATGCGACTTGGACATGGATGTTATCCTGCGCATCTACACCGACTACGTCTCATCGATTCCCCTGTATGTCCTGATGACCCAGGCGAAACCGCTGACCTCAATCATCTCCTGTTCAGTTGCTCTCGCTACCGAGCCCACCGTTCTTCCTTCCTCCGTCGCCTACTTCAGCAGTCTGTTCCTTTTCCCGCTAGCGTCAACACCATATTACAGTTATGCAACAAACCTGTATACCAAGCTCTTCTGCAATTTCTTAAAGAAAGTGATCTACAGATCTAGTCTCTTCCCATCCTCTTAACCTTCCTTTCATTATTTTTCTTATTTTTCCCTACGATGGCCATATGGGACTTTACTGAAGGCCAAAAAAATAATAATAAAAAAAATCAAATGTGGACATTTAAAGTGGCGAGTTGAGAACTGATAAACGTGCAGTGATTTATTCTTTTGTTTATTTAAGTGCAGTGAAGCCACGAGCGACTGTATTGGTGTGTGTTACGTCATTCTGCTGAGATCAGAATTGTACAAGAGCTTTTTCAATTTCTCCAAAAGAAGTAGTTGTGCAGGAGTAAGGAGTTTTATGTAATTAATGGAATCTTTTTATTAAAGAAATAAGAATTTATCGAAGTGTTGGAGGTAAACTGCAATGATTGACTAGGAAAGAAAGTTCAAGTAAAATGTAATCCAGATAATACAATTAAATTATTTGTTACAAAATTGGACTTCTCCAAAATTGTATTTATTTCACTCTGTACCACACCTGAAAACAAGAGATCTTATGACTCTTGTTTAAAATAAGACGATACAATTGGTGACCAGAAGAAACTGATAGCCGCAAAAACTCACAAGAGAAGAGAAAGAATTGTGTTTCCAACATAGAAATCTTGCTTCATATTGCGCCCAAACGTGTAGCTGATTAAGATGGAGAAAAATTAACTACGGATCAAAATATCCTGCTTCAAAGTTTATTTCAAATGATGATGATATATAAGGGCGCTCAACTACGGCGGTCATCAGCGCCCTTTAAAAAACTAGTCATGGCAAAAGCCAGATATAAAACTTTCTAAAAACTATACAAGTGTAACAAAACCTATTAAAAATACACGTACATAAAATCATCAATCAAAACCTACTAAAAATTTCGTTCACTAAATCCTAAACTCTAAACTAGACAAGAATCTAAAAACCTTCTCCACGGGTCTCCACGCACGGCCTACACGTGGGTGGGCCTGTTGACCGTCTCCCTCAAACACGAAGAGGAGCCCACACGAGGGAGACTGTTGGCTCGGGACCCCGGGTGCGCCAAACCCGTACCTACCGAAGTAGGCCCCTGGGTGGGATCATTTCAAATAAACAGTGTTGTCACATAACTCACCCATGTATAATACTTAACACTGCAGTTACTGAAACGAGCATCAGTTCAGGCAGCATACGCAACTCTAATACAATCATTTCGTAGTAAACAGACCCACTAACAAACGAATGAAATGATGTTCAAGTGACTCCAGGGTCCACAGAGCTTAGAGTTACCAGACATTCATCTTTCAGGATAAGGGAAAATCTTATCACCCTGACCGAGTTTAGAACTCGGGACCTCTTGAACGTGACGCAGACACGCTACAATGTACGCTATCGAGGCGGGCGATAGAGCTTAGAGTTACCATTCATCCTTCAGGATAAGGGAAATCCTTCAACGTTAGGTCATATCGGACGGTGAATGAAATGATATTCAAATGAGGCCAGGGTACATAGAGCTTAGAGTTACCAGACATAACTTCTTTTAGGATAAGGGAAACCTCCAACGTTAAGTCATATCGGACGATGAATGAAATGATGTTCAAATGAGTCTAGGGTACATAGAGCTTAGAGTTACCAGAGAATACTTCTTTCAGGATAAGGGAAAGCTCCAACGTTAAGTCATATCGGACGATGAATGAAATGATGTTCAAATGAAGTACAGGGTCCACAGAGCTTAGAGTTACCTGACTTTCATCGTTCAGGATAAGGGAAAACCTTATCGCTCTATCCGAGATTAGAACTAGGGACCTCTTGAACCCGAGGCAGGCACGCTGCTACGTAGTACAGAGGCAGGCCTAAGCATATGATGATTTAATCCAAATTGTTGGAAGTATTTTTTAGAAAATCCAGAATTTTTGAAAAATTTTCCACGTGGGATGTAGGATTTTCTTAAAAATCTTGGTATCGTATTGATGGAAATTATAGAACACAAATACCGGGTTTGATGCCTTAACATTTAAATCTGCTTTTACGTCCGTGTTATGAATGAGCTATAAATGGTCAGCCACTGACGATAGAGCTCAGGTTATGTTTACCTGGTTGAGCACGGCGGTTCTTTGAGCTAAATCGATCTGAAAATCTTGGCACCGTTCACGGATGAATAACTTGTGTAACCTCAAAGAACTTGCTTATCCGTGCTGAGTCTGGGGATTACATCAGCTGGAATAGGTTGGGATTGATTCCTTTGGGGATCAATTAACAAGAGATGTTCCAAGTTCAGGTCTTCTGCTCTCAAAGGATTCACATTTCTCGTGGTTGTAAATTCGCAAACATCGAACTTATATGTTACATATCGAGGATAGCGCAGGTGGCTTCGTCTGTGGCCCGCATTCGGGAGGTTCAGGTTCGATTCCCCTGGCCGGTTTATCTGTCTTATGGTTTTTTCGGGGATTTCCCCGGTTCGCCTGGCGAATGCTGGATGGGTAACTTACATCCCTCAAATTTCCTGTCCCTCCATTTCATCTCCATTATCATTTCATATCATCTCTCATCTGGTGGTCTCTTTCAGGGTAGAAGTGTTGGCGGGTATATCGGCGCTGCATGGCAGAATGATATGCTCTTGGTAAAACTTCCTTCTCCGGAAGGACAGTCTCCGGTCGCCAAACCCGGTCTGGTGGGGTCGTTTCGGGTCCACAGTAGGGTGGGATGCCGACTGTACTGATCTGCCGGGGAGTTTCCAATGGTAAAGTAAAATTACCCCGCTCTTTGCACTGTCCTAACTTATTGGGATGGCCACCCTATTCTCCTCTCGCCTTATGCTTCCTCCTGGGGCTGACCCACTTGGGGGCATAGTTTTTTGTTTTGTAATTTTACGTCCTCCAACGTTAAGTCATATCGAACTGTGAATGAGATGGGTGAAATGATGCTTAAATGTGTCCAGAGTACATGGAGCTTAGAGCTACACGACATTTCGTCTTTAAGGATAAGGGAAAACCCTGGAAAAAATCTTATCCAGGTAACTCATCCTGACCGAGATTCAAACTAGGGACCTCTTGAACGTGAGGCAGACACGCTACCATCTACGCTACCGAGGCGGGCATGGGGGCATATGTATAATAGAACAAGTTTGGATCTCCGTCAAAAATCCCCTCCGTAGCGTAGTCTAGTCCAGTTCAAAGATAGTTCAGTATCGCCGTTCACTCGCCTGATCCTACGATCCCAACATCCAGCAAGGAATTGTCGGACAAAAACTTTTCAGAAGCCATTCCATCACTTGCCTATTGAGATGTGGAAACGTCAGAAAAACCTAAGACTGTTTTAATTGGAGTCAAACCTCGCACTTCATCCGAGAAGAACAGTGTGTTCTGCAGTAGACTAATTGATATTCTTATTATGTCGGATAACACATTTTTTAATCTTAAACTTTTATTTCAAACACGAAACAAGGTTATAACATCTTTTCATTTTGAACTTTTCTTGTAAATCTGTCGACAAACCTGAACGTCTAGTGAGATTTTCAAAGATAAAACATAAACCCTATTCCATTGAGAAAACAGAAGAACAAGGTCTTGTGTTCAAGTAGAAATCTCTGCTTGTTTCGTTTCACTGCCTTTGAAAGGAGTGATAACCATCCAATTGAAAGTCTGCCGGCAGTTGTTTCACTACGATGGACGAGATGAGCAATGATCGATAAAACAATTGAGGTTTCATTGAAACTTGCGCACCAGTAAATTCTCACACATGCTTCAGAATTATAGATGGGGTTCCGTGATGCGTGATGTCTGACCAGCATTTGGTGTTATAGCACTGGCTTCTACAGTAGACTGCACATAATAACTCTAGCATATTTGTCAAAAAGATACGTCATCTCTGTCAATTTTAATCACTAGGTTTAAATGGAGAGGGGGAAAAACGTATTTGAACACGCGTATGTATTTTTTTACTAAAACCAATAACAAAGAAAATGCTGGAAATATATATTTGATACAGCTTGTGTGCTCTAAAAAGATCTAATTTTCTGTATATTAAGATGGCCGCGTCATGACCGAGCTGTTAGACTGCTTGATTCTCACCAAGGCGGTCTGGGTTCGATCCCAGACAGTGGCGAAGCGTGCAATGAAGCGCTGGAAGCGCTGCTTTCTCAATAATTTCAGGAGAAAAGGTAGAAAAACAAGAAACTTCATAGCCAAACAATATTTTGTTTGCTCGGGATACATTTTCAAAATTTATTCACGAACATCCGCGGTACTGCGGACAAGTTGACAGCTACTTTGATTCAAGTGACCAGTACCGGGAGCTCATTCAGTACTATATTTGCGCATTTGTAACCTTGGATACCATGCTTTGTAGGTTTCCGAAAGCACTTGCGACTCTTGGATAGTTTTTATTAAATTTATTATCCATCGATCAGCAAGTATGCTTTACAGATGTTTGTTACAGAGAAACATAGTAACAGAACACAATAATTGAGGAAGCCGTAAACGGCTCCTCTAACTAAATATGGCAGGATCACAGTAACAAAAATTGAGTAAATAAGTAAGTAAATAAGTGTGATGGTAGTTATTACTCGTCTGGGTCAGCTGTGCTGGAGGGGTCACTCAGGAGAAGATCGTGTGGTATGCACTTGAGGCGAGTCGGTTGGCGAGTTCGAGCGCCAAGATTGTAGGTAACAGCACCTGAGAGCTCCTGGAGATGGTAAAAGAAAGGTCGTGCCAGGCGTCGGATGTACTGGTGAATGGGTAGAACACGAAACTCGTGCTGAAGTTGTTGGTTTCTGGCGAAACATGGAGCATTTGTAGCTGTACCGAACACCCTGTTCTGTAGTTCCTGAAGTCGACGGTGTGCCACCCCACACTAGAGCTGCATAGGTAAAAATGAGACGGACTAGAGATATGTAAAGAAGAATGGAGGATTCATAACCAAGTTAGGTGCGCCTGTTGAGTAAACGGTACAGTTTTGATAGCCGGGCAAATACAAGTGTAACAGACCGACAGATGTGGGCGTTCCAAATTAGTCGAATGTCCATAGTACACCAAGATATTTCACTGGCACATCATGAGAGCTGTTTCCCGAGCAGCTGTAGTGAAGGAGGATCCTCATAAGGGCGTAAAGAGAAGGCCTTAACCTGTCTTGTTAGTGTTGAGAGAAATGCGTCGGTTAGAGGACTAGTGAGCTAGTCGATCCAAGGCAGTTTGTACTTCGTGAATGGCATGACGGATATTGGAGTGAGAATAAAAGAGAGCAGTATCAGCAGCATATAAGGCAGGGAGATCATAAATGTATATATTAAAGAGGAGTGGTGCAAGTACTGAACCTTGAGGTACACTTGCTAAAATGGGCCGTCGGATGGATATGAAACCAGCAACTCGCACCACAAAAGTATTATTAGTGAGAAAACGTGCAATGATTTGTATAAGATAATAAGGGAGACCAATGCGATGTGCTTTAAGTAGTAGCCCAGTGTGCCACAACTTATCGAGTGCCTGGGTGATATCTAGAAATGCTGCTACAGTGTAGTGCCTGTTTTCGAAACCTTGTACGATAGACTGCGTGCTTCTAAGCAATTGATGAGTGGTAGTCTTCGATTGTTAGGACGCACTGACAGATTTTGTCACGTGAATTCTATGTAGCGTGTGAAGATAAGTTTATTTTATGTTTGTTTAACGTGGCGCTTTTAACTACAGTATATTTTAATAGCATTGGCAACAGCATTTTACGTGGATTGGTATTTAGTGATGAAAAACAGGAAACTCTTGTGAAGTTTTAAGTTATTGGCAAAGGTGTATGAATTTCATACTTTCTACATTTTAGGCTAACTGTTCACATGGTGTGAGACAGGTGTAGGAAAAAATGGAACGTCTGAGTGAAGAGAGGAAGCAGGGATATGTCTGCTTGTAGTGTGACCAGTCTTGCAATACAAGAAGGGCCTTCGTGTGACTGTACAATAGACCGAACAGCAGCTAAAGCTGAGCTACACATAATCCTTCCAAGCTCCTTGGCATCAAAATTTTCCCCAAAGCAAAACAAATAAAAACACCAGGGTGCAAGGTGTTGCATCCTGTCCTTCAACCCCCAGGTACATCTTGTAACCTCATAAATAACACCATTCTAAAAACCCACATTTCACCCTACAACATCCGAAATCTACCTTACCTGCGGTAAAACCCTTAACGTGTGGGCACGCAGCAAAAACCTTCTGGCTATATACAGCCAGCCAGCACAACATGGCATGGCATGGCACGTACAATAGAAAGAGTAGTTAGTTCTTTGAGTCATTACTCTGTCCTATTTTAGTGAAAAGTATTATTTGGAGCTTCCCTCGCTCACGCCTCGCCACTGATCCCCAGCGACAGCACGTGAAATTTGTGGTGGGAAAACGGCACAGTAACGGGTTTTCTCCGGGATCTCAGGTTTCTCCTGCCATCTTCCACCATTACTCCATTATCATCCTTCGTGTCATTCATTTCGCTTTCATTCTGTTATCTACTCATCTCACCCTCATACCATTCATTGGTCTGATCACCCATCCTGGGTTCTCTATATGTTTGAGAGCTTCTTTCCTCAACCCAACGTCTAAAGGCATAAAGGGCGAGGAAGAAGAATTACCAACACTACGGTGGTGGTAAATCTAGGGAAGTTGAAGAACAATAAGAATAAGAAGACTTTTGTCTATCTCTTACGTTTTACCAGATATGCAAAATTAATTTAGAATGAATGGAACCTTTTCACAGAAAATTCAAGAAATTCATTTCATTTGGCATGGAAGTATCTTAAAGACGCGATGATATTATTAAAATACTGTCACATCTTTCAAAGGCGTCGAAATGAAATACGAAATTTTACACAGACCTTTTGCTGAAAATGTACCTTTATAATTTAGAGAGTATCAAAGCAAGTAGTTTCGGTAAAATTGCTGTATCGCATACAATACTTTTGTAAGCAGAGAAAGTACTAAATAGATTCAAGAAAAGTCTGCAGGCGTTATATAAAAGTAAACGAAAGTCCAGGATAGAAAGTCGTATGAATTTACAATCCCAATTTCTTCTGCTCATGCATTATAAACAGCATTATCTATGGCCATGGCTTTTTCGTCCACGAGCATTTCTAAGCTTAAAACGGCGAAGTGATGTAGCTTTTTCTTGTTGTTCATCCGGTGTTACATTTAAAGTCTAATCAAACTGAAGCTCTGGTCATATATATTATTCTTGTGCAATGTTCGATGTTTTATTTTAGAGATGAAACTTGGCAGTGGTACCAACACTCAATTAATTTATGGACTATGTTTCACAGCTGAAAGACTTTTAAGAGAGTAACTATTCCTCGAAACCAAGAGATTATTTTCCACGCCTTTTATAGCCACAATATAAATCATCTCATGCGTTAATGAAACCCATTTTCCTTTCTGACAAAGCATTGCGTGGATCACGTGAAATACCTGAGTTAACAGGGAAAAAGGTTCTGAGAGGAATTCATTTTACCAACCTCAAGGGAAATATAACAATATCCACTATCATTGCAGGAGAGTAAATAAAGGAAATTATGATGTAGAACTTAGTGAAACAGTAAATAGAAAAATGACTACACTTTAAAGGACTCTTTTTTCAAATAGTCCCAAACGAACTATACAAGCAGGACTTTACCTGCCTCAGCTTAGGTGGTAGCGTGTCTATTTCACGTTCAAGAGAACCTGAGTTCTAATCTCGGTTAGGTTGAGTTATTTGGATAAGAATTATCCATCCCTTAAACTTACTATCCTTAGGGAAAATGGATAAGTATAAGTCTGCTCTTAAAAATATTACTCAGTAAAAGAATTTCTGTTTAAGCATCCTGTTCTATAAAGGGAATATAATGCATCATTGTATTGGTTTAATGTATTGTTATCATAGGTAATGTCACGAGTGGTTTTGAATTTATCTAGGGCAGTTCAAAGCCACGAGATGTATTTGTAGAGACTAAAAGTATACTTCAAAAACATACGACTGTTTACTGAGAGAGAACTCTGCTTTCCAGCTTTTTATTAGAGTATACATGTCAAAGTAATTCAGTAATCGCCTCGGAAAAAATGGCCCTATTATATGAGTACACTAACAACGTCAGCTAAAAGGAAAATAGCGGATTCTTGTACTTAGATCAGGGGTTGGCTACCAAAAATTAGGAAAAATTAAAGACGCCTCATCCATTATGGACAGTCGAAACGGACATATTAAACAACAATTTTTGCTTAAACTTCGTCTCGTGGATCTCAACATGCATGAGAGGGTGAATGAGATGGGCGAAATGATGCTCAAATGTGTCCCGGGCCGATGGAGCTTAGAGCTACCCGACATTCGTCTTTAAGGATAATGGAAAACCCTGGAAAAAACATTATCCAGGTAGCTCACCCTGACCGAGATTCGAACTCGGGACCTCTTGAACGTGAGGTAGACACGCTGCCATCTACGCTACCAAGGCGGGAATGAGAGATTTTGCCATTTATGTAATAATATTTAAACACCCAACAAATGATTAAAACTGTCTTAAAAGGCTAAATCAAACACAAGAACTCCCGAGGTTGCAAAGGTCGTATTACAGTGGGGCACAGTGGGGCTCCGTAAATTGTTTTTTCCTCCCCCCCCCAAAAAAAACATAAAAATTCACCTGGTATAACGAAATGTTTAGTGGGACTATTCCTACAGAGGTTTATCCAAATATCTATGAGGTAGACAGTAAAATAGTAAGATGTATGCACTAATTTGACTTTGTGTACTGATTGTTACCAACATATTCTAAAACATTCTTATTATTTTATGCACTTTTGTTAATCAAGATAAACGTTTAAAAAGCAATTCTGACACAGTTCAGAGGTCGTTGAACGCCGAAACGCTTTTCCAATATTACCATACCGGGATATGACGAAATTCTTTTACAACAGTGGGTAAATGGTGGCACTTTAATTAAGATGCCCTGCCCTGTCCTATAAGGTAGTAACTGCAGCAGCCGGCTGTTCTTTAATGGGAGATGGAGATATTGAAGGGGCATGGAAATTATCCATCGGGCTTTACGTCAGATTTTTCTTTAAGAACCTGTTTAACCTGTTAAATGCCATGCTGCAAGATCTCACTACATAGTACTGTTTTTACATAAAATACGAATATTTATAATATTTAACAATGATTAATTTTATTAATAGAAAACACAAGTAAGTTACATCTAATCAAAAACCTTCCCTGCTGTGCCTGAAGGAAAGGAATTAATCCTGAGGTAGCTTGTAAACATAATTCTCCTAGTTTATGTGCTGTGTGTAAAGAGAGAAAACAATTGCATGGGAATGTTCCTTGCGGTAACACGTATGTAATATGTAAACAGTTCGATAATCGATTCTAACCACACGAGTTTACTCAGGCGTAAATGCATGTCGTAATTACCTTTCCAGAGAGCACTTTTTAGCCTTTTAGTCACCACTGAAACATCAACAAAAAAGGAAATGACTTATAATGAGATATTACCCACTACCAGCAACACATGAGAAGCACTGAATGAAAAAGTGCAATATGCAACTTTTAATTTCTCTACGTAGTTAAAGTTGTAACAATAGTATTAGCAGTGATAGTAGCAGTAGCAGTAGAAGTACTGACATATGTAAAGATTGTAAGGTACTCTAAGATCCTCGTACCTCGACATGATATATTCTGCCAGCCTCATCTCCTACTAAAAGTACAGTGAACGGAACTCTTCTAAATCTTCTAAAGATTTCGCACCAAAATTCTCTAAAAATTTCCATACACCAAACTATCTTTACATTGATTATTTTAATTTTTAATTTACGTCTTCCAACGTTAAGTCAGATCGTGCGATAAATGAAATGCCTGAAATGATACTCAAATGAGTCCAGGGCCCATAGAGCCTAAACTTAACAGACATTCATCTTTTAGGAAAAGGGGAAACCGAGGAAAAAAATAAAAACCTTACTCGGGACCTCTTGAACGTGAAACAGACATGCTACCGTTTAAGCTACGGAGGCGAACTTTTAGATAGAAAGCTTTTGTTCTGTTTTTTGATTAAAATATTATATATTTAAGTGATTACATGAAAAATAATGTTTATATCTTGACTTTTATGCAAATAGTGTGAAGTGCTCTTCAATCTGAATAACTTTTCATAACTGATACGCTATATTAATTTATTATTTCATTAATTAATTGCTCAATTTATTTATAGGTTCTCCACTTTACAGCAGTTCACCATTTGTTCCTGCTTTTCAGAGATTCCTGTAGTTCCATTGTTCTTCTTCCAGTCCCCTCTTCTTCATATGACCATATATTTCCTCGTGCCACGTTCTTCTGGCTCTTTGCCGCTTTCTTCTGCCTGGTTCTTCACACTTTAGGACTTGTTTGTGCCACCGTTCTTCCGGCATCTGTTGTACATGTCCATACCACTGTAAAGCTCTGCTGGACATTGTCTATAACAGTTTCCAATGCCTCCATTTCATGTCTAATGTAGGCGTTTGTGACAATTTTTAATCTTGATATCCTCATAATTCTTGGAACTCCATCCATTTCTGCGCCAATATTCTTTCCTGCATTCTTCTATTTAATGTCCAACTTTCGGACTCATATGTAAGTATACTTTCTATTATCGTTTTTAAAATTTGTTGTTTAGTCCTTCTAGTCAAATTCCTATTCCATAAAAGACTGTTCAAACATCTAATCGCCTTCCTTGCACAATTTACCCTATTGATAATATCTTCTTCACAATTGCCATTTTCATCTAGATCCTAGGAACTTAAGTTGTTCGACACATTTAATTACCACATCATTTACTTGCAGATCTTCCGAATTTCCTCCTATTATCATATATTCAGTTTTAATGACAATTATTTTTAATCCGTCTACTTCAAATACATTTATTAATTTTTTAATCATATCGTCTTTATACTGTCCTATTATAATCTGGTCATCTGCAAGTATTAAATTCTGCAATACGCGGCCATTGGTGTTTAGTCCCATTCCCCTACATGACGTATTCCACTTTCTCAACACCTCTTCTATAAAGGTTTTAAACATTGTAGGTGACATGCCACAACCTTGTCTAAGTCCTTTTGTTGTGGGGAATCCTGCTGATACTCGGTTCCCCATCTTAACACTTGTCTTACATTCATACATTCTTTTAATAAAGATACACTATGGGAGACAAAATCTACAACACAAAACTAGAAATTTTCGTTAAAGATCACAATTCATGTAAATAACGGCCTGTCGGAGGAGGAAGTTTTACCAAGAGCATATCATCCTGCCATGGATATAGTCAACATGAAAAATTCAATGCCATGGCCGGGATTTGAACCACGGATCTCCTGGTTTCTGTCCAGTCGCTCTTAACCTTTGAGCTACCATGGCCAACGTGCCATCCTGACATTAAATTCTCCAGTTGACTCGTATATTTCCCCGGTAGACCACTAGGGGCTCTCGCATCCGAGATACACTGTTTGTGGCGATTTACTATTGTAAGTACTTAAGTCCCAGACTTCATCATTTAACTCTTATTATTTTAGTTAATTGATGGAAATTAATCATTTCTCCACACTAGCCGTATATAGGCTAAGATATTTGATGGATAGAGTCAACATGAAAAATTCAATGCCATGGCCGGGATTTGAACCACGGATCTCCTGGTTTACGTCCAGTCGCTCTTAACCTTTGAGCTACCATGGCCAACGTGCCGTTCTGACATTAAATTCTCCAGTTGACTCGTATATTTCCCCGGTAGACCACTAGGGGCTCTCGCATCCGAGATACACTGTTTGTGGCGATTTACTATTGTAAGTACTTAAGTCCCAGACTTCATCATTTAACTCTTATTATTTTAGTTAATTGATGGAAATTAATCATTTCTCCACACTAGCCGTATATAGGCTAAGATATTTGATGGATAGAGTCAACATGAAAAATTCAATGCCATGGCCGGGATTTGAACCACGGATCTCCTGGTTTACGTCCAGTCGCTCTTAACCTTTGAGCTACCATGGCCAACGTGCCGTCCTGACATTAAATTCTCCAGTTGACTCGTATATTTCCCCGGTAGACCACTAGGGGCTCTCGCATCCGAGATACACCGTTTGTGGCGACATACGGCTAGTGTGGAGAAATGATTAATGTCCATCATCCTGCCATGTAACGCCAAGACACACGCCAACACTTCTGAACTGAAAGAGACCATCAGATGAGAGATGATATGAAATGATAATGGAGATGAAATGGAGGGACGGGAACTTCGTGGGATGTAATTAATCTACCCAGAATTCGCCTGGCGTTCCGGGAAAACCCCGAAAAACCCATTCGTCAGAAAGGTCGGCCACGGGAATGTAACCTGGACCTCTCGAATGTGGCCTACTTATCCCTCTGGGTTTACGTGTGACATTAAGAGAATAGAGGTATTGCTTGTTATTCGTTTAATTTTCAAATATTTGCACTTTTCTCAACCTCGATAGTCACCTTTAATTAGCATTCGGTTCGTAGGATTATTTATCCATATGAACATCACATTTATTGCTTGTAGCGGGGCTTGTGGTATTTTATCCCGCTGCACGTAGAGAAGTCATATGTAGCCGAGATGTTTTCCTGGTTGCCAGGTAGGATGATCCTACGTTGTCGAACTCCGACGGTGAACATAGTGGGATAATGGTCTCCTCTTAATTCTGAATGTTTAATTCAGATTTGTTGCTCAAATCCCAGCACTGCTCCAAACGGTGCATAAGAACTCTATAAATTCAGGTGTGATCTTGAGCTAGGGAATTAATTTTTTAAATAAACCGTTGTTTAATTTTGAAACTCCAAACTTTTAATTAAATTTAAATGCTTTATGCCATGCTTCATATAAAACTTTACAAAGGAATTGTATTACTTTGTTACAATAATATTAGGTCCCGACACTGAATTGGTATCCGTTACGTTCAGCTTTCCCAAGTAAAAAGACGCTATCTTTGCTCGCCACTTACCCAAGATTATTAACTTTTCTCCTTTCGTCGCTATTACTACCAAACAACTTCTTTCTCATTGGTACATATCACTTATAATAACCAATACAAACACATTGAATCATCATTTAAATAATCATTCCTTTCATGGCCCACTGTATTTCACACTTTCATTTCTTACGTATATTAACTTTTTCATACCGATCTTTAAACTAATATTAAACACATTTAATATTTTCAGGGCCTAAACTAAAATAATTGCTACATGCTTGGATTATTAACGTCTATAATTTTGTCTGTCTTTCTAGAAAGAGTTAACTCAAAAAAGGAAACTTAAACATCAAGCTCAAGTAGGCCCAGGATTTCTAGAGCGTAGAGTTATCCAACATACATGTTCTCATGTTAAGTAAAAACCAGGGACAAAATGTTGTCTTCAAGCAGCAGACAAAGTGAAATTAGAATTGCTACCAAAAAATAAAGAAACCAATACGACATTGTATACAACAAGTTCTGGAC
Organism: Mantis religiosa; assembly: GCA_030765055.1. Taxonomy (NCBI): domain Eukaryota; kingdom Metazoa; phylum Arthropoda; class Insecta; order Mantodea; family Mantidae; genus Mantis; species Mantis religiosa. Next base: position 79,580,893 of record CM060959.1, read on the forward strand.
TAGTGCAAGGCAAAGAACATACAAAATAATTATATGGAAAATATGTTGTTCGCGTTCTTTGAGAAAAAAACTAAAATATGAACATCTTCAACATCGTGGGCATATCGTAAATTGTGTAACGAATAATTCAAGGTCCACTTCCTACGCCCTAGGGATAAATATTTCAAATTTTAATAATTATACAGTTCAGTTTTCTCAAAAGATGAATTAGTTTGGAAAAAGTTGTAATCTATTAATTATATTTTTGTTGAGCTTTTATTTTCATCATTTCATTTTTTTTTCACTGCCTCTCTTATGTAGAATGTTGTGGTTTTCTAAAAGTCGTGTTGCTACGCAAGACAAATGAACATCGCAACCCAATGGATACCATGGCCACGAGAAAATAAAATACTACCATATACTTATATAGAATCGTCTAAAAGTAGTGTATGATGCTGGAGTTAAAATAATATTATTTTAGTTAATTGATGGAAATTAATCATTTCTCCACACTAGCCGTCTATAGGCTAAGATATTTGATGGATAGAGTCAACATGAAAAATTCAATGCCATGGCCGGGATTTGAACCACGGATCTCCTGGTTTCCGTCCAGTCGCTCTTAACCTTTGAGCTACCATGGCCAACGTGCCTTCCTGACATTAAATTCTCCAGTTGACTCGTATATTTCCCCGGTAGACCACTAGGGGTTCTCGCATCCGAGATACACCGTTTGTGGCGACTTACTATTGTAAGTACTTAAGTCCCAGGCTTCATCATTTAACTCATATTAGTTTAGTTAATTGATGGAAATTAATTATTTCTCCACACTAGCCGTCTATAGGCTAAGATATTTGATGGATAGAGTCAACATGAAAAATTCAATGCCATAGCCGGGATTTGAACCACGGATCTCCTGGTTTCCGTCCAGTCGCTCTTAACCTTTGAGCTACCATGGCCAACGTGCCTTCCTGACATTAAATTCTCCAGTTGACTCGTATATTTCCCCGGTAGACCACTAGGGGTTCTCGCATCCGAGATACACCGTTTGTGGCGATCCAGGAGATCCGTGGTTCAAATCCCGGCCATGGCATTGAATTTTTCATGTTGACTCTATCCATCTAATATTATTTTGTTCATAGGTCTCAGCCTATGGGCTCGTTTTGTAATCACACCTACCTACAAAACAAAAGCTTGCTTTTAACCCTTGCATTATAAACATTTTTTTGGGGGTGAGGTTCGTTTCCAACCAAGCGAGAGAGATGGCTTCCGGGTAAGTTTTGTGCTCACATGAGGTAATACCGTAGTTCAAATTAAGGACGTTCAGCTCAACTGGGATTTCTCATAAATTAACAAATGCACCCAAACCTTAAAACTGGAACGTTTCATTTGTAAAAGTTTTTTCTTTCAAAATAACATTTCATTGCATATATGTAGGGTAAAGTAGTAAAATGGCGCTCATGTAATATTCTTGAGACACAATGGTTCTAGCAGGTACTGCATACCAGTGATATAGCGGACAGTCGGGGTAATGCACTGAAGTATCGTGGCCGTGGAGCAGTGTATGCCGATTTGTTGAGAAGAAGCCTGTTTTGTGTGAATTTCTTAGTGTAGATACACCAAGATTATTACAAGGTAACACTGAATAGATTTCTAAACATGCTTTATAAAGTACATACGTTGATAATCCCTATTTATGGCTGCCAATTTATACTTTAGTCGATCTTGTGGGTCTGTGTTTGAAGCGTGATTCTCGTGATAAATCCAACATGTCATCGGTGGGTAATGGCGCTCAACCCTAAACGTTATTACCCGCCAGATGACTGTCATTGTCCAACACATATTTGAATGTTAGCATTATTTTATCCAACGGATCACTTAAAGTGATATGTGATTTGTTACTTTCCATTAATCTTATGAAAGTACAAATAAATAGCAGTTCATGGGTTTCAGCGTATTAGTATTTAGCTTCTCAACCCAGATAAGTGATGACGATTTTATGGCCGCTTAAAACTTACAAATACTGCTAGACCAACAACCAGAGAATAACAAGCACTTTCTGTAGCGGACGAAGATCATGAAGCATCGCCTAGTAGATCTATTGATCAAGAAACGCATGTATTGGACAATACCTCAGCAACAATTCTACCCCTACTGAACCAACAATATCAGAGTACTCTACACATTCCTTGTTCCTGTAAACAAAATTAGGCCTATCCGTTCTTTACCAATCACTTCTGTCTCCAGGGATCCAGAAACGTCCAGAAGTTCTACCAAAATTTCCGTCGAGATATTTCCGCCATTCCAGGTCCTTCAAATGTTTCCGAGATGACCACTCGACGAAAGCCAAATAAAATGACGTCTCAGATTCTGACAGCCTCTCCAACAACTCACAAACAACTGAAGGTGGCAGAGAGATGGCGATCCCTAAAAGGTTGCACAAAAACATTGGAACCAAAAGGAATGGCAACAAAAGGCCGAAAACAGGAATCCCAAGAAACGAAAAACAGGAAGGAAACTCAATTTGCCTGAAGCTCCAGTAACGAACATTCTATCAACTAATTAAATATATGTGGCGATGACGAACTTGACCTATTTTAAAAGATATCTGTTTTATTTTGGAGAATTTGGACAAAATAATGAATTGTAGTTCCGTTGGGTCTCCTGCTCTGAATGGGCAAATGAGGAATGCAGTGGAGCTGTCACACCTGATAATTATAAATGCGATTATTCCATAAAGAAATATTAAATTGGTTTACTCACCTTTGGGCACCATTAACCGCACATGGCGGGCAACACCGCTCGACCTAACCTTTTATATTTTCTTATTTTCTTTCACGGCTTCCTATTTCAATAAATGTATTGATTTGTATTAGTTTCTAGAGCCTGTTCATGTAATTTGCAATTTATTGTTTTAAAATGAGTTCTGTAATTATACTTAAGGTTGCTGAGGAATATTTCTTAAGTGAGCACCATTACCTACTCTCCCCTACAGGATGTAACGAAGAGGTATGTAAAATATTTGAGAAAACATTTCTTGCTTTTAGCAGATAAAAATGTTATATGAACTAGGTTCGGAAATTGTTTATTTCCAGGTAGAGTTCGTTTTCTACAACTCTTCTTACACGGCGAGACGTGTAATACGTAGCTGTACGTGGCTATAACCCCTCAACAGAACAGTGGTTTAATAGTACAGTAATAAACAATAGCCTTTACATGTGATTACATTGATGGAGATGATGCATTTCACCGTTTTTGTCACTGTGGTACAATGCAGTACATAGTCCGCTTGTTAGGCACCGGTACTCAGTTCATGCACTCCGTTCATTCAGGCTTTCTTTCCGTCGATCTCTGAATAGCAGCTTTCCTGCTAGATGGATTGAAAGAAGGTGACCAATTCTGTGGCCTCCATGCTCACCCAAATTAAACACACTGGACTTTTTATTTGTGAGGATATTTGAAATGTATTGTTTATGCAACTCCAGTAGCAGATGTAGATACTCTTCGTGCTCATATTGTGGAAGGCTACCAGATAATACGAAATTCTCCAGCCTAACTTAGCGCATTAGGGAGTCCATGAGACAGCAGGTTAACGGATGTGCTAATGGAGGTCATTTTGAACTTGTTCTGTGATTTCCAACGATTCTGTCATTGAGTGTTGTTGTATGGGGTTTACCTGTAGAAAAAAGTGTTCTAAAATGGAAATAAACTATTTTAGAACCTATGTTCACATAACACTTTTTAATTCTCTAACCGTAAGAATCTTTTCTCAAATTTTTGACAAACTTTAATGCTATAGCCTGTAGGGTCAGTTCCCATCCTCAACCGTGCCATATATAGTAAGAATGGGTATTTAACCCGCTATTATTTTCGAAAACATTTTCAAAAAGTATACACACTATTTTAAAGTGATTACGTTATTTTTCCAGGGTTCTGATTCAGAAGAGCTGATAACGTTTATTTCCGAATGAAATCTTGATATTGATCTTTCGAGTGGAATGCAATATCGTCTTCCTGCCATACGTAGGCGGTAGAGAGAATGAAATGGGAACTTCGTATGTTATAGCATTTTCTAGAAAAGGGCCGCAGCGCGCTCAAGGTGCATGGGTCTGTACAGCTCAAACACGAAAAGTAGGTCAAATGCATTACTTGGTATTTAAGTTCAGAATTTTGCAGGAATGTGAGAGGAAGGTTTTAAAGAAAATCCCCAATCCGAAACCACTGTTTATATACACATTTTTTTATCACTTTGGTTTTGTCCCTCAGAAATGCTCCATTGATTAAACTGACACTTTTTTAAGACATTTACAGATACTCCAAAAAGTATTCGTCTAGTCATAGCACATAGAATATAACAAGTACAATAAACATATATAAGAAACGAAGAATAACTATTTCCTTACATCCTTTGATATCTAGATTGCAAAATAAAATACAATTTGGGTTCATGTGTTGCTTAATTAGTGAATAGCTCTACATTATTTTAAATCATCTCCCATTTTATGTCAAACAAGTACCTATTCGTATATGAAACAAGATCCCAGGTATGGCTCCTCGCCAACACACATCCCTTCCCTTTCCTTATGCAGTTGTGTTTCACCCACTATCGTTTACAGTTTCATCTCTCTTTTCAAACTGTTGAATGCTATTTAAGAAATATGGCTCGAAAATGTCGTGAAACTACAAAGAAGAGAGAGAAATTTGCATCAGGTTACTTAAAAATGAAAAATCTATTCAAGAAATTAAAGAAAGCACTGGAAGACCTATCAGAACAGGTTTGTTCGGAACAAAACTTACGAAAATCAATCAAGAAGCGATCGTCCTACAGTCCTATCCGAGTTGGAGAAACGGCAGCTACTTAGATAAGAAAAATCCTAAACTAAGTGCTTCAAAATTTTCTATTGCAGTTCTAACACACACAGGAAAGTTCGTTTCAGCACAAACTTTAAGAAACGTGCTTTATGAAGCTATGGAGGCCGAACAACCCGTAGAAAAGCATACATCAGTAAAATGAACAGAAAGAGTCAAATTGCTTTTGAAAAAAAACTTAAGTACGATGGGTTTGGTTTCTGGAAGAAGGCTGTGCTAACTGACCAGAGTCAATTTGAGCTCTTTAAGTCAAAGGGGCGAGTAATAGTGTGCAGCAAAAAGAATTGTGAGCCTGAGGAGTAAAATATAATAACTTCAGTTAAACATGGAGGTGGTTCAGGACTCGTCTGCGGCTGCATGAGTGCAAATGGTGTGGGAGATTTATGTTTTATTGATGGAATTATGAACCACAAGGTTTATATTGTCACCCGAACGTCGGAACACCCTATAGAGCGGGCAAGCAGGAGACGGTCGGCGTTAGCCACGCTCCCCTCGTTTGTCTTATAGCGGTAACAAGGGGTGGCTGGGGAAAATAACATCAGTGCGCCGTCTCTTTCTGTTCCACCTGTGTTCTCGAACTTACGGGATATTTCATCTAATCTAGAACCTTCCAGATCGGCCCGCTGACCCTATATAAGCAACACGACGGGCAAGAGGAGTCAGTCAGTCAGTCAGTTCTTGGCGTAAGAATGCAGTGCTAGTGTACGACGAGAAGACTGTGTGAGTGCATCGGAGGATTGTACGTAATTACGAGTGCAAGTGAAATTGTAACGGACGAACTGGTGAATCGTAATTGTGTGCATTACGTAATTCTGTGTAATTGGCAAGAGTTTAACTGTAAGTCGGTGGAAATAAAGAACATTTTTGAGTGGTGCAATTGGACTTTTCATTTCACGAACCCACAAAGTCACAATATAAACATCCTAAAACACATCTCTCCAGAAGTGTGAATAATATGGTTCTTTCTGAGGATTATATTTTCACACAAGATAATGATCCAATACACACAGCTCTAGATGCAAGACTATGGTTGTTGTATAGTCCTCCACGATGGATGCCGACACGACCGCAATCCCCAGACATTAATCCAATAGAGAATTTGTGGAGTATACAGGACAAAAATACTAAGAATCATCAGATATGCAATATAAAGGATCTAAAAATGCTCTACTAGAGGAATGGCGTAAAATTACAGTGGAAACAATACAATCTTTGGTGAAATCCATGCCAAAGAGAACGCAAGAGATTATAAAGAGGAATGGAGGGCCTACTAAGTACTAAGCGTAACATTCTACACCATTTGAAGACGAATACTTAATTTGCATTCTATATTGCATCTTTTTTAATGTTTTACTATGTTTATGTGAATAGATACTATATATGTTTCTTTATTGTATTCCCTTTTTCATTAATCAATAAATAAGACAGTATCCCTGCTGTATTTTATTCTTATGATTTTCCAACATCCATACATCCTTAAACATAAACCCAAGCATTAGACAAACACTTTTTGGAGTAACTGTATATGATAAACGAAAACATATCTTAAATTTTGTTTGAGTAGCATATGTATTCCTCTTAATTCTAGATGACATTTGTATTATTGGTACACCCTAAGAAATTGACAACATCTAGTTAGACAATTTATCTCACACAAGTTTTGTTGCGGTTGACAATTTCCGATGTATTATTTATTACTGGACTGAATTCTTCTAATTGCAAAACCGCTGTTACTTTTCCTTGTGATCAAGCCTCAAATAGTTACCCACATAAAAAGGTCTGACTAATGCTTTAGCTGTGTTACTTTTATTATACCTGTAACAAAATACATATCCAACGAAGGTTTATCTCTAAGATTGAAGAAAAGAGAATGTAAACATAGTTTCTAGAAGAATGAGTGAAGAAAGCTTTGAGAATCTAATAAATAACATGTTCTATTAATACAATACACACATTGCCCTTCTTATAATCTCCCTGAATTTATTATTATTTTGTTTGGTTGTTTATACGTAGATGTGTTACCGAATGCAATTCGCAGTACAAGATTTGTTATGTGAGAAAGCTGAGTTGAGTTTTTAATTCTCAGTACTTTTAACTGCTTTGGTTCTCAGCGTCCCATTCTATATTGGGCCTGTAACACAGCTTAACTTTGCTCAGAGGTCTCTTTATCAGGCTAACGATTTTTATGTGTGACGTAAATCTACGACACGGGGCCATCGGGTTTACCTGCCTCCCGAGGGAAGCCATGAGCTTCATAAGACGCTTCCCTCCGCCGGGTTTTGAGCCTATGACGTAGGAAACCAAATGCCAGCGAATCCACCTCGGGAGCGTGGCTGCCTCACATATAAGAGCTCCTGAGTACGAACCTCGGATAGGGCGAGTTATTTGAATAAAGCTTTTTCTGGGGTCTTCACTTATCCTCAAAGATGAATGTCGGGTATACTCTAAGCATTGTGTATCCTGGACTCATTTGAGCATCATTTCATTTATTTTCCGATATGACAACGTTGGAGAACATTGGCTTGTCTCAGTATCGTGGTGGTAGTGTCACGTTCAAGAGGTCCCTAGTTCTAATCTCGGTCCAGGCGATAAGGTTTTCTTTATCTTCAAAGATGAATGTCAGGCAGCTCTAAGCTCTATATACCCTGGACTCATCTGAACATCATTTCATTTATCGTCCCGTATGACAACGCTGGATTACGTACATTGCAAAAATGCCAGCTATGCAGGTTTGGATACTTACGGCGTCCTTTCAGCAAGTTTATTAATGCTGATTGGTTCATTAGTAGAAAGCACCGCCTGCTATCAGAGAATTTATCAGCTAACGAAACATGGACAGTGCTATTCAAATTAAAATGCTCACATTAATGGTTCTGTGGCGATATGGCTTTGTGTATTGTCATAAAAAGAGGTTAGCCCCAGGTCTAAAAAAACATACAAGCGCAATCTGTAACCAGAAACCTTGCTTGTTTTGTTTTCGCTTTCCCAAAACACCAATTAGAAGAGGGAATGCACATAAACATTGCACCCCCAAAACATACAATGAATCAGTGCGATAAAGCATGTAGGCGTAGCATGTGTGTACACCTGTTGGTTATTTCCTCCACCAACTGGCCAACTTTATGTACACGAAATTATGTCGCAGGAACAGAATTTGGATGTAGGACGTCAGCTGCATTGCAGAGCTTCCTAACATAAATTCCTACCTCTGCAGAGTTTGTATCCCTCTCTAAACAAGCTAGAAAGTTTCATGTTGCAATTAATATGGACCTGAAAATTTGCTATAACCAAACTAGCAGGAAAATACAATCTATAACTCCCTCCTTTTCTATATCCTCTCCTTCTCGTTCTTATTAGGGATAAGCAGAGCCCGGATTTTTAAATGGTAAATAAAACGGTCCAAAATAAATAAAATGATCTAAAATGGTTCAAAAGCATTTGTAAATTAATTAACCTAATGGTGGTCTGAAACAGTTATTTTAGGTTAAATTTTATTTAAAATTAATTTTTAACTTATTGAATAGAAAACAAGGCTTAAGAAAAAAGTAAAAGTAATCCGATAATTAGAAAAAAAGAAAATTGAAAATTAATCAGGACTTTAATAACAAGAAAATTAATGTAAATTTAGAAAAAAATACTATTTTTAGTGTTAAGTAGTGTGGAAAAGTGATTTGAAAGAAAAGTTATAAAATATGATTGAATATTACAAGGAACATAATTATAATTGGTTGCGACGTGGACCAATAGTAAAATATTGACCTGTCATAGCAACGGCAGGACCAGTAAATAGAGACTGGTTAAAGTAAACTTTTTTCTACGCTTAACCTCGTAAAGAACGGACGAGTGTGTGAAGGTCCGTAAGTCTGCAGAAACCGACACGGTGCATAAAAGTTTCGGTTCAAATAGATAACAGACGGCGGATAATGTTTCACGGTAATAAAGAGCTTGCATAAGCAGTTAACGATAGCGCGGCTAGTGTACACAAAGAGCCGGCAAATAAAGATAGCTGAGATAAAGGACTTGCCGGCACAGATAGGATTTCACGTAACTATAACAAATACAACAAAGATGAAGCGATAAATGTTAATCACTCTGCACTTGATGGACAATGCCCCAGCTATCAGTTTGCACTGAGAAGAATCGAACAAAACACAGATTACTAACATGGATAAAGGTAAATCCAACTTACTATGTTTCCAAGTAAATGTTCAACACTCTAGAGATATCTTGATTGACAGAGAAAAGTTGTTTTCTGATGTGTACGAGAAACCTCTCGAATTTATGAATGGGATATATAAGAGATTGTGACACGCCAGACGTGAGTTGTAAAAACAGTCAGGCGAGTAATAAACAGCTGTGAAGTTTTGTAACAAGAGCTGTTTGTTATTGTCATCGACCTTGGTGTTGTAGATTGTGATATGTGATGTAATTCTGCTGCTACGTAGTGTGTTTCTACGCAAATAAAGAACCTTTAGAATTTCGGCAAATTGGACATTTAATTCTAGGAACCCACAAAGTCACAATATAATATCGACGTTCATTAAGAATTATTACCTTTTAAGTGTAAGAGAGTTGTTTAAATGGTTTAACTAAAAATATATGGTAAATAAAGTATTAAAATTATTTCTTCTTCACACCTACCCACAATCACTCTTCATCTCTGACCGCACCCTGAAATTGGATCTCATGTTGAAACAATAGCAGCCGAAGTACGTTCTAGGATCTAGCTTCGAGATAATCTACGAGGAGATCAGAGCATTAACATCATTCCATATACAAATCCTTTTGCAAACGGCTTCCCAACGTGGTGCATCATCATCTTTACTACATCCCAATCCCATTTGCACAAAATTTTCACTACAGGACTGAACTATAAAGACCGGGACTTAAAATGCTTAAAGCAAAGCAGGTCGTCATTAACCCAAGAGAGTGCGCGCTGTACATTTTTGCATATGGCAACATTGTTATTAACTCCATTATCATGCGTTTCAAATGAGAGAGTTCTGGAGTCCAGCTAATCAGATGCCGTATCACACTCAGCGCTGCCAGCTTGTTACCCCACTCCTTTTATATTTCCTTCTCTCTCACACACTCATACAACATACAGGTCTGCTTGGCGCAGACGTAAGGGTAAGCAAATTATTTTTTACAAACTTTTAGGATGATGCAGTTGCCAAAATCAAAATTGGAAAAACATTTTCGCAAATTATGTATATTTTAAAATACCATAACTATAATTATAGTTTATGAATTACCTGTTTTTCCAATTCAATGGAACTGCCAGTGGCTCATCCATATCGCTGTCAATGTCACTTCCGTTAAGAGACAATTCGTCATTGTCACTGTCTTCATCGTCTGAGTGTTGCAAATTTATGATTATAGGTTCCAAAATCTCGTCAGGTGTTATTTCTTTCTTAAAATCATCTTTTTGAAGGTTTTCTGCATGCCTCACGCAGATTTCTCAGTCCTGTTGTGTTGCCTTGTCAATTTCTTCGTGAACAAGTCGTTTAACGTCCGCCAGTTTAAAAGTATTATTTCTGTTTGCAATCCCCCTTTTTATTTGAGCCCACACCAACTCAATTGGATTATATTGGCAGTGGTAAGGTGGGAGGCGTATTACCTCGTGACCCGTTTCAATTGCAAGTTGATCCAACTGATACACTTTTCCGTGTTTTTAAATGGAAGTACTTTTTGCAATAACTCATTTTAGTTTCTGTTTCCGAAACATTTTTGAAGAACGTGTACACCTTAAAAAATACTTCGAGCCTGACTTCGCAGTACCTGCCTTTTTGACTCGCCACTAAATTCACCGCAAGAAGCCATTGCCCTATTTATCTCGTACTTTACTGTTGTGTAAAGAACAACTGAATGATATTGATCTGAACTCTCCAGAGTATATAAACACTTCTTATCCAGCATTCATTCATAAATATAAGCATACAGCATTCCACAGGCTAACAGGAAATGAAGTGTTTGTTCTTTCCCGAATTTAACACCTTTACTTATTCACAGTAATTCTTTGTAGTAGTCAGTAGTTTAAATCTCAGTTCTGAGTAATTAAAAGTATATGTACATAGATACACACCAACCACTTTGAACTCTCTAGAGTAAATAGAGATTACGAACCATTCATAAACAAAGATATAATGTGAACAGATACGTTCTGCCAGGGCAGCAGGAAATTTATTGTTTCCTCTCGCTCGAATTGGATTATTCAAAGTAATTCTTTTATCGGGTCATGTCAAACATTTACGTTTCAGTTCTGAGTAATTACAAATATCCGTACACGCATACATGCCAACCAATAATGATATTCATATAATGCTTACGTCGCGATTTATTGTTATAATGCAGGTAATAGTGTTCTATTTATTTGTATTAGAAAAACTATTTGAGCTAAAAATATGGGGTTTTCATGGTTATGTTAGATACAATACTCTCTACCTTCCACATGGAGCAGTTTCGGCAAAATCTGAATTTTTATCTTAGCGCGAATAGTAGTTCATACAGATTGATTAGGTTGGTGCTTGTCACACACAACTTAGCGGGAATGCAATACAACACCGCAGGACTCCCATTGGTTGCTCGCCTGTAGCGCTCAAGGACAAACACCTTCCCATTTGAAACATATAAGAGTCTGTTACGCTTGTTATTCGTACATTGTTACTTTGAACGTGCGTTGACACAGTTACATCCTATTTTGCAAGTGTGAATGTTTATTTATAGTCGGGTTAATTCAACATTGTCGAGTATAAAGTTCCCCGCGAGTCTGTCCACGTAATCTCATTTTCTGACTTGCTGTCATAATTACGAACATGTGAGTAAAATAATATTAGTAGCTATTACACTGTAACAATAAATGATTTTTTCATAGGAAAATAACTCTATAAGAAATTTGAAAATATTCAAGTAACTGCCAGAAGATGACCTAATACACAGCGGCGAATCAAGTGAAGAAGTAGTAATTGAATGAAGTTATTACAATACTGATTTTAAAAAAGTGATGTAGATGAGTCTATGTCTCTTAGTTCTGAAAAGTGTTTTTATGGGAAAAAATAGTTATTAAAATGAGAAAGATTGCAAAATAAACAGTAACAAGGCAAAACATTTTTCTGAGCCGAAAAGTTCTGCAGGAATTCTTAGAGATGAACTTTCATCTTTTCATGCCACTGTCAATGTTGACATAAATGTCTTAACATTGTGACATATGTTGCTAATTTCAACATCAGAGGGCATCATCGAGTTCTTTTACATCTGTTTTCGTGTTTTTTGTCAGTAAACTATTCATGCATTCTGTTTATACTGTAGTGTAACGATTCTGTTCAGATTGCATTCAAATGCAGTATGCGTGGAAACGGTTCGCAATATTGGTTGCAAAATTGAACTACATATTAATAAAGGAAATAGGTCTGAAATAGAAGTATCTTTACATTTTAAAGTACATCACTATGATTAACATATTGAGAAATGGATGTGGGGTATAGAGTACCCCACTAAGAACACCGGGAAAATCACGTAAATGCAAACAGCGCGTGGAGAAATACGACGATTTTACGAAAAGTGCTACACGCAGTAAAGTTCATTATTATTTCTCATAAATGAATCAACTCATAGATTTAATAAGTTAATGTGTAACCCAACTCTATTTATTTATTGTATAGAAGCTAGCGCTGCTATATATACTGCTACTGTTGCAAAACTTATGTGAGTGCATGTAGTGTGTAACACGTGGCAAGTTGAGTCAGCTCCGCCTTGTTTACAGCTGGATTAAACTAGCTTGAGATAGAGCATACACCGCTTGATTGTCACCAAGACTGCCCGGTTTCGATCCCAGGCGACCGTAAAGTGAGATTCGTGGTGGACAATACGGCGCTGGGGTAGTTTTCTCCGGAATCTCCGACTTCCCACGCCATCATTTCTTCATTATCACTTTTTTAATTTCCAGTCATCGGGCTGATCCTGGGTTCTCTATCTTATCCAGAGTTTTGGTTCTTCAACCCGACACGTAAAGCTAGAGGACCAAGAATCCTCAAACATCACGATAGTGGTATAACTACGGAAGTTAAAGAAGAACAAGAAGGAGAATATTTTAATTCAATTTAACAGGTACATTGCCACATGGAACTTTTGCGCAAACGTAACTGGTACGACGTAATTACTTATGGGGCACGGATCGTTCACACCTGAATGCGCGCATAAAGCTTCTCCCGCTTTCTGTATACCATCCAAACTCTCAACTGCAAATTAGTTTACACATTTCTCAGTTCTTGCCCTCAAACTCTGCACTTAATTATGTCTTGATATCTATGGTATAATTTAGGGAGTGAAAATAAGTAAAATAAGTCAAAGAGAAGGAGCAAGGTGATGGTAGCTTCGGATAGAGAGAAGAATGGTAGGGAGGGAAATACAAAACGAAGAAAAGTAAAGAAGAATGGTGTGAGAGGACGCAAGTGTTCAATCTCCGAGGCTAAGATGGTTGTTTTTGGCTTCCTAAGAATGTGTTGAAGTGTGATATCGTGAATAAGTAAATGTTTAAATATACACATCGCTACGCGATTCTTCTGTTACTAAAGGGTAGACCTTCTACTGTTAGACATGAATAAGCTCTACAAAGAGTCGGAGAACCTCTACGAATTAATATAGCAGATCAAGCAGAAGAATAAAGTTGAAATTTGCGAGACAAAACATTATTATTCAGAAACGCCTATTCTAATATAGGTCAAAGACATATTATAATCTCTTTAACTATCTGTTACCTCGTAGAGGCTTAGTGCGATGTTCAATTCTTCTTTAATTATCTAGAAAATAAGAAACTAAAGTTTGTCATACTTTTTGAACTGCACCATTTATTAAATCATAAATATTGTTTGTCATAAATTGCAGCTGACTTTGTGGTAGAAAAATAAGATTAGCAATTCGAGCTACTTCTTAAATTTCTTCAGGTAACTTTCGTTGCCTGAATCACTCATTTTGACAAACAGTTTATCATTTGTTATTTTTGCATCGCCATAGTTACGATTCTTCACTATTCAAAGCCTCTAATGTCATCTTACACCTACTAAAAACATCGTTTCTAAATCTTTTGTAAAACAATTTTTAATATCTTTGTAATTCACTAGCGGAACCGGCAAACTTCGTACCGCCAGTAAAAGTTGTCTGAACTTATCTATATAAATAAAACAAATTCGGATTAGTGATGTATTCTGCAATTGGGGGAGAATTTTAAATAAAACACATTTACAACCAAGCTAATCAATTTAGGCTTTCTGATAAACAATATTTTTGTATTTCTGTGGTGCATAAATATATAAAGATGATTTCCCGACGCGCGAACATGCGATTAATAATTGTCTATGAGAGAAACAGGGAAACTCCAAGTTGAATCCGCAAACTTCCAACGACTGCCCTTGCGATTTATTTATGACCATCACAAAGGCCAAATGGAGGAAAACGTCTGAAATCAAAATACAAATCCGTTGGAATTGTCGGAATACTCGGGATCAAGGTACTTTTTCTTTGTACTTTACCTTGATAATTGTTGCCTCGATGACGTTATTCAGTAGCTTATCACAGTTAGTTTCGTTCCATTGCACAGTCGTGATTGGTTAATGTTACGCAGTATCACACTTTCAATTTTAAATTTTGAGGTGGGAGTCCAGGCAATTCTAATGAATTTAAAAACTCTGTGGGATAGTTGACTATGCCATCCTTGTTTATATCTCAGTCAACTGATTTGCACAAAAACAACTCCCCCGTAAGAAACAGAAGCTCTAGAATGCAATTCTGACAACTCAACACGATTATTAGTATTACCTGCGTCTCGCTGTTCATCAGTGCGGTCAGCACGTGACGCGGCTCGTCGCACATTTGACTGACTTCTACGTCTTCTCCTTGGCATAGTACAAAGTTTCCACGAACTTCACAAAGTCACAAAGGAATTCAATTAATTTTGTATTAAATCAATTCACATTCACGAATTCACGTACCCAAATTATAAAGAAGTTATCCAAGGATTCAACAATATGTGACAACAATTGTCTATGGTAAAATATTTATAGTGTTGTAGTGCGTTCATAAATTAATTTTGTCTAATCTTCGAAAGGTATATCACCATGCTACATAAAGTAATTTCATTCTTGATAACAAACGATAAACGTTATTTAATAAAATATGGTAAATGAAATTTCTTTAAAGACTTTGACAAGGAGTGGAATGTCTTTCTACTTTGCAATGCTTTTGTTTGTCGAAAATAAAAGGTGTATGTGTTCCGTAAAAGTATGCGTGTGTACCTTTATTTATTTATTGTTATTGTTATTTTTGTAAATTTACGTCCCCCAACGTTAAGTCATATCGGACGGTGAATGAAATGGGTGAAGTGATGCTCAAATGTGTCCAGGGTCCATGGAGCTCAGGGCTACCCGACATTCGTCTTTCAGGATAAGGAAAACCCCCGGAAAAAGCCTTATCCAGATAACTCACCCTGGCCAAGATTCGAACTCGGGACCTCTTAAACGTAAGGCAGACGTGCTACCATCTACGCTACCGAGGTAGACTGTGTACTTTTATATTTAGTTAATAACCCGGGCCATTATCACTTTAGATTCTTTTCTCACCATTTAATCCTTCCTTGGACTTAAATCTTTCAAAACCAAAATTAGGCAAATTAGTTCAGCCGTTTTCAATTTTTGCGAGATTAACGAACGTCAATTCATTTTTATGTAAGTATATAGATAATTCAAGTCGATTTTTTCTTAAATAACGGATAATATGACGTATGGGGCTAGCGATGTTTGATGTTTATCATCTTCTCCGCGCTAACGTCTCAGGCGTTAAATTTTTTCACTCACCAACTTACATGGTAAGTCCCATAAATAACTATTCTACTCTTAAGAAAATACGATTACTAAAACAGCATAAAGTTAATATTTTATCCTTGGACTAATAAAAATATAATAAAACTTTTAAGAATCATGAAATAATTAGTTCCTGAAAATAAATATAATAAAATCTGTTAAAGTATCTATAAAAAGAAACTATACAAATTTTAGTTATAAAAAGCCTTGAATTTATCCAATAAACCTAATTTAATAAGTAGAGTGAAAGAACATTTTAAAAATATGAAATATAAATAGACTGATAAATCAGATTGGTAGATCATTTTTGGTAACTTAATTATGAAATGACTGCAGAAACAAGTGAATGAAGTCATAGATTTGATGGTTTGGGAAGAATACTTATTTTGAAAAATAATGAATTCTGAAATACCGGCAATTCATTTTGTCAATAATTTTATTTTACTTTTAGTAGTTGGCACTAAGACAGAAGCAAGCATAGGATGGCATACAAGATGTGCAGAAGTGACAAACACCTATCCTTTATCCTGGAGCCAGGAGCTGCTGAGGAACACTTGCGGTCCGGTGTCGGCAAGTGTCGTTCCCCACGTAAAGACAGCAACAATATAGCCTAGCAGTTACAGTACGCAAGCGTAAACATCATCTGTCCGCCATAAACTGTGAACCTGCTATAAGGAAAGACCATAAGGAAATGAAATGATGGCTAAAGTAGTGATATTGTGCTTCGCGATGCTGAGACAACTTGAAGCTGTAATGTCACTTCACAGTCTCTTCCTTAATGTTAATTCCGTTATCTGCGCAAGCTATGAGACGCCTACCTCAGAGTATACGCGAGTGTTTATTAGGACGATAGGATGACTGGTTCTGAGTTCGGAACGTTTAAAGAACCGTCTACACTTTAGTATAGAGGTTGCCGATCAGTTAGAGCTACTATATGAATGTCAGGTATTCAAGTACCCGGCGATAATACGAGGTTCTGCCATCGAGGCAAGTACGACGCTTAATCCGTCCTGTCCCATCAGCTATCAGACCAGAAGTGTCTTAGATTATGCCCAGGATGTGCTACTAAGCTTCAAAGTCTCCTGATAACCTCTCCTTTAGTAATAACTCTAAGGACCCCCAATTCCTAGTTTGTAATCTGATGTTGCCACCTTATTTCTACTTTTCTGATATTTGCTGTTTTACAGCTCAGAGTTTATAAATTTCTAATAAAGCCTGCCACACATCCCAAGAAACCCAAGCTAACCTACATAGCTAATCTGACAACCTTAATTAGCAAGGTGGTCTTACGGAGCGTAATGGCCAACCTACCTGACTCATGGTTTTTTCCGGAGGTTTCCTCGAGTTGTCAGGTGAATGCTGGTTAGGTTAATTATATCTTGCCAATTTTCTGTCTCTATCATATCACATCATCTCTCATCCGGTGGTCTCTTTCAGGGTAGAAGTGTCGGCGGCAGTCTTGGCACTACTTGGCAGGACGATATGCTCATGGTAAATACTTCCTCCTTCGGTAGGACGATCTCCGGTCTCCGGGCCGACGTGGTGGACCTTTCAGGATTGCGGTGGGTGAGCTCTACTGGCCTGACGGGGAGTTTCCGACTAGTCGTTTGTAGGGATCCTGCCCACTGCACTACCGTGACTCTTCGGACGGCCGCCATCTGACTTCTCTCACCTTATACTTGCTCTCGGAGATACCCTACTTGTGGGCATTGGTATAATAGACCAAGTTTGGATCTGCGTGCAGAATCCCCTCCATAGCATAATGCAGTCCCTTACCCCAAGCCAAAATGCACTAATAATAATCTATTGCCAAACTTACAGCCTCTTAACATTTAACACAACTTCACAAAGTAGTCATATATAATTGTATAGCTTATAGTTTATTTAAACTACTCACAATTTCTTTATCAAGGGGAATGATAGAAATAAATATTGAGGAACCAGAATTCGTCTAAGACAAGGAGAATCAACGAAAAACCCACGCAGAGTGCCTGTTAGACAGGGATCTAACCCACAAGCTCCCGAATGTGGGTCACATAGTACACAAGCTCCCTTATCTTGCTAAAATTGGGTTAAAAAACGCGCATTTTAAATAAAATTTTACCTATATCCTAAGATGCCAAGAAGTAAGATGATTAGAGACATATCAAAAGGTATTTAACTGTTGTCTAAAGTTTTAGGTTTATTTACGAATTATTTGAAAGAGACTGAGCTGTACCCCCCTCCTTAAGCCCAGGCGCGTGTGCAGAAGAGAACGCAGGCAGTGCAAGCGCGCGAGGGATTCAGTTCGTGTGATCACCTCGCTACGGGTGCCACGCCGATATGGACAAGGCCTGACTCAGGTAGGATGACTGCTTCAACTCTTAAACTTTCGCGTCGTCACAAACAATTGCTTACCAGTGATCTTTTGGTATAAAGTTGAATGTTTAACTTTCTCTTATCCATGGTAGTTAGAGCAAGTATCCTAAATTTGATATCGAAACCGTGGTTCCCTACATTAAAAATAAAGAAAAGAAAGAGAGTTATGAAAAACGTAAGTGTGGGTGTCGACAGCCCAAAAATAAAATTCCCAATGAATTTGAAACTTTGTATCTAATCAGGGACGTTTTCAAAAACCAAGATGACGATTTTGTTATACTTTCTAAACTCCAACAAACTTTGTCATTCAAAACTGTCAAACCATTATTTTCTCGAAAACAGTTTTAACAGCTTTAATTACAATTTTAACGTTTGGTAAATTGACAGGGGAATAAATATAAACGTCTGAATTCTCATTGGTGTTTGTACAAACTGAAAACCACAAGAACTTCAGGAAAATTTCTTCAAATATTCCACTAATGCAGAAATGAACTCTAGCTATTTGCAGTACACTTCTGGTTATTGATTGACATTTTGTGTATTAAAATGCAATAAATATGTATATTCGACACGTTAGGAGAAACGCATCATTATTCGATACTTTTATACTGAAAAAAGTAGGCCTTTTATTGTTAGACATGAATAATCTCTGCAAAGAGTCGATATACCTCTACCAGAGTCAATATAGCAACTCAAGCAGAAGAATAAAGTAAAAATTTGCGAGACAAAAACATTATTCAGGAACGTCTACCCTAATTAAGTGTCAAAGACATTATATTATAATCTCTTTGACTATCGATTACCTCGTAAATGGCTTGGTCTGGTGTTCAGTTTTTCTTTAGTTATCTATAAAACAAGAAACACACGTCATCTACAATGTACATACATATATTTTAGTATTGTGGTTTAATTGCGTAATTGATATTAACGGTAGCATTGTTAAAATTGAGTACATGTTCACAAGATGACTTGAACAAGAAACAATAAACAAATGATGCTTTAAAATGACTAAATTTACAAGCTAAAGCTATAATATTCACATAAGAAACTGAAATTGATGTTTTTTCCTGTTTTGGGTTTGAAGATAATAAGAAATAATAATAAATTGGATTTTCGTATTTATAGGAAGTCTACTCACATCGATAATTAAAAAAAGTAAAAGTTTTAACCGTTTTCTAAATAAATTTGCTGTTTTTAATAGTTTGATTTATAGATTAGTAAATATACCCCTGAATAAAGAGGTATTTAATAAAGAATATAAACATATTATTAATACTGCTTTAATCAATGGTTTTAATAAAGATTTTATACAAAAGAAGATTGAAAAATTTAAATATAAAAAACTGTTAATGATATTTCTACCCTTAAAAATAAAAGAGGGTTATAATTTAAAAAATTACTTACCATCCTTGGCTTAATAAACAATCCTTAAAAATTTTTAAAGAGTTTGGTATAACTTTGGTTCCTCAAAACAATGTGGTATTAAAATTTACTACATTTCTCTAAAAAGGATGAAATTCCTAATAATAAAATATCTGATATTTATCAACTTGATTGTTTAGATTGTGATCGGGTTTACCTTGGTAGGACGAAACGTAATTTGGAAACCAAAACCAAAGAACATTTTCGTAACATTAAGTATAAATAAACTGATAAATCGGCCGTAGCAGATCATTTTTGGTCATTTAACCATAATATAAAACCTGAAGTTAAATTAATAAAACAATTAAATGTCCCGATAGACTTAATGGTTTGGGAAAATATATTTATTTTAAAAAATAAACATCTCGTAATGAATTTTGACATACCAACAGTTGAATCTGTTCTTAAGTTTCTTTCGTTTTCAGATTTTGGTAATAGTGCAAAAACATAATAACATAGTAACTTCCTTAACGAAGACTGGTTTTCTCTGACTGACGACGCGAACAAGGGTTCATGAAATCTATTTCAACTTCAACTAATTCAACTAATAAGAAAAATCGACATCGTTTTTCTTAAGATAACTGACGTTCTTTTATTGCAAATAGTTATATTTGTACATTGTTTAATACTTTTATAATTTATAATTCAAGTCAAGTTTTGCTTAGGTAACGGATAAAATTACTTGTGGAACTAACGAGGTTTGATGCTTATCTTGCTCTTGAAATTTAAGTCCTCGGCGCTAACGCCTCGGGCGTTAAATTTTTCACTCGCGAATGAACATCAGCTTACCTCCTATAAATGACTATTCTTCACATAATTACTTAACAGAAAAAGTAATAAAATGCGGTGGATAGAGTTGATGGAATTCTACAACCTCAAAAAATTTTAAGTGAATATTTTTACTTTCTCGCATTCTCTCAAAAACAGCCAGAAGATTTTTTAACAAAATAAGTTTGGAAAATGTAAGCATGTCCTGTATTCTACTTGGAACACACTTTTAAACACCAAACTTTGAAATGATTTGTCTCTCTCTCTTTTTGTGTCGCTCCGTACAAACAATACAGCTATATTTAAAGGAGATTTCTGAGAATGTTTGTCATAACTGACAGGAGGAAGATCCAAAATGAATGTTATTAATTTACAGAACCATTGTTTCAGTTACGATTTTGTTTTAGTCTCTCTCTCAGAAGCGTATATGCTCATTTATTGTTTTTATAATGTACAGTTAAACACTTTTTCTACGTATTTCATATCAAACAAATCACAAATACTACGAAATGCATAGAAAAGCGTAAGATTTGGAGTATAAGAGTAATATCATTAAATTTTTCGATACCAAGATGTTTAAAATTGTTCTTGTGTATACCTTTGATAAGTTTCTCCAACAGAATCTGCTAGTATTATTGCATTAAATACGCAGGTTATTTCTTTCTCATTCTGAGCAATGTATACGTACGTCGTGTTATATTTTTCATTTCCGATAAGAAGAATTATTCTTTCTGGCGTAATAACAAAATTCAAAGTTATTAGTTAAGCGAAGCTTTGTTTGTTGATTATGCTTGCTATACCACAAAAAGGGAGAAATAGGAAATACTAACAACTTGTAATTTAAGTACACGAAAAATTAAGCACTCTAGATATTAAAATTTTATGAGCATATAAATATTTTGGGATAAATATATTTTATAAAACCTTGCTACAGCTAATCTAAAATCTAATAACAACAAATTATAACCTGATTCCGAGAATTTATTGCTCATTTTAAATCGCTTTTAAGGGACTACTAAATGAAAAATGAATCGAAACGAACTCATTATACATTCAAAGTAATTTTGTCCCCCTCATAGTATGGGGGTACGGTGACTAATGAACAGTGAAATCGTTTAGAGTTCGAATCTCATTTACGGTGAGTTCAACCGTAAAAACTTTTCACTGGGGTTTACCTTACCACGAAAAGGAAATAGTCGCCTCTGTAGAGTGGTGGTAGCGTACATGTCGCACGTTCAAGAGGTTCCAGGTTCGAATATCCGTCAGAGTGTGTTATCTGAATAAGACATTTTCCGGGTTTTTTCCATTATCCTGAAAGATGAATGTTAGAGAAATCTAAGTTCTATGGATACCGGGCTTAGTAAAGCATCATTTCATTCATCGTCCGACATGACTTAATGTTGGAGTGTTTCCCTGATCTTGAAATATGAACGTCTGCTAACTCTAAGCTCCATGGACGCCGGGCTCATTTGAGCATCATTTCATTCATCGTCCGACATGACTTAACGTTGGAGTGTTTCCCTTATCTTGAAATATGAGCGTCTGGTAACTCTAAGCTCTATGGACGCCGGGATCATTTAAGCATCATTTCATTCATCGTCCGACATGACTTAACACTGGAGGTTCTCTCTTATCTTGAAAGGCGAGTGTCAGGTAACTCCAAGCTCTATGGACGCCGGGCTCATTTGAGCATCATTTCATTCATCGTCAGACATGACTTAACGTTGGAGGGCTTCCCTTATCTTCCCTTATCTTGAAATATGTATGTCTGGTAACTCTAAGGTCTATGGACATCGGGCTCATTTGAGCATCATTTCATTCATCGTCCGTCGCGACTTAATACTGGACATTCTCTTATCTTGAAATATGATTATCTGGTAACTCTAAGCTCTATGAACCCTGGACTCATTTGAACATCATTTCATTCATCGTCCGATATGATTTAACGTTGAAGGACGTAAATTAGAGAAACAGGTAATAAATAGCCTTTAAATACCAGGTAACTCTATGGGCTCTAAGCTCATTTCAGCAATATTTCAGCCTTTTCTCTCCTTCATCGTCCAATATGATCTACCCTAGAGACAGACACGTTGTCACTTACCATACAGAGGCGGTCGCCTTGAAATTTGGTGCTCATTACAAGATATTAAGAGAAACAACTGAACTGCGCCAGCTCCTGAACTAAACACCAACTTTAACGGATCTATAGTAAATAAGTGGTGCAACGAAAAAAAAATTGCTAATAAAATGTTTTTTTAAAGAGGTTTGCTTCTTTGTATGGCTTTGCATATTTTATATAGTCCTCTGAACGAAGAGGACTTGACAGATATTCTCAGAAAATATAAGATTGTGCATTTAACGTTTCACGCGAATGATTTGTATATATGACATTTTAATAGAAAACGCAAAAGGTATTACAGCCAGTAAAAATATCGAAAAATGTCAACCCAAAGGATAGTTCAAAGTGGGAGGATTCTGCTTTGGAACATTCGTAGCATATCTTTGGAGGATATCGAAGTTAAATACCGAATTTGGTAATTATGTGTTTTCGTTTTCGATGTATGCTGTTCACAAGTAGGTACGGGACTTCTTCTAAAAGGTTCTAAGGTGAAGTAGGTCTCAAAACGCACACTTTTTGTGAAATTAAAACGTCAAATTTTTTGGAGAAATATGATGATAGCTTTACTTATAGTAGTGTGTTAAATTAAGTGCCAATTACCAGTTCCCAAGAAGAAATCGCTGCATATTTTAACGACGATTTGTCACCTTCTCTTTCTAGTGCACTGAATTACTGCAAAACAAATTAAAATGTTCAGAACTAAAAAAAGAAAATATCCGCTAAATATTTGTGTATTCAGTTTTTTTTCCTGAAAGACTGTTTAGCACAGCAGGACTCATATGTTTCAGAAAAAGAAGTAGACTTGACCCCGAAATATTAAAAGTGCTAGTATTTTTGAACAAAAACTTATAAAAGTGGACTGTTTTGCTTTTAAATGTCTAATGTTAAGTTTAAAATTAACAACAGTGATGGTTTTAAGTTTTGTCTCATTAAATATGTGCACCTATTTAATTTTATTGCCATTACACAGTTCTCCCAACATTCTATTTTGTACTGAAACAAGAAGTAGAAGTGAGGGTATCGAGTTTCGAAGTGTTGGGTATCGTGAAAAGTATCATATATTGGTATCGAGAATCGAGTATCGGCAAAAACTGGTATAGACAAAACGCTAGATAGAATCTTACGCATGGTATACGGCACGTTGACCAGATTTGATCTGTCGTACCTACGCCTCAAATGCGGCAAGCTCGAGAGGATACAGAGGGCGGTCGAATCAGGGAGTCAATAGAGTGCAGAGGGCAGTGTCACTACAATTGACCGGTTAGAAACTCCTAGGCAGACCAGTACACTCGCCAACCCACCTGTCCTCCGCAGGGGGCGATCCGACCTTTCAGTTGCCGTGGTACGGATCCTTAGCACTCATGGTACCTCTGACGTTACTGGAGGAACCTCGGGTCGAACAATCGAACCCCTCTCCCATTTGAGTTTTTCGGATTGGTTAGGGCTCGAGGGGGCAGTGATTTCCGAAACCCATGGGAGTTTGGGTTCCCGTAGGGGAGGGGATTCATCCCTTTCAGCTGCCGTGGTGCGGGCGCTGCGGACCCCTAGCACTCGTGGTACCTCTGACGTTACTAGAGGAACCTCGGGCCGAACATTCGAGCCCATCCCTGATTGGGAGTTGTTCGGATTGGGTTGGACTAGATGGGGCAGTGGTTCCCGGTACCCGTGGGAGATCGGGTACGTTTCCGGACGGGGTTGAGGGAAGCCAGCAATATTCCCGCGCCCTAGCCTGCATAGCTAGTAGAAAGTGTGTTAGATTACCAGGCGGCCCTACCGAGGTCATATCGGTAGCCTTCCCATTTTGGAGTTGACGCGAGTAAGTGGCGTATCCAGTTCCATCCCGTCTTGAGTCCACAGGACTAGATGGGGGAGCTTGTTAGTCTCTAGGTCTTGCTCTATGGAAAGCCCCATGGAGGCGCCGGGCGCCCTTTTGGGACAACTTGGTAACTCCCTGGTCGAAGGAGGCCCGGGTTCTTGGTCCTACGGGTACAGGACTAATGGGACTAGAACCTCTGGCATTAACACCTCCCCCTACCTCCCGTAGGGGAGGGAATCCGTCCTTTCAGTTGCCGTGGTGCGAACCCCGAGTACTCGTGGTACCTCTAACGTTACTAGAGGAACCTCGGGTTGAGGTTTGAGCCCCTCCCGTGTGGGAGCAGTTCGGATTGGGTCGGCCTCGAGGGGGTAGTGGTTCTCGATACTCATGGGAAATTATGTGCCTCCGTTCAGGCTTCGGTCGCCCGGAGGAGGCAGCGAGTTGCCTTAGAAGTCCCGGGTGCTTGCCTGCAGAGCGAGTAGTTGGTGTGCTAAATCACTGGCAGTTTCACCGAGGTTATTCGGTAGTCTTCCCTGCGGGGTTGACGCGCGTCAGTGGCGTATCCACTACCGCCCTGTGGAGTCACAGCGTGGGCACGACCTAACCGTATTTTCCTTCAAACAAACAAGTTGTGGAAGACTAATAAGAGCAGAATACAATCTGGTATTACAGTTAGACACCAGGTTACGGAATTAAAAATCCGAGATTGCTGTTTTTATCCCACCTGCCGTGGACCTGAAACGGCCCACTAGGCCTGCTCGGAGACCAGAGACCGTCCTACCGGAGGAGGAAGTTTTACCAGGAGCATATCATCCTTCCTGTCGACTCCCGCTGACATTTGCTACCCTGAAAGAGACCACAGGATGAGAGATTATGTGAAATGATAATAGAGATGAAATGTAGGGTGAAGAAATTCGGGGAATATACGATAATAAACCTTCCGAACATTTGTCTGGGGTCCCGGGAGCAACCCTGAAAAGAACTCTTGGATCATGTAGGCCGGCCACGGGAATCGAACCAGGGCCTCCCCAATGCGGGTCAGGGACAAAACCGCCTGAGCCATTCCGTTCGATATCGAAAATAATTAGAAGATACTTAAATGGTATTTTATATAAAGGCACATTGAGCTTATTAAGATAAGTGTATAAAATAACTAAATTTAGGAAAATGTGAATTCAATGGGGAAGCAATTATTGATGTACTTGTACTAGTGAGGAAAATTAGCCCAATTACCACAGCCACGTGAGAGCTAAATGGCAGAGAAACCACTTTTTATTTACGTCCCTTTCAGTTGTTTGAATTCAGAACTAACGAGCATGAAAATGTATGCTGTAATTTGGAGTCTGTTAAATCTGATGTAGAGGAAACAAAATCTGCTGTGCATCACTCACATGACTTTTCCCATAGTTATTCGAACTGTTCTTATTGCTTTATTTTATATTAATTAAAATAAACTCTTTATTGCTAATGTTATACATGACAATATACTAAGCTACCTCAGGCAGTTTCGTCTGTGGCCCACATTCGGGAGATTCGAGTTCAATTCCCGTAGCCGGCCTACCAGACCCAAGGGTTGTTCTGGGGTTTTCTTGGGTCGCCAGCCGAAAGCTGGTAGTTAATTACATCCTCCTGAATTTCCTGTCCCTTGATTTCATCTGCATTATCATTTCACATCATCTCTCATCTGGTGTATCGGCGCTGCATGGCAGGATGATATGCTCCTGGTAAATCTTTCTACTCGTGTAGGGCAAGGTTCATGGTGGATGGGATGCAGGTTTTACTGGACTGGCGGGGAGTTTCCAACTGGTAAAGTGTATGGACAATGCCCTCTGCACTGTCGTGACTCCTTGGGAAACTGCCCCGTGTTACTTCTCGCCTCATCCTTCCTCGACAAGGGTGCACCACTTGGGGCATAACTGGATTAGTACGGAGGGGATTCGTCATGGAAGCCACACTTGGTTTACTGTGTCTAAGCCATAAGTGCGGCATCCTTGAAGAGGAGGGATGAGGCAAGACATTCATGCGCAGAGATCTACCCGAAAGTCCGAAAACCCTGGCCTGTTTCAACCCGGGAGCGATGTAAAGCTCTGAGGCTCTTTCCATAGGGCAATACATGGAGTCTAAAAAGTCATACCCCCATCGACAACAACGTCAAGATGGGATGGAATTGGATACGCCACCTACATGCGTCAATCCCACAGGGAAGACTACAGAACACCTCGGGGGGGGGGGGGGGCGCCTGGTGATCAAGCATACCTTCTACTAGCTCTGCAGGCTAGTACCCGGGACTTCTTAGACAACCCTCTACCCCCTCCGGGTGTCCGAGGCTTGACTGGAGATACCCGATCTTCCGTGGGTGTCGGAAACACGCTGCCCCCTCAAGTCCAACCCAATCCAAACAACTCCCATTCAGGGAGGGGCTCGAATGTTCGGCCCGAGGTTCCTCTCGTAACGTCAGAGGCACCACGAGTGATAAGGGTCCGCAGCGCTCGCACTAAAGCAACTGAAGGATCCCCTCCCCTACGTGAAGGATTAGGCAAGAGACAGAGGGTGGCTGTCCCAAGGAGTCACGAGAGTGCAAAGGGTAGTTCTCCTACATTTCACTTAGATGCAAACTTCCACTGGCAGGCTAGGAAATGGAGATCCCACCCTACTGTGATTCAGAAACTGTCGTACCACAAGGCCTGGGTGGGAAGACCGCAATCGTCCTCCTGGAGGACAAATTGGTTCACTCAGAACATATCATCCTGCCATGTAGCACCCAGACACCTGCCAACACTTCTACCCTGAAAGAGACCACCAGATGAGAGATGATGTGAAATGATAATGGAGATGAAATGGAGGTATAGTCGCGCTGCTCGAACGGTTACCCTGGCTTTATCTTTAACAGAAACCTCTTAGATACCGCACTGATGTTCTCGAAAGAGTGATAAGGGAACGTCCGCGCTTCCCGTTCGTGTGCTAAGCACCAATGAACGCATCACTTCAGCCAATGGAATTCGCAGGAGTCATAAATGACAGATGTATGTTCACTCCACGTGGAGTAATCGGTTCGTTATCTGAGAGGTATCTATTACCAAAGATAAATCCATGGTAACATTTCGAGCAGCGTGAAAATACCATAAGATAAAGCCATGGTAGCCTTTTGAGAAGCAGAATTATAGAAGAAATTTGGAGGATGCAATTAACCTACTCTGCAACCACGGAAATCGAACCCGAACCTCCCAAATACCGGCCGCCATCCCACCTGAAGCATTCCGCTCGGTTTGGGGGCATAAACACAATAGACTAAGTTTTGACCTCCATGCCGAATCGCTTCCGTAGCACAAAGTTCAAGATCAAATTTTTTAAAACTAGCCGCTAAATTATGTCTTTGAAACTCAATTCTCTTTGCAGAGTCAAGCTGAAAACAAAAGAATCACTTCATTAAAAAACGGAATTTTTGAAAATTCAGTGCAATAAAAGGGAATCTTTCTCAGATAGTAAGCTCCATAAAAACAGTTTATCTGAAATATATTGTGAACTTTAACGACATTTACAGCTCTGATGTAGTGATATTGTGTCCATTTCTTCTGGTTTACGACCTTTGCAAAAGTAATTCAGAAGAAAGAGGACTTTAGATTTAAATATAATTTGCTATAAAAACGTCATGTACATAAGGCATTTTAAACAAAATCCTTTGAGTCTTTTTGAGAAAATACAATTTTCCTTATCTTGGTTGTTAAGCTTTGAGAGTCTTTGGCTTTTGCCTGTACGGCAGACTATCCCGCAGTACAGATAAGGCTTTGAAGTTGCCTATACATTATGAGTTCAGTTCTGCCTGGTAACCGGTCTAGCGAGTTGGATTGTGCATTCGCCTGTATGGCAGATTAACCCGCAACGCAACCAAAGCGGTGTAGTTGCCTGCAATTAGGTGTACCGTTCTGTCTCAAAACTTAAGTAACCTGACGTTCACAAATAGAGCACATCGAAGCTGCGAGTATCTGATATGAAAGTGTAGCCAATTATTATATGCAACATGCGTGAATAATAATAAAATCATAACCTTAATGTTTATAAATCCATTAAATATGTATCCACGTAATAATTTATTGCAAATGTTTTTCAAAGAATGACAAACAGCTAACTAGGAATTTTGTTGATTGACTATCTTGAAAACGGTAAAACCATTACTAGATAATACTAATTTCAAGTTCTATCCAAAGTGAATGCAAGCATTAGTGAAAACAGACCCGGGTTATGAAAGATAAGTGTTGTTCTCCATCAGGACAATGCACCTGCACATAAGTGTTTTGGTAACGGGCAAATTGAGGGATCTGCACTATGAAGTGCTGGAATAATTTCCATCTGTTTCCAAAACTGAATATATTACTCGCTTTTAGGCGCTTTTCGTCCATTGAAGAAGCAATTGCGTCTGTAAATGGGTATTTTGCAGAACTTCCAGATGAACACTACAGAGAGGAGTTAATTGTAATGGAACACGGCTGGACAAATGTCTTGATATTAGAGGAGATTATGTTTAAAACTAAAACTATAGGTACTTGGAAAGCATGCATGGTGGTTTTTCACTATCAGGCCGAGAACTTTTCGGACCACCCTCGTACACCTTTACCTTCATTATTTCCGCTAAGTAAAATGCCAAGCCAGGACTCTGAATAGCAGCACGGACTTTTTCGATGCGTTATTTTCTCTGGATTTGAAAGAAAATTGCTTCGTTATTCATGGCATTTTTATAACACTACATAAAGCTTCTTACAGACACATAACGTCAGGGCTTTAAGGCGAGAGACGGAACGTCAATTGAGATTTGATTTGAGTCACGTCTTCTGCCTTTCTGACAAAGGTGGGGGTTTACTTATAATAATGCCGTTGTGGCTTCTCGGATCGTTAACGTTACCTCTTTCCTCCAAGAAGATTGTTAGCTACATCTTTCACCATAATAGGTATCCTAACTATTTTATGTAATGCTCAATTTTAAACTAGATGTTATTACTGCGCTCAATATTGCATTGAGAAATGGAGCCAGTTGTCACAGTTGTAAGTTATGACACTGTTTATTTTAGGGTATGAATGGATGGGTTCAGAATAGATAATCCCTGTTAAACTGGCTACCAAGTTTAATACATGCTAATGACGAGATATTAAGCGATATTTGAGAAAGTAAAAATAAGTATTTCTGAAATTTAGGATGAGAAACTATTACTACTGAAGTATTTTATATTCCAGCTTCTGATATTACTTTACGACTCAAAATAAATTTCTGTAATAACGATGAGAATCATAAATAGCTGAAATGTTAAGCTTACAATCCTCTTGTGGTGCCACTAAGTGCAGTCTGTAGAGATGCCAAATATTGATGATTGATTTAAATAAAACAGTTGACTAAGGTTATAGAATATATAGAAATACTAGTATTTCTTGTGATTTGTTAAATTTTAAGAATTCTGTTACCCTTATAATTTTGAGAGCCCTGTCTCTATGACAACTTCAGCCACCTCGATAGCTAAGTTCAGCATATTTGACACTTAACTACAGTTCTACTAATTGTTGTTCCTTAACACAGAAGCTGGCTAATGTCTTATTCTCTGGTAAAGGAATTAAAACCCATGCTTTCTACATTATGAATTATTTGATTTTAAGAAACTTAAATTATTTGTTACAATTATTTGACCTATTATGTAATTAATATTAAAATATGGCTAATCTATAATAATTCCTATTTTCAAGAAAGGCGATCCATCGTATATGCCAATTACACCAATTCCTAATGTGCCTGTATCTTCTAAAATCATTGAAGCCATAATGTATAAGCAATGATATTCCTATTTTGAACCCCATTCTCTATTAAACAAATCACAGTATGGCTTTCGATATGGATTATCCACCGTAGATGCTATTCATAATTTACTTGAACCAGTGATCGACTGTTTTGTGAATGTTGAAAGTATCTTAGCTGTATTCTGTGACCTTTCGAAAGCTTTCGATTGTGTTAATCTTAAAATACTTAGTAACGAACTATATTATTAGGGTGTAAAAGGCAAATAACTGAACTTAATAAAATCCTGCCTATCTAATTGAATTGAAATTACTTCATATGTAGCTGTTTTATCTAAACAAGCAATCAGTTGAATATGGTGCTCGTCAAGGCTCGGTAATTGGCCCTTTCCTCTTTTTAATAATAATTAATGATCTGTCCTGTAATGTGGGTTCTGACTCCATTTTATTCGCTGACTATAAGTAATTACTTCCTAAAATGAATGTACAGGAATTCAATTCATTTATGGAGAGTACAAAAGACAATACTAATTATTACAGGTGTAGCCTTGTCGCCATTTATTTATACAGATAGAAATACTTCCCGTCATAAGTCAGTATATTTATAACTGTCTAGTGTTAATCAAACTCAAGTTACTTACTCTTATAACTCATGATGAAGTCCACAATTATTATACGAGGAACAAACATTTTTTGGTCATTGATTCTCTAAGATTGATGAAATCCATGAGTTGTTTAATAATATATAAATCGAAGTGTTCAATAAATTGCCTATAGAAGCTCAATAGTCTAGCCTCGAACACTTCAAACAAAAGATAAAAGCTGGCTCCTCCTTAATCCAACTTTTACGAGGATTGGCTGATTAATCCCCGGCCTCACAATAAAAAAATTAATTTTTTCTTTATTTCTCAACATAATCTCCACAAAGGTTTTATCATATCAGTATTCTAATTTAATGAAACCATCTCGTTAGTGCAATTTATCATGGTATTCAAAATAGCTGTTAACCGCATCAATGAACTCCTCGTTGCTGTCAAATTTTCGTCCTCCAAGAAATGTTTTAAGGTTCGGGAACAGGTGGTAGTCACTGAGTGCTAGATCTGGCGAATAGGGTGAATGTTCAAGCAATTCAATTTGCACATTTTCTCCATTGCAATGACTGAACAAGTGGCCAGAAACATTGTTGTGCAGAAACAAGAGTATTTTCTTTTACAAATGAGGTATTTTTCTGTTCACCTCATTACTGAAATGTTGCAGTAAGCTTGCGTAGAAGTCTCCAAAGATGCTTCTACCCTTTCAAAGTAATCAATTAAAAACAATTCCCTGTGCATCCCAGAGAACACTCGCCTTAAGCTTGACAAAGATGACAAAATTGACTTTTCCTTTTTTGGAGTTGGTTTACCTGGCGCAATCAACTGTTTTGACTGTGATTTACTTTCTGGAGTGTAGTGATGTATCCAATTTTCATCCATTGTAATAAGCCGTCTCAAAAATTCACTGGGAGTTTTACGGTAGAGCTTCGAATTCTTTTCAGAAACAGTTTTACTTTGCAAATTTTGATCAGGTTTTAACTAACGAGTTATGTATCTTGCACAGACTTTGACTTTGTGAAAGCATAAAACTTTATATATTCCCGGCACGTTCTTTTAATATCTTTATTGCTCATTTTATTTCAAAGAACTTTAATCTGCGGTATTTCAGTATTAAATGATGACCTTTTTTCAATGACTCTGGAGTTGTGACTTATACAGGGCGTGCAGAGCGAGGTTCGTCACTAGCACCGTGATACCTCCGACGTTACTAGAGGAACCTCGGGCCAAACATTCAAGCCCCTTCCTGATTGGGAGCTGTTCGGATTGGGTTGGACTCCAGGGGGGAGCTGGTTGCCCAGTAAGTCCCGGGTACTAGCTACAGAGCTTGTAGAAGGTGTGCTAGATCATCAGGCGGCCCCACCGAGGTTTCCGGTAGTCTTTCCTGCGGGGTTGACGCGCGTAAGTGGCATATCCACTTCCACCCGTCTTAATTTTCGAGTCGATAGGGGAGGGATTTTAGACTGGAGATATTGCTCTATGGAAAGAGCCCCGGAATTTCGACTCCTGGGTAGAAGGAGACCCGGGTCCTTGGTCCTACGGGTCCAGGACTAGTGGGATTAGAACCTCTGGCGTTAACAACGTTAACATTAACTAGTGCTCGTACATCCCATTTTAAACTCTGCAATCCACCATTTAATGATTATATATGAAGGGGTAGAGTCTTTTAATGTACTGTCCATTTTCTCCTTGACTTCTTTAGGCATTAAGCCTTTCAAATGGAAGTATTTAATCACTGCTCGCTTTACCAAATCCCACATTCTTTGTTAAACCTCTACACTTGTCTTGTTTAAAATGCTGTCATTCAAAACTAAACAAGCTATTGACCTGTAACGGTAAATACAACCTAATCTAGAGTTAAACTATATGATGCTATCCATCAAACTGTTTCAATGGCGCCATCTCTATGTGAGGCCCGGGGATTTAAATGCCAACCCACGTAGTTTTAACGAGTATTTTAATTGTAATCTTAACATAGTATTTTAAACTGTATTGCCTTGACTTATGTCATAAACCACAGTTTATGGTAGTTTTTATGACATTGGGTATATAAAATGAATATGAATAATTCATTCTGAACTACTTTCTTGCACCAAGCTGGTGCTACTAAAGCCCTTCAACTAATAGCAGTTGATGGTTCTTGAACGTTTCCGGAGGACTCTCTCTTCCGTCTTCAGAAAGCTGTCAACTGTAAATTTTCTCCTTTGTAATGCCTATTATGAGTAGCCGACTCTCAGTTTATATCTGATGTGAATTAATTGTATTAAGTTCTCTAATCTCCTGGATAAAAGGCACTTCTCTGGGGGGGGGGGGGAATTCTCTAATTAAGCGAGAAGCTAAAGAAATTACAGAATAATTCATATCAGATACCAAGAGAATTGTCTACCTATTTATAATGGTATTCGAAAGGAGAAAACTTGCAGTTGACAGCCTTCTGAAGACGGACGGAAGAGATCTCGAAGACTGTCAAAAAGCAACAATCTTTAGTAATTGTCATGGATTTTAATATTACCAGCTTGCTGCCAGAAAGCAGAAGACAAATGAAATCATTTTTCTATCTCCCTGTTATTTTCCATAGAATCGTTACACGTACATGTCAATAATTACGATAATTAGTACATATAGATTAATTGAGACCTCAAGTTATAATTACCTACCATGTTGTACTCATTAAAAGTACCAGTTCACAACCACGCATAGCTAATTTTGTACTAAGACTTTTTCATTCAGGGAATCGATGACATGTGATACCTAACTTTTGGATGAGTGCAATCTTTTTGCCACTTTCCCATCTTTCAGTAAGTAGATATCCCTTCTTCTGTTGGAACACTTGCAGATTCCAACGGGTAAATCCAGTTAAAGCGCACGGCAACAGCGTGATTCCCGCCTCAGTAGCGTGGTGGTAGCATGTCTGTCTCAAGTTCAAGAGGTCCCGAGTTCGATTGTCGGTCAGGGTGGGTTACCTGGATAAGGTTTTTCCCAGGGTTTTTCCTTATCCTGAAAGACGAATGTCGGATAACTACAAGCTCCATGGACCCCGGGCTCATTTGAGTATTATATCACCCATTCAATTCATCGTCCGGTATGACAACGTTGGAAAACGTAAATTACAAAGAAAAAAAAAAAAAAAAAAACAGCGTGACCGAAATTCATTCTGCTCCTAGGGACTTGCGGCAGTTCCCAGATTTGAACTAGCGTGTATAGTACATGTTAAGAGACAAGAAAAGTATAAACCAAAAAGACATTAAAATATTTTACGTTTATTTAAAGAGTATTTATTTCCTAGAGAATAAACTCACTCCTTAGATTGGTAATTTATTGGGAAAATGTTATTCACCTGGCCCGTGACTCCCTAGTTATTTTTACATTCTCCACTAAGTACTTACAGTATATAGGGAAAGGATTGCACTCCACCGAATAATAATTCTGAGATTTCAGTGAGCTACAGAAGAAAGTTATCTGTGTACTGCTCGTGTGATGTCATTTCATCACTAGGAATTATACAGGGTGTATATAATCGTAAATGAATATCGGGGTTTAACACTTTATAATACTTATTACATTAAACTTACAGTTATAAATGATATATCCAATGAAAAAGCAACTCAGTTTTATTTGTTGGCACTAGTGTGCATATACGTGCAATGTTTCTGCCACAATCCGCTAGACAGCACTAGTAGCAAATATGGCGACTAGTAAACAGAAAGCGTCTTATGTTTTGCAGTTTGCAAAAACGGAATCTGTAGTTAATGTGCAACGTCCGTTCCGCATTAAGTTCGGCTGTGATCCTCCTAGTGATAATAACATTCGTAGATCGTATCATCAGTTTGAAGATACCGGCTGCCTTTTTAAAGGGAAGAGCGCGGGACGACCAAGAGTAAGTGAAGAGACTGTTGAGCGAGTGAGACAGTCGTTCACTCGTAGCCCAAATAAATCAGTCCGGAAGACTAGTCGTGAATTACAAATTCCTGTGCCGACTGTTTGGAAAGTTGTCAGAAAACGCTTACAGCTACGGCCTTACCGTTTACAGTTATTATAGGCTCTACAGCCGACAGACCACGGATTACGTGCCAGCTTCGCAAACGACATGTTGTTTCATGTCGATGACGATTTTATGGATCGTGTTGTCTTTAGTGATGAATCGACCTTAGTGGACATTTTAATACTCATAATGTGCGCATCTGGGGCTCAGAAAATCCTCGAAAGATGATACAAATGCAACGAGATTCCAATAAAATTATTTTTTTAGTGCCGTATCCCGGCAAAAAGTTTATGGGCCTTTCTTTTTTGGTGAACGTACTGTAACTGGCACTTATTACCTTGATACACTGGAGCAATGGCTCTTCCTTAGTTGGAAGAAAATGAGCCAGAGAACTTAATTTTCCAGCAAGATGGTGCGCCACTCACTGGCATAACGAAGTACGCGATTGGTTGAACGTCAGTGTACTCAAGCGTTGGATAGGCCGCAAGAGCCTAAATGAAAGGCTTGCTATGTATGGCCTTTACGTTCTCCTGACCTAACGCCATACGATTTTTACTTTTGGGGCTTCATCAAGGATTGTGTGTACCTGCCTCCGCTACCAACTGACCTTCCTGAATTAAGAAACCGGATTGAAGCAGCTGCTGCTACAATTACTGAATACACAGTTATCAATGTTTGGGGAATAACTGAGCTATAGACTTGATATGTGCCGCGTGGCAAAGGGTAGTCACATTGGTCATCTATAAGGTTCTTGGTAAAACTCTTTGAGTTGCTTTTTCATTTGACATATCATTTATAACTGTAAGTTGAATGTAATAAATATTATAAAGTGTTAAAACCCCGATATTCATTTATATACACCCTGTATAAGCAATGAATGAGCGATTTTTTTGTTTCGTTAGAATTCAAACTGAATTCTAGACCTCACGCGTGAGAGACAGTGAGGAAAATGGCTATGTACACGTATTGCTCTCTGCATTATGCTGCTAAATATCAGATGACTCTAAGGGACACAAGAGACAGTGTCAAAAACAATAGATCATAATTTATTAAATAAACGCAGGTATATATGCAGCTTATAATATGGACCTTCAAATCGCAATGAATGAAACAAAACAACAGAGATATGCAACGTTCGCTCGCAGTGAAGTGAAATTCGTACACACCACTGTCTTTTAACTGAATTTACCCCGTAGCGTTCTGCAACTGTTTAAATACACTTTACTTGGGGCAGTTGGGCCACCTGGTATGGTATTGCTCCTAGTTTTATTGACATCTGCTTTTTCCTGAAATATGTGTTATGTTCTAAAGGCAAAAAGGTGAAGTAAAGCCTAAACCCGCATAAACAGAAAATCCGGATTAATTAAAGTCGGATAAACAAGCTTCTTATATAGTTCACATTACAAGTCCATACCAAATCATAAAAGTACGGATTAATTTATATATAAAATGTAATATATAAAGAACACCTTATGTATATTTGAACACATCTCTACAAATGTAAATAAAAAAGGAACATTTTTAGTATACTTGGTATTTTCAGAAGCCATATTACTTTTTATTCTTGAATAAGCAATAAAGTATTGAAGGGAACAGTTACGCAGCTTTAAACTAAATATATGAAATTCTGTGTTGTCTTACGCAATATAAATGGTAAGTATGAAGCTTTTGATCTGGTATGGTGCATTAAACTTTTTTTACCGCACAAATTTAGAGTACAATATAGGAGATTAAATTTGAGAGAACGTGTTATTTTTAAATTACATTATGAAGTAGTAAAGTAAAGTGTAATTAATTAATAACGTTGTGAACAGAAAAC
Source organism: Mantis religiosa (assembly GCA_030765055.1). Taxonomy (NCBI): domain Eukaryota; kingdom Metazoa; phylum Arthropoda; class Insecta; order Mantodea; family Mantidae; genus Mantis; species Mantis religiosa. The sequence goes on from CM060959.1 coordinate 79,617,240, forward strand.
TGAGAAGTTTGATTACCATTATTGGAGTTAGCAATTTTTCAAGAATATTAACTTAATATCTTCACGAAGGCCACAGGCGAACTCCGCAGGAATTGACTGCATTTTGGTTTAGTTTCGCTGTTACTTATGTTATGTATGGGAAGTACTGCGTTATAATTAAATATTTCATGTACAAATATGTTTCGAGGTTTCTATAAGGAATAACATGCATTTTATGAATCCGTTTACAGACACGAGCGTGCCCGCCTCGGTAGCGTAGATGGTAGCCCGGCTGCCTCACGTTCAAGAGGTCCCGAGTTCGAATCTCGGTTAGCGTGAGTTACCTGGATAAGGTCTTTTCCGGGGCTTTCCATTATCCTGAAAGTCGAATTTGGATAGCTCTAAGCTCCGTGGACCCGGACTCATTTGCATCATTTCATTCATCGTCCTATCACTTACGTTAGATGACTTGAATTAAAAAAAAGACACGAGCGTGCGTATCAATTAAATAGCTAAAAACAAAAACTTGGTCAGTGACAAACTTGGATTTAAAGACCAACGTTTTCCAAATATACTCTTTACATTGAAAATGTTTCTAATGTTTTTATTTAAAAAAAGGCTCTAAGTATTTTAATTACAGTACCAAATGAAATGTAGCTTATGTTGAATTTTATGACAAAGATCCCTCAGGCTCTCTTTACTCTGAACGATTTTTATATTGTTGGTGCACCGTAAGGGAAGACGAAATCGTATCACACGAACATTTTGGAACTCGAAGAAAACGATTTATACAATATTTTGTGAACTTAATTTTCGATATATTCTTGATTCTTAGTTTCAATTTTCCAATACGAGGTGCGTTCAAATTATAACACCTATTTTTTAGAGGACTGGTGACCAGATAAGAACTTCTGTTTTTTTTAAATACACGTGGACTCTTGTGAATGCGTGACAGAGATGGCGGCACTGTACAGTGTAGAGAATTCTAGTAGCAGCGACGAGAGTTAGGACTGTTTTTGATACTTCAAATGGCGACGTTTTCGTTGCAAGAACAGCGTACAATCATTCGTTTTCTCCATTTTCGTGGTGTGACACCTATTGCAATTGATCGCCAGTTGAGTAAGAAACCAAGACAGTCATGGTCTCGCACCAGCCGGTCTGACGATATGATCCAGGTAGTGGAGAACGTTGTTTTGGAGGATCGCCGATTAAGCAGTTTCAGATCTTCATGCAGGATTGTGTGCACAGATCTCACGGAAATGCCAATTTTTGAGGCAATGTCTGCAACTGTCTTGGTTTGTCACACGATATTCTGCCTTCATTGAACGTTCGCACCCAAGAACGCATATTAGACACATCCATGGTACCATCACCACATGCCTCACTCAACTGGCGATCAATTTCAATAGGTGTCACACCACGAAAATGGAAAAAAAACTAATGATTACACGCTGTTCTTGTAATGAAAACTTCGCCATTTTAAGTATCCAAAACAGTACTTACTCTCGTCGCCGACACAAGAGTTCTATGCATTGTACAGTGCTGCCATCTCTGTCAGGCATTCACAAAGAGTCTACGTGTATTTTTAAACAAGCAGAAGTTCATATCTGGTCCCATTCTTGGAAAAATAGGTATTATAACTTCAACGCAGCTTATATTTATCTGGAATGATGTGAATAAATTAAATTCCGCCCAAAGTCTGATATGTAGAAATCACTGGAAAGACGTTTTGAGGTCCCCGGAGCAAATATAAAAAGACGGCCCCTCGAGACCGGGTTCGGAGACTAGAAATCGTCCTACTAGAGGAGGAACTTTTACTTAGAGCATATCATCCTGCCATGCAGCGCCGAGATTCCCACCAACACTCCGTAAGAGACCACCTAGGTCAGAGATGATATGAAATGGCAATGGAGATGAAATGGTGGGGGAGGAAATAGGAGGATGTAATTAACCTTCCCAGCTTTCGTTTGGCGACCCGGAGAAACCCCGAAAAAACACGAGTCAGGTACATCATATCGAACCCGCACCTCCCGAATGCGGGTCTTGACGAATCCGCCTTTTCCATCCCGTTCGGTATGACTTAGATTATCTCGGATAACATGGACTTTGTAAATAACAAAGAAGGAAACGTATAATAAATGGTGAAATAAACGAAAACGTGATAAACGATTTAAAGAAGAGGTGTGTATCAAATGAAAAGATGGAATAACAATTAAAATAAAATAAAAATACAAAATGAGAAAGACATGCATTAACTACATACTATGCCGGGTCTCTATCCGAGAGATTCTGCCGCGTGAAAACGGAATTTTTTTAGTAACCTCAGTTAGTCGGGGCTCGAATAACCGCAGCTCTATTGTATTAGGACTGCTCCTGCACTGATTCAATATTCATAATTAAACCACTTTACACACAAAGCATTGGAATTTAATAAACCTGCATACATGTGTTTCGTAGAACATGAATAGGTATGCAAAGGTAGAATCAAACTGAAAAATTCAATGCCATAGCCGTGATTTGAACCACGGAACTTCTGGTTTCCATCCAGCCGCTCTAACCATTGAGCTAATATGGCCAATGTGCAGACATGACACTAAATTCCCTAATTAACTCGTGTTTTTTCCCGGTAAACCACCTAGGAGTTTTCATAAACGCACGAGGCAACTACCTTAATGGCGACTTTCAACGTGTAAGTACTTTAAGGCCTGGTCTTTATAGTTAACCACTATTAGGTCAATTAATGGAAATTAATTGTTCTTTCCCACTGGCAGTGTGTAGGCTAAATTATGGAAAGGTAGAGTCAGGCTTAGCTCTATGGTTAGAGGCTGGACGGAGACCAGAAGATCCGTGGTTCAAATCCCGGCTATGGCATTGAATTTTTCAGTGTGACTCTACCTTTGCATACTTTAGCCTACACACGGCCAGTATGAAAGAACAATTAATTTGCAAAATAAAAAGGTATTTTATGGACCAGAGTTACGTCATATTTTAGAAATATTAAACAGTAATTATGCACCAGAATGGGCTTATTAAATTAATAGAAAACGTATATTTTTACTCATTTTGTACAAGATAAAAATCCAAGGAAAGTTAAGTATTTTTTTATTTCTCATCTTTCTCCTACATACAATTTCATTGATACATTGACATTTGTAACATTTCTTTCACACAATAACAAAATGACTTATTCATAATTAGCATACCCTTCCTACCTGCTTGCCTCGAGTCTCGGTCTCAATACACATAACCTCTGGTTTTCCGTATATTGATGACCCTCCTCTCCCTTGTATCCCTCGGTCCAGTTTTCCAGCCCTTAATTGTTATTTATTCTTGGTCAATCTTAACCATTTCCCTCTAACTTTCCCAAGATGTTCACCTATATTTCTTACATTCTTTTCTCCTTTTACCAATAACATTTTCTTTATTATTAATACCTTCCCCATGCCTAAAACTATCCCATTTTTGTTGCCAAATTTATCGTCATATCTTTGTTTGCAATAAAGTATAATATGCCAATTTGTATCCTATTCTCCACACATTGGGCATTTCCCTGTGTCCTTTTCATATCTAATGCCTTTCAAATATCTAACTCCTGTCCTTGCCCAGGCAAATCCTTCTCGCCCTAACTTATTACACACATCTATGTACTTCTCCCTCCCCCACACTGTCTTTATTTCCCTATATGTTCTCAATGATCTTTTCTCCCTTACACTGGCACATATAACTTGGCTATCTAAATCTTCCAGCCTTAATTCCACCTCTTTCCGAAAGCCCCTATAACAATACTCATCGTTAGGAAAGTTAAGTAAGAAAATCGCAATTAGAAAAGAGGTAAGACTGTCTAAGCCCACTAAGGGAGCCAGACAAAAGATTAGTAGAGTCTGTTTAGTTAGCCCATGTGCACGTGGGCCGCTGCCTTTGACGAACCCTTATAATCGTTTTACAACACCGGCCCTCCTTCTTCCAGATCTTTCTGCAAGATTGCCACCTTTCTCCATACGTCATGGGTATCGTACGAGTTTTCGTCTGAATACATTATCTTATGTCCATTACTGCAAAACTTCCTTAGTTTTGACAAATACATATATCGCCAAGCTACACTTCTACTGGATTCCATAATAACCCTTAACTTATTCAAAGTGCGGTATTTGAAACCCAGCTCCTTTAGGAGACCGCGCAAAGTGCAGTTCCCATAAGGAAAATTACAAATTTCTTGCAAATGTGCAACCAATTCGTCTAAGGTGTGGGCGCTCTCCCTTTTGCATAAAATCTATAATTTCTCGACGAATTAAATCGCATGTGAAATGATCTACTTTAGAGAAACTTTTCCTTTTGTTTTCACACTTGATCGGCGTCTTTGTTATTCCATTCGTGACAATATTTCTTACTGTATTTCTGTGAATAACGAGAATTTATCATCAGGTTCATTGCACGACCCCTTACCAAGATTATTTGTCAGCAAATATTGATATGTGTTCAAAACAAGTGCTTCAATTTGCTTAGAAAGAGTTACCGTTATAACTTTTTTGAGGCTTTTCCAGTAATATAACTCGGCCCAGTTATTCACACTATTGTCATCACTTTGATTATTTTCACTTGACTGAAAGTTATCTACTACTTCATTCGCATTCACCACAGCATTTCCCTCCCACGTTCTCCACATCCTGACACACAACGAATTTCTGCATGTTTCTAATGAAACAGATCACCTGGAAGTTGGAACTTTGGCAACTGAGACTCCACGTGAAGTAGACATGCGACTGTCACTTTGAGAAAATCAGGGTTGCTATTGGTCCTCAACGACAGTGTTCTATTTCTGAAGTGTGGAGATGGATTTATGACGGTCATTAGTGGACGGGAGGGTCAGGTTCCTTTGAGGGACAAACTGCACTCGCGTTTACTAGACAGACTCTACGTTTCCATTTGGAAATTAAATAGATTTGAGTCTTCATTTCGAATTGAATGCGGAAATGCAGATCGTATTCAAACTTGGATCCTATCCTCTTAGAAAGTGGGACAAGACCGAAATTTTGTTACATGGAAAGACCTGCCGCACTCAATTCAATCTGAATGCAGGAAAGATGCTAAGTCCTCTTTCGTTTTCTTACAGAATTGGTTTTTACACAATAACAGAGTCACTTTTGATTCTATAATCTCGTAATGTATTTCTTCTAAAAACATTTAACCTCAAGCTATGCAGAGCAAAAACGCAACGTAACTGTACAAGATCGCCAACGTAAATCACGTCTACCAACATGAAAGCTTTAACTATTTATTCCTAAGCCTTGCGTATTCAAATCGCTCTCAATACGTATTGAATTTAACATGGAAGCGCGGATTGTATTCAGTATGGGATTGGATTTCTGTTGACTTCAATTCCCCATGGAAATGTAGTGTCTGTTAGGCAGATGATATTTATCTCGTAGCAGGCATTGACAGAGATTTCGAATGACATTTCTATCAACGCTATATTAAATGTCAGAGTTTTTATATGAACTTCTTCAGTAACAAAAGGCAAACCATTGGCCATTAGTATAGTCCAAATTCCATTAGACATAGAAAATAACATTATTATGGGTTAGGTTTACGTGGAGAAATAAACATGTGAGGAAAGAAACAACGTTAAATTCAATAAGTGGCTGTCCGATCACTAATTACTTAGGCCTTGGTAACAAGGGCAAAGATCATAAGGACAAAACAAATGCCGGAGACAATCGAAATAAGTGCTGCAGTAGCGAAGCGTGCAATGAAGTACTAAAAGCGCAGCTTCCCCAGAAATTTGAAGAGAAAAAGAAAACAAACAAGAAATTTGATGCCAAAGAATATTTTATTTGCTCTGGACACAGTTTACAAATTTATTCACGAACATCCGCGGTGCTGCAGACAATTTTACATCTTCTTAGATTCGAGTGACCAGTTCCGCGAGCTCATTCAGTGCTGTATTTACGCATTCATAACCTTTAATACCATGCTTCGTAGGTTTCTGGAAGCAATCGCCACTTTTTGATAGTTAGGAAGCACTGACAAATTTTGCCACGTGAACTCTATGTAGGCGAGTGAAGAAAAGTTTATGTTTTGTTTGATGTGGCGCTTTTAAATAAAACTAAGTACAGATAGAGTCTTCTTTTTCTTATTCTTCTTCACTCCATGGTTTGGGAATATCGCCCGTTTCGGCTTCATCGATCTCTCCAGCGTTTCCCGAGTCGTCCTCTGTCTCTTCTTACTTTTGGATTATAGTTTAGATATCATTTGGATATCTTCCATCCTCCATTCTTAATAAATATTCATGCCATTGTTGCGTTCGTTCTGATATTTTGTCATGGATTGGTTCGATTTCTGATTCCTTTCTAATATCCTCATTTCTTATTTTGTCCAATATTGTACAACCTTTAACACTTATTAAAATTTTCATTTCTGCAGTCTGTGTTTTATTTAAATCCTTTTGTGTTGGCACCCAGTTTTCGCTTCCATATAGTAAAGTTGGAATAGTACAGATAGAGTCAAACTGAAAAATACAATGCCACGACCGGGATATGAACCACGGATCACCTGGTTTCCGTCCAGTCGTTCTTACCCATTGAGCTACCGTGGCCAACGTGCCGTCATGACATTAAATTCTCCAACTGACTCATATATTTCCCCGGTAAACCACTAGGGGCTCTCGTATTCGAGATACACCGTTTGTGACGACTTACTGTTGTAAGTACTTGAGTACCAGGCGTCATCGTTTAACTCTTATTATTTAAGTTAATTGACGGCAATATACCGTTATTTCGTTATAGCCGTGTATAGGCTAAGGTTTTGGATAGATAGATCAAACTGAAAAGTTCAAGCACTTACAAAAGTCGCCGTATCTAGAATACGAGATTTCCTAGTGGTTTACCGCAAAACATAGAGTCAATTGGAGAATTTGATGCCAGGACGGCACGTTGGCCACAGTAGCTCAATGGTAAGAGCGAGCGACTGGACGGAAACCAGGAGATCCGTAGTTCAAATCCCGGTTATTGCTTTGAATTTTTCAGTTTGAGTCTAAGCAAAGCCTTAGCCTATACAAGGCTGGTGCGAAAGATCGATTACTTTCCCTCAATTAACATAAAACTAAGTATATTTCAATAGCAATAGTGTGTTATGTAGAGCAGTATTAGTGGTGACAAACAGAAAATTCTTGGTTTTAAGCTATTAGCAAAAATGTGTTAATTGCATGCTTTCTCCACTTTAGGCTTACAGTTCATATGATATGAGCCAGCTGTAGGAAAAATTGGAACCTCTGAGTGGAGAGGGGAATCAGGGATATGTCTACTTGTAGTGTGACCAGCCTTGCAATGCAAGAAGGGCCTACGCGTGACTATAAAATAGAAAGAGTACCGAAGATTAGCCTTACTTCTTTGATTCATTATTCTCTATTATCTTAATGAAAATTATTATTTGGAGCTTCCTTCGCTTTGAAAGTCACGCCTTACCACTGGGGTGCCGAGAAATACGGTAGCTGGAAGGTCATTGCATGACGAATAAGAAATGGTGATATTAGAGAGATATATTGATATACACTGGGGCAAAATTGAGTGCAAGAAAGAAGAAAATGAATAGCTTTCATAAAGAAAACGTAATACAAACAGTAAGGGATAACTCCCCAGAAGAAAAAAGAAGTTCCGGTGGCTAAAGAGAAAATTAAAGCCATTTGATTCATCTACAGAACAGGCGATTCACAACAAATTATGTAACTATTGTTGAGGGAAAGGAAATATTTCAGGAAAGTAATTTCTTACTTCAGATTAACTATTTATACAAAATCGAAAACTACCTGAAAGGTTTCGGTTAAAGCTTTGTTAATCTGTAATTGAGAACTCTGAAGTGAAAGTTCATTAAAACTTAATAATTAGTTCTAGCTCACAGGAATTAAGCATTCATTCAATGGTTTCCAGCGGGAGAACAATACTATTTCTCTGGGATAGCCTCTGTATTATTACTGTAAATTGTTAACGTTACTTAAATAAAGAAATAATCTAAAAAACAATAGTACCGCTTCTGTATCGCAAACAGTTATGATGAATATCTACTAATATAACAATTTGTAATTTAAACAATTAATAATCTCTAATTAATGATAAGTATTAATAATATGATTATATTCGTTATTAAATTCATCTTTATTCAGGGGTATAGTTATTAATATATAAATCAAACTATTGAAAACGGCAAATCTATGTGAAAAAGGGTTAAAACTTTTATTTTTTATGTACGAGGCATGTTTTTTAAGTCAGTACCGTTTTGGAATTAAAAAAAGACGTGCATAGATATCGCAATAATTTTATTTTTACATGAAAGCCTGTACCTTAATGTACTTTTCTACATAATTGAGGCACTACAATATTGAGGCACTTGTCATAGCGTGGCACCAGGTTTTGAATACCCTCCTCATAACCGCTCAAGGAAAGTCAAGGAAAGTCAATGCACTGCCTAAATGTTGGGTTTTGTGCAAATCCGTCAACATTTTCGGAACCCAACGTGAACACAATTTCCGGTACTTCAAGTTCTCGGTCACAATGCGATACAAAACACTACGAGAATATTGAGGAAAACAGTCACACAATGATGAAATTGTAAAGCGTCTGTTTTCTCTCACCTTTTCGTCCACTTTCTGCACCAAATCTTCAGTAACGACCGAAGGACGCCCACTCCGTTCTTCATCATGTACATTTGTGCGACATTCTTTAAATGCTCTCATCCATTTCCTTACCATTCCATCACTCATAATGTTTTGTCCGTAAACTTCACAGTTCTCACGATGAATATCGATCGGTTTTACGCCTTTAGCACTAAGAAATCGTATAACAGCCCGTACTTCACAATCGGCGGGACTCACGATTGTCGGAGGCATCTTAAACACTCAGTAACCAACGTATACAATGAAGAATCAGACTGTAATGGCGTCAGTGCGTAGGCAAGAGATGTAGGTAACCAGCGCACATGCGCGGAACGCCGACCGTAGCGCTGCGGCGGCGGAATCGCAAAACGGTACTGACTTAAAAAACATGCCTCGTATTTATCAATATGGGTAGACTTCTTATAAATACCAAATTTTAATTTACTATTATTTCTTATTATCTTTAGATCTAGAAAAGGAAGAAATCCATTAATTTAAGTTTCTAAGGTAAATTTTATAGCTTTATCTTGCAAATTTAGTAATTTTAAAACATCGTTTATGAGTTTATCAAGAACAATTGCAAAAATATCAGCACCATATCTATACCGAACTTTAAAAATCAAAGGGCATACTTTAGTGACTATCATTTCGAAGAAGGACCATAAAAATCAGCAAGAAAAGGTGAAAGAGGATTACCCATTGCTAACCTTTAAATAATGGTTTTAATAAAGATTTTATACATACAACAATTGAAAAATTTAAGTATCTAAAAGCTGTTCATGGTATTTATACCCTTAGAAAAATAAAAGATGATTATAATTTTAAAAAATTTACTTACCATCGTTGGATTAATAAACATTTTCAAATTTTTTTAAAGACTTTGGTATAACTTAAATTTCTCAAAATAAATATCGTATTCACAATTCATTGCATTTCTCTAAAAAAAATAAAATTCCTAATAATAAAAATCTGGTATTTATCAGTTTAATTGTTTAGATTGTGGTAAAGTTTATATTGAAAATGACAAAAAGTAGTTTAGAAACCAGAACGAAAGAACATTTTCGTAATATTAAGTATAAACAGGCTGATAAATCGGCCGTAGCAGATCATTTTTGGTCATTTAACCATGAAATAAATCCAGAATTTAAATTATTAAAACAATTAAATAGTCCGATAGATTTAATGGTTTGGGAAAAGATATTTATTTTTGAAAAACAAACATCGCGTACTGAATTTTAGTTAATTGATGGAAATTAATTATTTCTCCACACTAGCCGTATATAGGCTAAGGTTTTTGATGGATAGAGTCAACATGAAAAATTCAATGCCATGACTGGGATTTGAACCACGGATCTCCTGGTTTCCATCCAGTCGCTCTTAACCTTTGAGCTACCATGGCCAACGTGCCGTCCCGACATTAAATTCTCCATTTGACTCATATATTTCCCCGGTAGACCACTAAGGGCTCTCGCATCCGAGATGCACTGTTTGTGGCGACTTACTATCGTAAGTACCTACTTAAGTCCCAGGCTTCATCACTTAACTCTTATTATTTTAGTTAATTGATGGAAATTAATTATTTCTCCACTCTAGCCGTATATAGGCTAAGGTTTTTGATAGATAGAGTCAACATGAAAAATTCAATGCCATGGCCGGGATTTGAAACACGGATCTCCTGGTTTCCGCCCAGTCACTCTTAAATGATGAAGACTTGGACTCAAGTACTTACGATAGTAAGTCGCCACAAACGGTGTATCTCGGGTGCGAGAGCCCCTACTGGTCTACTGGGGAAATATATGAATCAACTGGAGAATTTAATGTCGGGACGGCACGTTGGCCATGGTAGCTCAAAGGTTAAGAGCAGCTGGATGGAAACCAGGAGATCCGTGGTTCAAATCCCGGCCATGGCATTGAATTTTTCATGTTGACTATATCTATCGCGTAATGAAGTTTGAAATACCGGCGGTCGATTCTATTTTTAAATTTGTTTTATTTTAATATTTTGGTAGTACTAACAAGAACATATCAACATCTAACGTTCATAACGATGGCGACAGCTTTGTTGTTTCCTTCTGAGGATGTGTAAAAATTTACATGAAATCGCGATCCCAGACAATTTATTGGAAAAATATCACATTTTCTTATAAGTGAAGTTTTAAGTTACAAATTGTTATATTTGTAGACATTTGTTTGCTTCACTGTTAAGTTTCATATTTTACGTAATTATGATGAAGTTTATTTTTATCGACATAATTTTCTCTTTCCCTTCAGTGATTTGTTTTCTAAAACAACACACTTCATATTCTCCACATTTCGCTTCTTTGAGGTAGCATCAACTATAGCTAATTAAATATACAAAAATCAACGTTAACTGGTGAGTGGCTTCTTAAATGCCTTCCAGCGTTTCTCATCCATTTATGTAAGAGATGCAGCAAAACCAAAAAGAACCTGACTGCACTGAAAGAAAGGTCTAGCTCTAGCTGGTAATTACAGAAGTTTTAATAGCTTCAAAAATAACCTTAAAAGTTTAATGAGAAGATAATGAAGATTGAAGTGCTAAAGGGTTTATTTATACCATAAATATAAGAAATATCGTTTTTAACTAAAAGGGCGAATCTTTGTAATGATTTACATCTGAGAGAGTAATAGGCAGCAGGGAAGATTAAAAACATAAGTGAATAGGATATTATTGCGTTACGGATATTGATTTTGATTTTATCTTACGTTGAATATTTTGCCATTTACCTTTCATGTTTTCCAATCGTTTTATATCAGATAGTTTACAGAAAGATATTCTTCCAGAAAGAGTTTTTCGATCAGAAAACTGTCCTTCGTATTCAAGATTGCTTTTGTTTTTTTACCGTACATGTTTCAAGTATTTAAAAGTGTATTCGCTGAAGCTATCCATCAGTGAAATACTCGGAATTCTATTTAAACAACTTATGAAATTCTCTAGCTGACCCTGTGAATGGAGTTGAACTCTGTGAATGAAGTGAGTCAACATACAAATCCATCAACTACAGCCCGCGGTGCAGTGCGGTTTTCTCTGTGAACCGAAGTTGATAAACAAACATCAGGAGTGATGTAAGAACATCTTGGACCTGCATACGCTCCCAAAAATATGGACTAAAGATAACGTTCACAGAGCTTGTGCTTCAGATATTGCTTTCATTTTGTTTATTTATGCTGTACATAAATCTTGTTTCAAATAAACTTGCCCCGCATCTCTTAACGTTCACTTGAAATATACGGCGCCCAAAAGTTAAGGCCATATGAACGCTGACCAAAGCTCAAACGGAGCGCTGTTGCCAAGTGTAGTACGTGCACCTGCAGAGGTTCCGTGTACATAAGAGCCAGCAAAGGTTTTGGCTATTCTTCCTGTAATGAAACAACACATTAAATATTCCTAAAATATTAAGACATTGACACACGTCACAGCAGTGGAACAGAAAGCACGGGTTTCAATCCAGTAACTCGCTTTCCGACTTAATGGATCTTTTCCGGAGATTGAAACACAGGTACGCTCCCTTTTTCTAAGGATGAAGCTGCTTCACTATTAAGCCCGCCTCGGTAGGGCCGCGTGGCTCAGTGGTTAGACCGCTTGGCTCTCACCTAGGTGGCCCGGGTTCGATCCCAGGCGACCGCAAAGTGAGATTTGTGGTGGACAACACGGCGCTGGGGCGGGTTTTCTCCGGGACCTCCGGTTTCCCCCGTCATCTCAATCCACCGGTGCTCCATCTTCATCTCATCTATCATCAGTGTCACCGTATGTAGTAAAAGCGGGCGTTAAACACTACTCATTTCATTTCATTTCCGCCTCGGTAGCGTGGTGGTAGCATGTCTGCCTCACGCTCAAGAGGTCCCGAGTCCGAATCTCGGTCAGGGTGAGTGACCTGGATAAGGATTTTCCGGGGTTTTCCCTTATCCTGAAAGACGAATGTCGGGTAACTCTAAGCTCTATGGACCCCGGGCTCATGAGCATCATTTCACCCATTCCATTCATCGTCCGATATGACTTAACGTTGGAGGACGTAAATTAAAAGAAAATGCTTCACTATAAATTCGTGACACTGTGTGTACACTACTTACACCACAAGGTTACAGAGTTAATTGCGGGGATTTTGAAAATCTACAGTTGCCCTATATCCTGGATTGCAGAGCTTTCGTAAAAACTTATTCATATTAAATATAATTTTTCTACCAATTCTTGCACTTAATTCTTCTTCTAACCTAACCTCACCTCACCAACACACATTCTGCATGACACAGTTTCTTCTATTACTCGCCTTAAAATGCCTAAATCTATCACAATATTATATTGAGTACAGTCTTCAACACAGTTTATATATACGTTTATATATACGTTAATAAATATATACGTTAATATTTATATTAGTTTGTAACTTCCTTTTTAAAGCACATATAGGACTTGCACATGATCGACTGCCATATAGTTGGGTATCATTATTTTCATTGATTTCTACCTGCAAGGGTATTATCCAATAGAATCTATTGCCCTTGTTCTTACGTTCCTTGAAAATGCATTTAGGTTTTGTCATCTTACGCAAATACACTTTAAGTTAAATACTGAAGAGACAGTTATTTACAAACAAAACTCGAATCACAGTCACAGAATAACAAAACTAGGTGATCATTAGTTCCAACGGTAATAGAATAAAGAAGACATCCATACCAGAATACGCAACAAAATTTACTCTAAAAAAACAAGCTATTTCGCAGGCTCCCAGATAAAACAGTTCTGGACTTATTTCAAATATTGTAAATAAATGCACAGTAAGCTAATAAATTGACAGCTTGCAGTATATTCTTAAAGTTCGTTTAAGCACACTTATGATTATAGTACATGACTATATACCACACCAAAATGTGCAGAAAAATATGAACTATTTAACTATGCAGAAATGTTTTTTCATTTTTGCTTACAGCCTCACCTTAAGTCAAAAGACAGTTCATCATTGTCGCGGTCTCCATCGTGTAAGTCTTGCAAATTTATGAAAGGCTCCAAAATCTCATCACATGCTATTTCTTTCCAAAAGTCGCTTACTGTAATTTTTGTGCATGTCTCACGCAGCTTTCGCAGTTTTGCACTGTTTCCTTGTTAATTTCTTCGTGAATAAGTCGTTCAACGTCAGTCAGTTTAAAAGTATTATTTCTGTTTTCAACCCCTCTTTTATTTGAACCCACACTCAATTGGATTACAGTGGCATTGGAAAAGGGGAAGGCAGATCACCTCGTGTCTCACTTCAATTGCAAGTTGGTCCAGCTGATACACCTTTTCATGCTTTTTAAACCGAAGAACTGAATAATAATGATTTAAACTCTCTTGAGTGTATAAATGAAGCGTTCATAAACATAGTATCACGTTCAGCAGATACAAGATACTGCAGATTGCCGGGAAGTGTACTGTTTGCTTTCTCTTGAATTTAATAAACATCTTGGCTTGTTCAAAGTAATTCTTTTAGCACTACATAACAATGTTTCACATTTCATTTATGAGTGATTACATATGTACGTACACACATACCAAACGATAACGAATCTTTCCTTAACAGGATTATTCTACAGCCTCCTTGGAGTCTGGAATTCCATATTTATTTCAGCTGCCGCCATTCAGTACTGTATCACCATACACATCCTTTAGCTGACAATAAATTTCTGGATAATTTGACTCCGAGCATTGAAAAACCCAATACATCTCATTTCATCGACTTGGTATCACAAGGTACACTTTTAGCAGTCACAGAATGCACAAATGGCAATATATTTCAACTGAACTTTACACAATAGAGAGAAAATAGGTCAAAGAAAGCTTTTGACCTCGAATAGAAGGCTGGCAACAATCGGAACAGCGCGATTGTTTATTCTAGGATTACCCTGAACTATATTGTAGTCAAAAATGACACCACTAATTCGTGCTAAACCTATTTTATTTGTCACCAAATAAGTTAGAAAATAGCACTAATTTTTACTTAAGCCTCTGTTGCCATAGTTCGCACAATCTCTTTATCTTTTTTATTTTTTTATTTACGTCCTCCAACGTTAAGTCATATGGGATGATGAATGAATGGGTGAAATGATTCTCAAATGAGTTCAGGGTCCATAGAGCTTAGAGTTACCCGACATTCGTCTTCCAGAATAAGGGAAACCCCCGGAAAACCTTATCCAGGTAACTCACCCTGACCTAGATTCGAACTCGGGACCTCTTGAACGTGAGGTAGACACGCTACCGAGGCGGGCTAGTTCGCACTACTTCGTACTTCCCGATTCTCACCCTGACCGACTGACACCGCTGGCAAGCTGAGGACACCCGGGGTGTGTTATTTATGTACTTGATATTGTCAGCGCTTAAGATCTGTGAAAACAACAGGAAACTAATGATACTTTGTAAATTAGATTCATGCAGGAAGGCATTTATTGATCAATTACACACTACTGGTCATATAAGGTTTAACCAGCGTTGCAACAAGCGGTTTAATGCACCGATAGCTAACTCTCATTTAACAAGGTTCTGTTACATCGTTCGAAATAACTAATAAATGAAAATATCAAACATCAATGCAGCGCGGATATTGCGCGCCTATTTGATGTGGTGGTAGTGTGTCTGTCTCACGTTCAAGAGCTCCCGAGTTCGAATCTAGGTCCGGGTGAGTTCAGTTTTCTCCAGGGGTTTCCCTCATCCTGAAATATGAAAGGTAACTCTAAGCTCTATGGACTCTAGACCTATTTGAGCATAATTTCATTTATCGTCCGATATAGCTTAACGTCGGAGGTCGTATAAAGCCCGAAAAAAAGCAGTTGTTACTTAACTCCACCTTACCGCGTATATAAAGATGAAACACTAGAAGGAAAAAAATCAATCTTGCTCAGTTGGGAGGAGGTAAATATGTATGTAATAACAAATTAAAGTACTGTATTTAACTCTCGTACGATGGTTCCAAGAGTTCAAGGGTGGGCTAGATGCAGAGTGGAATTGAATGGCAAGAGACAGACATCAATGGAAGCAAGTGGTAGCAGCTCTAAGGTGAAAGTGACTTGTTACGCCAGAGGTTCTACTCCCATTAGTCCTGGACCGTAGGACAAGGACCCGGGCTTCCTTCTACCCGGGAGCCGAAGCTCCGGGGCTCTTTCCATAGGGCAATATTTGGAGTCTAAAAAGCCCGCCCCCCCATCGACTCGAAAATCAAGACGGGTGGAAGTAGATAAGCGCGTCAACCCCGCAGGGAAGACTACCGAAAACCTCAGTAGGGCCACCTGGTGATCTAGCACACCTTCTACTAGCTCTGCAGGCTAGTACCGGGGACTTATTAGGCCACCCTCTATCCCTTCCGGGCGGCCGTAGCCTGGCCGGAGGTACCCAATTTCCCGTGGGTGTTGGGAACATACTGTCCCCTCGAGTCCAACCCAATCCGAACAACTCCCAATCAGAGAGGGGCTCGAATGTTCGGTGCGAGGTTGCTCTAGTAACGTCAGAGGTACCACGAGTGCTAGGGGTCCGCAGCACCCGCACCATGGCAGCTGAAGAGGACGGATCCCCTCCCCTACGGAGAGTGACAGTAAAAATGAACAATCATTTCTAGACATAACGATACAGTATTAATTAAGGAGAGACAAAGAACTGGTATCTTTCAGGGATTTGCCTACCCTGTAAGAAACGGCTGAGCTGACTCCACAAGTGTGTGGGAGGCCCTTGCTCTTAAGGGCTGTTATGGGTTATTTATTTATTAAACTCTCGTATATAAGCTAAAGTAAATTTAAGTCGGGCGAGTGAGTTTACTTACCGTGCGAGGTGACTGCAGGGCCAAGCGAATTGTTGCGTCAGCTTCATATCATCCTGACATGCAGCTCCGAGACACTCACCGATACTTCTACTCTGAAAGAGACTACCAGATGAGAGATAATGTAAAATGATAATGGAAATGAAATGGAGGGATAGGAAATGCGTGGAATATAATTAACCTATCCGGGAAACCTAACCTACCTCAGAAAAACCCATGGGTCATGTAGGTCAGGCACGGGAATCGAACCCGCACCTCCCGAATGTGGGTTACAGACGAAACCGCCTGTATCATCCCGCTCGATCGGTCCAAGATTCGAATTCAGTACCTTTTGAATATGAAGGAGACACAGACAGCAGTATAGCTTTCGCAAGATAATGAGTAGTAAAAGTCATGTGAATGCAGCACCTCATATGTTCCTGAAACCTCATTTATTTCATTCCTATCCTCTGCGATAATTCACTTGCAAAGTTAACCAACACCAAATTTTCGGTCCGTATTATTAAAACTACTAAAAATTTCAAAGACCATTAAATCTTTTCGTAGCTGTGGTATCCTGCGAGTTCAGTACTTTAAAAGAGATTCTGAAGAACCATAAATTTCACTTAATTGAAGGCGTACATTCGCACTATTTTAACGAGAGAGGTCTCTGCAGGTAGCCACGAGTAATGCAGAACAGATTAAATACGGGGTTCCAAATATAACAGCCGAGAGTTATAAAACGGCCTGGAGATGACTGCTATGTGACAGCCGCATTACGTCATTGTTTTCAATTACTGTCACACCTTCATGTGCTTCCGAGTCTGAAACTGTGATGTCAGAGTATTCCTAATGCCTTTTGGGCATTACAGACAACACAGTGAAGCGAACCCGTAATAAAAGTATATAATTCTACTTAAAATTTAGATGCAAATATTTTATGAAATACACGTTTGGATTTCCCCTATACATATAAGCAAATTAAAAGAATGGCCCATGTACATATGGGTGGGTATACATGTGTTTATTAGGAATGTGTTGTATGCATGTATCTATGTCTGTGGGTGTATGTATATGTGTCTGAATTAAATACAATCGTAACAAATGAAATACAAATTTTGAACCTTTTGGGAGGAATTTCTAAAGTTTTCTTTATCCTGGATGATTTTTGTATAACCGGAAAACTATAAGAGATGAACAGAATTTTGCTGCAAATAAAATGTAGATAGGTTAAAACTCAATTTATTTGAAATACTTTTTGATGTCATTAACCTTTACCGAAATATTTTGCTGTTATGGATTTGAATTCTCAAAGAAACTTTACATTTTTCCAAGCTACAAGTCACTAATTTTTACACTCCTTCAGAGAAAACAGAATTTCAAAACTACAGTAACTGACTTTGAAAAATGTACATCTATATATTTAGTTAAATAGAAGAGCAACCCTTTTCAAAATAGTTTATATAAATATGAATAGAAAAGTCATGTGAATGCAAGACATTAGGTTTTAAAAATTTCAATGGAAAATAAATCGTCAAATATTGTATATAATGGAAATTATATAAATATGAGTAGCTGGCATGTTTAATTTGTAAGGTTACTCACTCAGACTGGTCGGTGTTCACCATTTCTTCCAAAAGCGCTTTTCGGTCTTTACTTCAGACCATCTTCAGTGGGTTCTGCTCCAACTACTGTCGGCGGACGATCACTTGACTCTCCAAGAAAGTTAAGGCTCCTCCAGTTGAAGATCTCCTGATTTTTATTACCAACATTTGGGACTGGAACATTGGTGCTGGATACAGATGATTGGTTGTCACCTGTGGCATTAACAGGTTGGAGTTGCTTCATCTCTGGATGTGAAGAAGCTAAACTATTGGATTGTTGTGACAAATATACTTCCTCTTCTATCCCAGTTCCTGGAACAGTATCCCGATTACCAGTAGATTTCAAACAATCTAGGACACCCAGGAAGCAGATGGAACAGAAAGTACATCTACTACTTCAACAGACAACTGGTAATCAGAATATTGTTCCAGAAACTGGGATAGAAGAGGAAGTATATTTGCCACAACAATCCAATAGTTTAACTTCTTCACATCCAGAGATGAAGCAACTCCAACCTGTTAATGCCACAGGTGACAACCAATCATCTGTATCCAGCCCCAATGTTCCAGTTCCAAATGTTGGTATTAAAAGTCAGGAGATCTTCAAGGGGCGCAGCCTTAACTTTTTTGGAGAGTCAAGTGATCGTCCGCCGACAGTAGTTGGAGCAGAATCCACTGAAGATGGTCTGAAGCAAAGACCGAAAAGCGCTTTTGGAAGAAATGGTGAACACCTGCCTAGTCTGAGTGAGTAATCTTACAAATTAAGCATGCCAGCTATTCATATTTATATAAAACATAACTCACCTTTAACAACTTGACAATTCTTTAAAATATAATGGAAATTAGCCCCATGTGTAACGCACTATGAAAGGGTAGAGCCAGACTGAAAAATTCAATGCCACAGCCGGGATTTGAACCACGCATCTTCTGGTCTCCGTTCAGTCGCATTAAACCATTGAGCTACTATGGCCAACGTGCCAACATGAGTCAGTTGGAGTATTTTTAACGTCTTGTTGGCACGTTGGGCATAGTAGCTCAATGGTTTAGAGCGGCTGTACGCAGACCAGACGATCCGTGGTTCAAATCTCGGCTATGACATTGAATTTTTCAGTCTGGCGCTACCCCTTCATATTGTATATAATGTTCGTTTGGGGGTTTGTCCTTCTGTCCTTTAACCTTAGCAACGCAGTAAATGGACGAACAAATATGACAGAGTTTTGGAGCCTTTTTATTTCTTTAAAATGATCACGATGTAATTTTTGTTCTGTTTCTTTGGAATTTTCGGTATAAATTATTTGGACATAGGTGACTATATATAATAAACTTCTCTTGTTATCAAGTATAATTTTAGATTTATAGTTCTAATATTTTGTTTGATTTTTAAAATTTAAAAAAACGTTGCACACATTCCGTTTTCCAGTAAAAGTGATCTTTGTAAATAACTTCATTCTAGGAATGATAAATGCAAAACTGTTCATTATTCCATAAATAACGTGATTCTGATTTAAAGATAAGTTGTTATTTTGGAAACTTTTCCATATGATACCACGTAAACTATATTATAATCAATTCTAAAAAATCTGAGACGAAAATATCGATTGAATTGGTTGAAATTTACATAAAGTTGTAATTACAGTACCAGTTATGCTTAGTAAGTATTCTCGTCCTGAAAGTTATTTTGGAGGTTAATTTAAGCTTGTGATGGTTTCCCTATTTTTGCCATTACAGAATATTATTCAGTAATAAGTGTAGGGGAACATGGGGAATATCGGGGTAGTGAGGCAGAGCAGGGTATACGTGTTTTCTCTCTAGTAGGTGGTACAATCTACCGAAATCTGTCAAAACTACTTCATCTCAATCACAGCTACTAGTACACTTCAGTTGGCTGCCATAACAGAATCTGTTGTGTGCGAGTTGTGTGTTGGATGCAGTTTGAAGCAGTTTTTACAAGATTCGTGATCTCTTTCAAAGCATGTAAGTACATTATATCTACATTTAAATAAAATTAATAATTACTATGGAATATAACACTTAATTTACTTGTAAATCCATGTTTTTCGCTAAGTTATCTTTGAATATCGAACCATCGACAAGCATTAACCTAAGTTTGTGTTTACGGGGTAATATGGGTAGGGCATAATAGGGTACTATCCCATTATGCCCCTGGTGTAAAACTCTTTCTGTGTTATTCATATGATTGACTACTCATGTTTCATGTGGTTTCGGAATAGTGCGTAATTACGTAAAGAAGTCACAGAGGCAGGAGTGGTCTTTAGTCTCAATGGAGGGGGCTGTGAATGCTGTACTTGATGGTTCAATGGGGTACAAAAGGGCAGCTAGTCAATTTCAAGTACCCCAAACAACTCTTAACGCTACGTTAAGAAGAAACGAGATAATTCTGATTATGTTGTTAGAAATGTTCTCACAGACTGCAGCCGCTAGATGTTTCATTCATGAAACCACTAATCAAATATTATGAGGATGAAATTCGCTCCTGCGTTAGATCTAATCCTGGAAAGGTCGTGACACGTTTCAGGTTGCATCATTGTTTGGTGTCAGTTGTAGGCGAGCCTCAACATTGAACAGGGCAGTCAATGGGTTTCGAAAAACAGGAATATGGTCTGTGAACATCAATGTGTTTGATGATGCTGATTTCCTACCGTCCAAAACGACAGATATTGAGCTTTCTTCTGGAGTTCCTGATGATGTTTATCCTTCAACGTCTGAGATTTCCGTTGTCTCTGGTTCACCTATGGGCAGAGAAAACACTGTGATGCCAAGGTGCAGTAGTTTCCAGAGATCCAGCCCAGAAAATTTCACACCTATTCCAAAGGTAGATCAGAAAAACAAGAGAGTTTGGAAAAACAGAGGGAAAAGCACAATACTGACAACTTCCGCTTATAAAGAAGCGATATTTAATGCGAAACAAGAAAAAAATGAATAAAAGAGCTGTAAAAAGGCGTCTTGCTCTGCCAGAAAGCGAAAAAAACGAGAATCATCGAAAGGTAGGCCTAGAAGTCCTAATTCTCTTGTATCCAAACGCTCCAGAAGTCATCTGTCTGCTAGTAACAGGAAAGAAGTAGCAAAATACGACGAAGATGATTGTCTTTGCTGCTACGGTTATTCAGGAGGGTGGATTAGGTATCCCTGCTGCATGCAGTGGGCTCATAATTCTTGTACAGGTGTTGAAAGTGATGATGAAGATATTGTGCATATTTGTGCATATTGTGAGAAGTGAACTAAATGTAAAAAAAGAACTGATCAAATATTGGTCAAAGAAATAATACCGCTTACTGCCCCACCTATGGGGCAAAACGGAGAAATTGTACTAATTTTGTTTTTGACGTGATAGCTACTCCCATTTGTTGCGAGTGTCTATTTAATTTGTGTTTTTCAGGTAATTATGCAATAATGAACATATTTACTTTACCAAAATACAATTTCTAAATGTTCAAATGTGAAATATAGATGCACAAATATTAAGTACTCTATCCTGCCCCATGTTCCCTATATATATTAAAATTGCTATTTAAATAATCTTTACCTCTCTTAGTTGCTTGATATGCCGTGCTTTAAACCAGAGATAAATGTCGAGGAGTGCATCGAAATATTTTATGAGTACTTTACTTCCATCTGGGTCTGTAATGAAAAGCGATATTAACCTTTATTAGTGACATTTCGTTCTCAGGTTTCTCTCGTGGATATGATACAAATTAACGAGATTCACTAAGGCAGAAACTCTTGCTTTAAGTTTGAATCAAGGAACAAAAGAAAGAAAATGTTAAATGCATACTCAGAATACCTATATCAATGTTTATAAAAGTTGAAATTGGAAACGTACACTGTTCAAACCTCGCTTGAAACATATATTTTTGAGATTTTACTTTTGCTTTATTGTACTCCTCAGCAGTAAGCAAAATTCTCTGCATGAAATGCAGTTAGACCTCATTTCATATTCATTTTCAAATATGAAACAACATTTGTCCATACATTTTGTAATTAACTCGAAACTAAAATAACACTGCATGCAAGAGCATACGTAATACAAATATAACCCTACACAAATGTTTATCTAAAGTTTGCAACTTTCCATATTGTATATAATTGGTTTTATTGTAAATATTGTTGCAAAATACATTCAAGATATGCTATTTCTGTAAACAGTGTTCTTTGTGATACATCACTAATTGAGTTTGCGGTAAACAAATCATGACTACCGGCAACTGTTTCAAAAAGATTTGATGGAGGGGAAACTATGACTTGTTTAATGAAGATGCAAATTACAACTTTACTGAAAAACGATCTTTTAGGCAGTTGATATCAAAAGTAGGCCTTTTAGTACTTTTCGAATATATTAAAGGTAGAAAATTCTTTCGCTTAGTGCTCAAAATCTTTTAACACGCTGGTAATGCCAAATTTGGTTTCTTGCGGAAAGTGACAATCACCTTATTGAAGAAGGCCGTGAATTTGAGTTAAATAATACCTAATTGTATAAAATGGTGGGATATTTCTCAAAAGATGACCAAGTCTGGAAAAAGTTGGAATCTATTAATGAATTACATGTTTGTGCATTATTTTCATCATTTTATTATTTCTACTGTCTCATTATGTGGAATGTTGTGGTTTCTAAAGGTCATGTTGTCAACACATCAGATAGCAAGACAAATGAACATCGCAACACGGTGAATATCATGAGAAAGGTAAAACAATACCATACAGGTGAGTCAGCTGCCCCTTACTCTCGCGTTTTATGCAATCCGAATTTTATACTCCAACATGAAAACATGGACCCCATTACCAGGTTGCACTCGCGTATTTAACATGTATGTTAAACACTCGATAAAATTAGTAATAATATAGATATTATCACCGGTAATATATTCGTATTTAGACCGCTGACGTTTGCACGTCTGCAAATGTTCACTGGAACCACGAATACTATATTTTGGACGGAATGTTTGTCTCACACGTTACTAGGTAACTCAGTTCGAACAAGAGCAGAACTACACTCTCATTTGTCTGCTGTGACGGTGGTTCAAATGCTATGCAGAGGTATTCTATTTTTTTACCGTGCAATACTCACAATTTGCAATTATTCTGAAAACTGTTATATTTTTATTTTTAATTTTTTTCTTTATGTTTTATGACATTATTTGATGTCTGTTTATTGGTGAACTAGAAATAGGTAGTTGTTTAAACACACCTATAGGTATGTGCAATTGAAATAAGGATCATTTATACACATTTGAACACAGAAAACTTGGAAATACGGTATCAGAATTAAGCGTGGAAGTTAAACACTATTTTGCAGACAGAAATTTAATGTGCTATTAAAATGTTTCAAACTGATATGTTTGCTGGCGCTGGAATGACCCTTTTTCTATTCCTGGAACACAACTACTCTAACTGAAGCAAGTGCTCGAACCGATGACCTACTTAGGTTATGCACGCCCTCAGGGACTTTATAATTAAATTACTGTGAATTTGGTTTCAAAGTTTTGATGAACACACAAAAAGGAGTATTTACAATGCTGAGACTCGAACGCGTGTCATTGGGTGTTGGGGTACAGGATACGTCATAATCCCATAGAGATATTTCGAGACTTGCCTGAAAGTACGTTCTGGGTTCAGTGATATGACATGTATGGCTGGCGCAAATGATTAAAAGTGTCTTACAGGGCTATATCAAGCACGAGAACTCGCGAGGTGACAAAGATATAAGGGTATACCTTTGCCACCTCGCGAGTTCTCGTGCTTGATGTAGCCTTTTAAGAGACTTTTAATCATTTTCTGGGTGTTTTAATATTATTCAAAAATGGTAAAAGCTTTTATGCATGTTGATTGAGGGGCACGAGACATAGTTTAAGCAAAAATGTAAATAAACCTTTTCAATATGTCTGTTTTGACTGTACGCGTCCATAATTAGACGAGGCGTGTCACTAATTTTTTCCTAATTTTTGGCAGCCAACCCCTGCTCTAAGTACAAGAATCTGCCTTTTTCTTTTTAGCTGACGTTCTTAAGGTACTCATATGATAGTTCCATTTTTTCCGAGGCGTTTACTGAATTACTTTGGTATGTATACTCTAATAAAAAGTTCGTAAAATCACCTGGAAACCGGAATTCGCTCTCCGTAAAGGAGTCGTATCTTTATGAAGTGAACTTTAGTGATCAGCATATTTTGTCCCTTAAACAGCTATTCCTCTGAATCTTGCTCATTCCTCTTTCTAAGAAAGTCAAGTAATACACTTTAGTAAGCGCAAAACTGTTTGAGCCCGCTTCGGTAGCGTAGATGGTAGCATGTCTGCCTCAGGTTCAAGAGGTCCCGAGTTCGAATCTCGGTCAGGGTGAGTTACCTGGATAAGGTTTCTTCCGGGGGTTTTTCCTTATTCTTCAAGATGAATGTCGGGTAACTCTAAGCTCCACGGACCCTGTACTCATTTGAGAATCATTTCACCCAATTCATTCACCGCCCGATATGACTTAACGTTGCAGGACGTAAAGAAAAACATTTGACGTTTGTTGGGTGGCATACCTTCCAAAAAGTAAGGCGCGGCTGACTCACCTGGTATATTTATATATGATATATAATATATCTATAAATATTCAGGGCTGTCTAGAAATAGTGTATTACTTATCAATTTACTGTGCATGTTAGAGAAAGGTGTAGATATTATTTAGAATAGAGTATTAGCTTATTTTCTTCCTGAAAATAGCAATTTGGTGAATCAGGAACTTTGTGATCTGAATTTTCAAATTCAAGCAATGGAATGTATTTTATAACTTTAAATACGTTTTAATTATAATATATTTGTTTGCCGCACTAGAGTTGATCTGGGTAGCTCAATTGGTTAGCTGCCGGTTTATTGCTGCCAGGATTGTGGGTTCAAATCCGATCCAGAGCAAGATCAGTGGTGCTGATGTGATTCTGAGATTTAACAGCGTTGTTAAGAAACAAAATATTTTATTTCTTCTACACTAGTATTTCTGATCATTTGTTTCTGCCTTGAGATTGTTTTTTTTCCATAGCAACCAAACTGTAGTGGTAATGCCAACTTCGGATCCATAACAACAATATTACACTCTGGAATTTACTTACGTTGTGCAAGTGTACGTATAATTATAGCCACAAGTACAACTATATCATTTGCGTAAGATCTGACGCCTGAGTATTGTTTGATTGACCAGTAAATGTTGATTGAAGACCCCTACAGCGTGTACATACAAACCACATATTCTACTCTGCAGTGTCTATACCAGAAGCGCTGTACACGACAATATATTCCAATATCCAATTCCACATCTCACTACATTAAAACGAAAATCTGAAATAAAACTTCCATAGAATGCTGCACAGAAGAAAATTACGTAGTTTTTTTTTTATTTTATTTTTTTACTTTTTCATGTTTTTTTTCTTTTATTTATTTTTTTATTTTATATTTTTTTATTCTATTTTATTATTATATATTTTTTTTATTTTTTTTCATGTTTTTTTATTTTTTTTTCATGTTTTTTTATTTTTTTTTTTGTTTATTTATTTAAGACGGGAATGGGTACCGGGTAAGATTTTTTTTCCCTGTTTTATTGGCTTGTATTGTGAGACAAATGAAGGGTTCTATTTGCTTAGATGGTTCTTAGATCTGCATTTGTTCCAAATGATAAATGTATGGCTCCAGAGAACGTAAGTTTTTCTTCCGTATAGAGCTCCATCTCTGCTCTTTCAAAAATATACGTAGGTGCTTTCCCAACATAGTGGCTCCTCGCCTTACTTTTATCAGCCAATGTAGTGCACCAGCAACCAACCACACAGCAAAATTGTGAAATTTCTTGTCCTTGAAACGAAACTCCAGTTGTACCAGCTGTGGTACCGAACGTAAGTACTCTTCTGGACGAAGTTTATGTAATGTGTCTTGGATGGAGGTCCAAATCAAGTCAGCCCGCTGACAGTTGTACAAGCGATGTTCCAGTGTATCATCTTCCACACATACGCCACAGATCTTCGAATTCACTCTCCCGTGACGCCACATCTTTTCTGCAGTTGGAACCGTTTCTTAATCACTTCATAAACCGTTTCTCTCCATATCGACGGAAGGTTACAGTTGGTTGCATTGGCCCAAACGCATTTCCAGTCACGACTGTATTTTGTTTCTACATTAGGTCGTTGAATACCTGGCTTCGTCAACTGACGATAGAGGTTCTTGGTAGTCAGAAAATTCTCCAGTCGCTCCCCAGAATTTTCAAGAGCACGAAGCTTGGCAACCAAACGATTAAATTCCCGTGTCGGTCTCTCCACTGTATGTAACTGGTCATACCAAAACTTCTTGACAATCGGAGACTCACTGCTAAGTAACGAGGACAATCCTCTCTTTCCCAACAGCGCCATACACTTGTTGTCAACATCCACTAGACCACAACCACCTTTCTTTAGAGGAAGACGCAATTGCGGGCGAGCAACTCGATATGCTTTCCCCGTCCACAGGAAGTATCCGAGCAGAGTCTCAAAACGTTGGGCGAACTGCTTAGGGAGCGGCAAAATTTGCGCTACATACCACAGTTTACTCAAGGCATAAGTATGAATGTACCAGACGCGTTGCAACAACGTGAGATTTCGAGAGCGATCTTCGTGTAAGTTAAAACGTAGTGCGTTGAGCCTCTGGGTCCAATTAAGAGAAATCATTTCTGATATGTTAGAGGTAAATATAACCCCTAGTATAGTGGTCTGTGGAACCACTTTCATATGCAGCAAAGTTGGTGGATGTTCCCAGGTACCTAATGGAAGGATTTCTGATTTGTGGGCGTTGAGCTGAGCTCCCGAAAGTTGACTGTACGTCACAATCGCCGTGGCTATCTCCTCCATATCCTGGTGATCTTTGGCCAAAACCGTCACGTCATCCGCATAAGCCATTACCTTAAGGCGTTCCCCAGCAATATTTAAGCCTTGCAGTCTATCTTGTAGCATCTGGAGTAATGGATTGAGAGTCAAGGCAAACAGTCCCATAGATAAGGGACACCCCTGCCTGACTGATTGTCGTATTGGAATAGGTGTCGACAAAAAGCCGTTACAAAGTATTCTTGACGACGCTTGGCGATAAAGCCCTTGAATCGCCGCTACCATTTGTTGAGGTACTCCAGCTGCTCGCAAACACCGCCAGATATACCAGTGCTGAACTCCATCAAAAGCTCTATGAAAATCCAGATTAACTAATGCCAAGGCGCTATGGTGCTGCTCAAGATGGACGACCACATCTCTTAATTCCGTAAGGGCACCAATAATGTTCTTGCATTGAAGAGCTGTTTGATTAACATGGAGCACCTCCTCAAATGCTGGTTTTAGTCTGCTGGCCAAAAGCTTCGCAAAGATTTTGTAATCTGCATTAAGCAGTGTTATTGGGCGAAAGTCCATCGCTGCCTGAGGGCAGTGTTTCCGCGGGAGTAAAATTATAATTCCATCCGCGAAATGTTCTGGAAACCAGCCTCCATCCCATAATTCCTGTAACACTGCAACAAACTCATCCTTAATTATCGGCCAGAATGCAAGATAAAATTCATAAGAAAGACCATCCGGGCCAGGCGCCGTATTGCGTTTCAAATGTTGCACCACTTGATGTACTTCTCGTTCCGTAATGGGACCTTGTAGATTCTCCTCCGTGGACTGACTAATGTGAGCCACGGGGCTACTCAGGGCCGCCGCGCTAACCATGGGTTCCGCTTGAGCCTCGCCAAATAGGCGCTGGTATTGCTCCTGAAGATAAGGCAATAGCTGGCGTGTCCCGTGTAACACCACACCAGTAGCAGCGTCAGTGAGTGATGAAATGTACTTGGCCTGTCCATGAGAGCGTGCCTTGGCCAATGAATAAAAGGAGGCTTGTTCATCGGAGAGAGCGTGCGACAAGGGGGACCGAATGGCGCAACCCTGCAGCATTTGATCTTGTTTGCTTTTAATTATTTCCTTTATTCTCCTGATAGCCGGAGCGACCTCGGCACCTCGATTCTGCTGCTCATGTAGATTCCAAAGCACCTCATTGTAAAATTGCATCACCTCTCTTCTTTCACGGGCCTTCTCAAAACTAATTGTTTTGAAGAATGCTTTGATGGCCGGTTTTGCCGTAACGGCCCACCATTCTGATTTACGGTAGGCACGGTGATACGAGGGTTTTAAAGCTGCCCATCTTGTAGCAAAGTGCAATCGACAGTCCTCATCCTGAAATAGGGTTGAATTGATTTTCCAGTAACTCCTTCCAGTATCTAGACTAGGAGCCGTGAGTTTTAGGGCACACGTCACGGCATGGTGGTCACTAAAGGCAACGGGATGAACATCAATGCGCTGGAAATGGGGAACCAAGGTGTCCGATAAATAAAAACGATCCAGTCGGGATGCAGAGGCGCCTCGGAAAAAGGTAAATTGCACCGTATTCCCATGCTGCAGCTCCCAGGCATCACGTAGATGTAATTGCGTCACTAACTGCAGAAGCATTGGGCTGAGATTGGCAGCGCCTTTCTGATCCTTAGCCTGAAGCGTACAGTTGAAATCCCCTGCAATAATACACTCCTTACCGGAAAGTAGATGGGCTGTCAACGCCTGTTGAAAGAACTGCTCACGTTCCTGTCGTCGATTGGAGCCGGAAGGAGCATAAACGTTAATCAGAGCAATGTTATCCAGCACCGCCGATACGACGCTCCCCGATGGATGGAATTGAAAGTCAGAACACTGGATACCACGGCGATAGAGTAGGGCAGTGCCTCTGCCTTCTGGACCCAAGTTAACCACATGATTATAATTATACAGGGCTGACAAATTATGCGTATTAACCTCCTGCAGGAAACACACGTCCACGTCATGCGTCGTGAGGAACTGATGTAACAATTTTTGATTTCGTAGATTTCTAATGCCGTTAACATTGACAGTAGCCAATATTTGAATACGAGGTAGCGTAGTCATGAGACTCCAGAAATACAAGGCAGGGAGAAACCAGTGCAGGGGTATGATAATGGTTCGGACAACTATTGAGAATTTGAAACTTTAGCTAGCGCGTTCGGTGGTTTGAGACGAGGGTCTCTGGGAGCGAGCACTACTCGAGGTTGTCCAGGACTACCAGTTGCGTCTACTGTCACAGACATTGATTGCAAAGCATCTCCCGGAACCTTCCCTGACACCACCTCCATTGCAGATTTATCACCGTCTTCTAGAGTCGACTCATCAGCGCTCGACATCGACGGTGCGTCCTGCGTGACTGAAGCACTCCATTCTCCAGCAGACTGGGCGGTTTTCGACTTCTTGGCTTTCTTTCGTGAATTGGTCCCCGAAGATATATGGGTAGGCTGGGGGGCGGTCGCAGCACCAATTTTACGCTTCTCCGTCACAAGAACTCCCGCCTCCGTACAATCGGGCGACGTCACCTCCTCACGGCAGTCCTCGGACCCCGTTGGTTTCGGATCCATTTGTGGTTGACTGTCTATGACGGCGGACACAGGGGACATCTGTGATGCTTGTGGCAGCTCCGGCGACTGGATTACACTCTCTTGTACTGCAATTTCTTTTTGTGTTTCCTGGGGCTCCCTGCGCAGAAGTGATGGTACAGGTAAGACCGTCTTTCTATTGGGACAGTTCTCTTTGACGTGCGTGGGTTCCCAAATACATAGCAGGTTTTCACCTGACCAGCATAGCTCACTGTAACACGATAGCCGACAACCATAATGGTGTTAGGAATCGTAGTTTTCAGAGCCATTTTTACAGCACGAACACCAGTATTCACAGGTATTTTATACGCATTGCCCCATTGCTCTCTCCGAACTTCATAAACTTTGCCATACTGTTCCAATTTTTGTCGTATTACCTCGTTCGGTATCTCCGGCGGTAGATCAAACACACGCACCGTGGTGGTATTGCCTGTGGCCCTTTCGACTGTAACTGTTGTACGCTCCCCGTTCGCATACGTAAACACCGCGGTACCAGCAAACTTCTCTAACAGCTTTTCCAGTAGAACTACCGAAATGAGCTTTATATAAATTGCTCGATCCCGCGCAATTAACTGTAGCGTATCCACCTGGTCAGCAGTAAGCTTCAAGGTATCTGCAACAAATTCATGAACTTCTAATGCCGTTGGCCTCGTCGCAGTGATCTCAAATTTCACTCGCAGTGTATTTATTCTGCCGCAGATTTCCATGCTAACAGTAGCACTATTACCGTATGAACACAAAAACAAAATCCGGCCTCAGGCTTCAGGCACGCAGAGGCACCAAGGAAAGAATAATAAGAAATAAAATAACTGAGAGTCGTTGAGAACAAAAGCCGTAATTCGACCGCTGAACCAAACACCTCACTACAGGCAAAACAGCGTCACCGTATCGCGTGGTAGGCACGACCTTCACTACACGGCAGCTCACGGCTGACTGTAGTTCAGGCTCTGGAAATCATGACTCACCTGTTCCGGAAATAGGTAAAATAAGGCTTTTCTATTCGTCAAGGACTGTTCTTATGACTGTAGTAAAGGAAATGAGGGTAATAAAAGAATTAATTACCGAATAGCGTTCTTGGAACATGACCTAGAACCTCGCATCAAATTCAAATTTTTGCTGCTACGAATTATGAATGAGTGCAGGTGGATGCTGCGTAAACCGGAAAACAAGTTCTTTGTTGCGTTCATAAAATCTTCTACCTAATATAGATTGTGTTTACAGAGCTTACGTATATTATTAGTGAGCAAATATATTTTTCTACTTAATTTCGCTGGAGTTGGTTTTTGTGGAAAGAACTTCATTATATATTTTGCTGCAGGCACAATGGGGATAGAAATAACTAAAGTGATAGTCACAGGGCGTCCTTAAATTCCAGCAAATTCCCACACGGTTCAGTTCTACGGTAAAATTTGAAGCAAAAGTTAAAACGAACATATGTTCTAAGAGCGGGAAACAGCTTTCAAATCATGATTATAGAAAAGTTAACCGATGA
This sequence comes from Mantis religiosa, assembly GCA_030765055.1. Classification (NCBI taxonomy): domain Eukaryota; kingdom Metazoa; phylum Arthropoda; class Insecta; order Mantodea; family Mantidae; genus Mantis; species Mantis religiosa. Next base: position 79,648,189 of record CM060959.1, read on the forward strand.
AAAGTGATACCGAAATTAATTGGGTGTTAGTAGTAAGAGATTTTATTTTTCATCAACAAAACGCTACATTAAATAAGATAAAGTTTTAGAGGCAAATTAAAAGGAATATTTGTATATTATTAATAAAAGAAAAGGAGAGATAAATAATAATGAGAATATAAATAGTAAATAAAAGTCAAACTAAGAAAGAAGAAGTAAAACGGTAATAAATAAATGAGTATTGACTTGAAAACAGTGGTTGCTAAGCGGACAGATTTTGAACTAAAGCACCAAACCGTTGGCCACGTCACTTCAACTCACTTCGCGTCTGGCTGGCGACGAGAATGGACCTATGTAGCGTTCCATCTCCTAAACTTCTTCAAAACTCTACCATTTATGAATATATTCGTTTCACTGAATTAGTATTATATATGTGATCGGAATATTTTGAAAATTTAAGATCAAATTTTAAAGCAATAAAACGTGATTAAATTTGTTTTAATTTTTTGTAGTTTCTTACAATACCTACGCAAACCCTGATGATGACCTCTCATAGCTCTACCGAGTAATCTTGGGATTGATACAGATGCTGGAAAAATCTTCGAGATACTTAATATCAACGGAAGTCATTTCATTTCCTGCATCAAAATGTGCAATGTTGAGCATTTATTTTAGGCAACGCACTTTCCAGTCTGCTGTGTAGTATCACGGTCCTATACAGAACTGTAAAGTGAGATTGTAATGGAGGGGAGGAACATGGTAAGTTGCGATATAGCGTCTTTTGTTTAGTTAAACTGTCAGCCGAAAACATATTTGTCATAAATTTTTTGTCTTCAGTTTCTCCGTGGAATAGAATCTCAGAGAGGTAAGATTGACACATACTACTGCGTCACGACCAGAATGAAAATTTGCAGTCATCCTCTGTAGACGTTTAAACAGGGAGTGCTCGAAATATTCCGATCGAAAAATGAAGTTGGTGATCAAAGATGAATGGGTACACATAGGGAAAGCTGCAGCTGCTCAAGCGAGGATGCTGAAATATTGTTTTAGCAATAGGAGAATAAGAGATCGAGAAAGGAGGAACACAGAGTGGATTCATAGCATAATTAGGAAAAACAGATCAAAATGGTAATTATAGTAATATTTTTACAGATTTTTGAGAAGACCATAGGAAAGTTCTCTATACAGTAACTAGTTCTAATAGTTGATCCCATCCCATCCTGTGCCACATCATCCCATCCTATCAGTGGTAGAGCCAAAGGGAAGGCAGCAATGGCAGCAAAGCGAAACTCGATATGTCAAGCAAATGGTTAGAGAGAATGTATGAAGCACTGGTAGAGTCAAAGACGTTGTATGCTGCAGAAATATGGGGGACATCAAAAGTAATAAATAAAATTGACCAATTGTATAAACAATTTGCTAAAGAGATGTTGGGATTACCTAGATAAGCTCCGGGAGAAATAGCCTTGGTAAAATTAGGAAAAACCAAAAGAAAAGGTACAGTAGTTGAGTTTCAAAATTTTGGTATAAATATTCGATAGAAGATGATGATGAAATCCAAAAATATGTATGAATCAGCAAAAGAAAATGGGAGGTAGAGAAAGTTGGTGGTCGGAGGCGGAAAAAACTGTAGAAGAAATAGGAATGGGTGACTAGAAAATAGGAATGCAGAAAGTTTTTGTAAAATATTCAGAAATAGAGTGGAGGATATAGAAAGACAAGAAATATTTGGAGGATTATAAAATATAAAGTAATTAAAATTTTATAGGTTAATAAAAAGAGAATGGGGAAGGGAAAGGTATATGAACCAATGTAACAGGCAGGAGAGGGAAGCAATGGCTTGGATTAGAATAGGATAAATTTTCGTGAGGAGATTAAGAAGTTTTTGAAGTATGAGACTAAGAAGTAGAAATATGTGAACTATGTGGAGAAAGAGAAAGTACAGTTCATATTCTGACAGAGTGCAAAGAGCTAGTAGCATGCAGATTGGAAGCATTGGAGAAGAAATGGGAAAATATGCAAATCGAGCTGATAGCCATAAAAATGGTTATGGGGAAAATTGAAGGATAAATGGAAATACAGGGAACCTGTTTTGGAAAGCTAAAGAGAAATGGATGAGAAAAGTGTAGAGAGGAATGAAAATATGCTGGGATAAGGGGAAACAGCAAACTAGAGCAGATGACGGAAGGGTGACTAGGCTACTCAGCAATGCTAGAAGGCCTGGGAGCCAAGCAGGCTGAGCTAGCAGGATTCAGAAGGAAAACAGTACCAACATTTATACAACTAGACTAAGACATATGTATGCAATGTAGTAGATAAAATACTTTAAATAGCAAGTTGTATAAATAAATTCAATTCAATTCAAAATCAATGGTGAAAAGACATCGTTTCACGGTGCTCTTCAGCCGCGAGATTAGGAAAGTCATAGCAGGCGAATACGGAGACTGAGGCAATAGAGCGGTGTTGGCTTTAGAGAGAAAATATCACTAACAGCCGTTGAGATATGAGCGTCAGAATTAGCGATTTCACCATAAATTTAGTTACGCGTTTCTGTTGGTGATTCAATGATTTTCAGAAACATTTTATTTACTTTCTCCACATTGCCGCTATAAATTGATCTGCGAAGGCCCCCAGAGCGACCATAGTCTTTTCGAGTCTCTTCCAAATTTTCTATCAGTCGTAAACTGTTGTTTTACTCATAGTGTATTTGCCAAAATACACGTTATCATTTAAAATGCAATGCTACACTTTACCCCACTATGTAAGAAAAATCTGATGCAAATTATGTAAAAATTCGCCGAACTCTCGAAAACAGGTATAGCCTTATGGTCTGTCTACAATAAACCAAATATTCAATACATATGAAAATGCAAATATATATGAGGAATATTTGCAAGATAAAGTTTTAAATATATATAGCCCGCGATGTAGATTAAAAAAAATCCTGTTAAAATAAGACCTGAAGCTTTCCTGGCGACGAATGCGTTCACTTTCTTCTCGGGAAGCCAGCCAGGTGAAAAGACGATTAGATATCGACGTTTCGGGAGTGTGCATCTCTCCCATCATCAGGATATTTATAAAATGTTATAACCACAAATGAAATACTGGATATAACACAACTATAAACAAAGACAAAACACTATCAAAAGACTGTTTTCAGTAAATTAAATGCTAGGTCAGGAGATGGCGTGAGTATAGAAAATTGTGTCAAAGAAACGTAACTACTTAACTTGATTATCAAGCAGTATGGATCTTTGCTTCTTAATTCGACGGTTTTCCATTTTAAGGCCGGTTTCCAAGAGGAGCTGAACTGAAATCTAGCATCGCGATTAAGCATACTCCCTTCAGAGGGAATCGCCAAGGCCTCGTTAATTCTCCGCTCTCAGTAACTGTTGCATTTTGCCAAGATGGTCGTCTCCCGAAATTGGCTCTATGGTCCTTATCAAAACAATGCTCTGCCAGCCCAGACTTCTCAGGTTGCATTAAACGAATGCTCCGTTCATGTTCGATTATTCTAGTAGTGATGGGCCTTCCGATTTTTCCTATATACGGAAGGAATACAAGGAATGCGCTACACTCCCGGAACTTGGGAGTCCAGTTTGTCTTTAACTGGTCTCAATAGCTGTTTAATCTTTGGAGGTGGCAAAAATAAATCCTGCTATTTTTTGATCACACCCACACTGTGGCAGCGAATACATGCGTAATGTAACAAAGTTAACAAGGGGCTCCTGTCACCAGCGGGGGCTTTCGAGGGAATCATGCATCAGTGTTCGCTTGCCCATGAAATAATATAAATTGAACTCTCGCGGAAATCTTCTGCTTCATTTGGTTTCGGTCGTGACGGACGTAATGTGGCCAATCTGCATATATGTTATATTTTATTCTTAAAAAGGCGATTCTTCTATCATATTTACTGTTTGTACCTAGGAATTACTTAAAATTCAGAAATAAGTGCTTAGTTACATATACATTTTGAAAGGAAAATGATTAGCCATGGTTATTAGCTCTTCCGAGAAGGAAAACTTGACAGTTGAAATGTTCTCTGATACACTTCACTAACTGTAAATATGCAAAAGGCATTATTGTAAAAGTAGCTGTTGGCACGAAAACTTACATAAATTGGTATATTTAAATTACTTTATAAATGTGATATGTTTCTATGCATTTATTAAGTTTTTGACATTACACTAAATTATACAATAATTCAAAAGAAGAGGAATTTACATGCTATTCATTTAGAATGTACAATAAAAGTTTTATTGGCATTAAATACATCATGTTTACTATTTTATTAGGTTGTCTCGTAAGTAACGTCGGCTTTTTCATTTTGGTGGTTGGGAAAATGTATTGTGTTTCTTTGGTTAGGCAAAGCTATTTGCAGGATATCATGGCTAGTACTGCGTACATTTCAATCATGTATCAGTCTTCAGTTGTTAATAATCACAAAATGGAGATAACAAAGTTTGAACTTAGTCCTAAAACACTAAAGGAAACAAGATAATAACGCCGCTGTTGCAGCTCGAAGAATATGTGAAGTGGAAGAAGAAGGTGTTGTTAGTGAGCGTGTGGCAGAACGATAGTTCCAACAGTTCGACAATGGAAAAAAAAACACTACAGATTTACGACGTTTAGGAAGACCTAATGAATGGAACATTGAGGATACACGCCAAGTTTTGCAAAAAAATCAGCCAAAAGTTACCGGTAAACTTTCAGAGAAACTTGGTGCATCGAAAGTTACCATACATCGCCACATTAAGACACTTGGAAAATCATACAGAAGCTGTAGATCCGCACCTTGTGAACTGAAACCTCAACAGGCTGAACGCAGAGTGGATATCTGTCATCAGCTTATTCGTAATCTCATGGAACATAGATTTTTCAGGAGAATTGTTACTTGCGATAAACATTGGGTATATTACCGAAACCTGATGCCTCGAAACAGTGGCTTGATTCTCACCAACCTGAAAAAAAAAAAAAAACTGCTCGGTCCCAAAGTAATGTTGCGTGTCTGGTGGAATTTTGAAGGTGTGATTCACTGGGAGTTTGTTCCAAAATGACGGGCGATTGATAGGGATCGTTATTCTCAACATCTGGAACAAGTTCATAAAAATTTGAGACGGAGATACCCATCATTAGTTAACCGAAATAAAGTTCTATTGCAACAGCCGATACTGCACGGAAAACCATGGAAAAGAATTAGATACTGGGAGACATCGAACAGCATACAGCCCGAATCTATCATCATCAGATTTATCATATTTTTCGTCACCTATATTCTAAGTATAAGACATTTTGACAATATTGGGGTAGTGCAAGTGGATGTCACCGAATTCTTCGGATCATAAACTAGAGACTGGTACCATCGTGGGATAATAAACCTAGCTGAACGATGGCTCAGGACCATAGAATCTAATGGTATATACTTTGAAAATTAGTTAATTTCTTGTCAGAACACATTTAAAACAATTGTTTTTCTTCAAAAAGCGACATTATTACGAGACAGTATTTATACTAAACTTTTAATCCAGCTTCGAGGAGATTATTTAACCATCTCTTTTGAAGTTAGGATGTTCATATTTGTAATGAAATAATTACTCTATTATTTGTAAGTGATTAAAAATAAAAGTATAGGCTAGAGAACGTGAATTAAACAGACTGTGGGAGATAGAAATCTGTGGAGGTCGGAGACGAAAATAAAACAAGTCTTGAAATTTTGTTTGCGGCCATCTCTTGTTTTAATTACCTAAGTTTTTTTTTGCGTGCTGTTGGGATGGCTTTGAGTAGTAGCGAAGACGTCTTAACAGTATAAACTAATTCGAGTTCTTGTAAATTTACTTGCCCTTACAACGCACTGGAACATAAAACGGAATTGTAATTTATAAATTCTACAGAAAATCAGGTTACTAACTTCTATAATAATGCTCTAATATTTTACTGTTAGAATTACGTTGCAATTAAAATCGTCAACCCTTGGGAATGATAAGAAAGAACAATTCTAGTCCATGAATCCATTATAGTCCAATACGGAGTACGTTAAATCAACATTGTGTGGGACGAGAAACACTCACTTTTGAAAAATTAACCCTATTCTGAAAAGTACATTTTGGCAGTTTAAAGGTGTTGAAGTTTGAGCGTGGTGGTTCGCATAGTTTGCTGAGGTACTTTTCCATGTAGTTATGCGACCTGCTTAATGTCCCCTTAAACAAGATGAAATATATAACAGTACAGCCATAGTGCGATCCATATAAGCCTGAACCATTTCCATAAGCCATAACTATTGAACCAATAACAGGACACACGTGCAACTTTGGGAGAATATAATAAACAATTGGGAGATTACATTACACTATTTACATCTCAGAGAAAATCTTGGAAGTGTCCTCCACCAGCATTTGTACATGTTTGCACTCGTCTCACCATATTCTCTGAAGTTTTACGGAGAGTATCCTCGCCAATGTTACTTATTTCGGTTCGAATGGGTTCCTTGAGAACATCAATTGTCCGTGGTCTATTCTTGTACAATCTATTTTTAGATAACCCCAGAAGAAAAAATACGGTGAGGTTAGGTCAGGGGCCACATACCTTTTGAGATTATTAAAAAAATTGGTTACAAGTTCCATGGTATCATTAGATGTATGGTACGTTGCTTCATCTTGCTGGTAATAAACTTCTCTCAATTCGATATCATCTCCGTAAAACTTCAGAGAATACGGTGAGACGAATGCAAACATGTATAGATGCTGGTGGAGGACACTTCCAACGTTTTCTCTGAGATGTAAATAGTGTAATGTAATCTCCCAATTGTGTATTATATTCTCCCAAAGCATTACGTGTGTCCTATTATTAGTTAAAAATTATGGCCTATGGGAATGGTTCAGGTTTATATGGATCGCACTTTAGTTCCTATTGCAGAAGACAATCAATTCAGTGCTGAATTGGTCAAAAAGATAATTTATAAACTTAAAAGACAACAGCGCTGCAGAGAAATAACTACCAGCTGTCAAAGAACACAACATTACTTTGGCTCGATAGTGCAAATTCAGGGTACAACAGCTTTTGAAGTCACACAATTCAAAAGAGGAACCCACAGACAAAAATTCAGATGTGTACCGGATAAATGGGAATCATTGTAACAACTTTTACATTGGTAAAACAAAATTGAATTGGAACATTAGGCTTAAAGAGCATTTTAGAAACATCAAGAACAAAGAAATAGACAAATCGGCATTAGCATACCAGTTTTAGAATGAGAATTACGATATAGAACAAGAAATCCATTTATTAAAATGTGTTCCGAGTCCAACTGCATTAACCATGTGGAGAAAGATATTCCTAAAGAAACACGAAGGAAAATTCTTCAACTTCGACACCTTTTTTAAGAGAACCCGAACTTGAAGTTCATTAAGAAACCAACACAAAGGCAACCCTATCGCCTCCAAATCAAAATTCAACCGTTTAAATTAGCTAAGAATATTAGGAAGGTCGTAACGAAACGTGTTCTAGGTAACAACTAGAAATATATGTAGCTAGGAGAACTATTTCCACTCAAAATTATAGAAAGAAATAATCTTAACTTTCTTGTAAGTCTTCACAAAAAGATTTTTCCCTCTTGACGGTTTCTTAAGACACGATGTTCTTTTTAAAGCAGCCAGGTGTGAGGAACATTACTCAATACTCTTAAGCTTCTGTACTTTCATTAGATTAATTGGTCAAAGGGCATTTGTAATTTAATTTGTACTCCAGCGTTTCCAATTATCCACAGAACCCTGGGTCCTTATATTTTAAATGGGTTTTAAATGATGTGACTACATCACGGTGCCATTAAGATTATTGCGCAATAAACTATTACATACAATCCACCGATATCGTTTAAAAAAGAACGAGAGATACAGAATAATTAATGTTATTCAGAAATAGTACACATCTGTACCTTTTATAAATGCATTTAATCCTTGGTTCTGTGAGCCTTTCAAACAGATTGAATGACCTGTCGATGTGAACCTATTTATCATTACAAAGTTTACTCTTTTGAATCTGTAAACAGCAATGCAGATGTATTCGTAAATACACTTTACATTTCAGAATCATAAAAAACTCTCCGACTTGTAAATGGGAATAATAGAAATTCAAAACCACGCAGGAATTTTTGATAAAGTTGAAAAACGTTGTAGATTACCCACATCTTGATATCGAATTGAGAGAAGGTTATTTCCAGTGAGATGGAGCAACGCGCCATACATCTAATGACACCATGGAGCTTTTAACCAGTTTCTTTGATAATCCAATAATCTCAAAAGGTCTGTGGCCTTCTAGATCCTCTGACCTAACCTCACCGGATTTTTTCTTGTGTGGGTATCTAAAAATAGAATGCACAAAAATAGGCCACGGGCCATTGATATACTCAAGGAATCCATTCGACCCGAAATAAGTAACGTTGGTGAGGATATTCTCCGTAAAACTTCAGAGAATATGGTGAGACGAGTGCAAACATGTATAGATGCTGGTGGGGGACACTTTCAACATTTTCTCTGAGATTTAAATAGTGTAATTTAATCTCCCAATTGTGTATTATGTTCTCCCAAAGTCGCACGTGTGCCCTATTATTGGTTCCAAACTGATGACCTATTGAAGTGGTTCAGTTTTATATGGATCACAGCATGTATAATGTTCAACCTTTACAGATGCACATTCTACTACTAAGAGATAGAATCTATGTGATGGTTTTGGTCGTATCAATTACAATAGCCAATAAACTACACATTTTCGTGATCAGATGCTGTGGGATAACGCAGTTCGAAGCTTTTGTTTCATCAGAGTATTGGCTTTTGAATTATTCCACCCATATACAGCCTCTATCTCACACGAGATAGCCAGAAATACACGACCAATAACCTTTCTCAAACTGTCCCTATACTTGCACAATGTCGAGCTTCCAAGTGCGAAGCAATAATACTTTCTGTATCGCCTAGAGACAAGCTACATCTAAAATAAGGGAACTGGAGTTCGTTAGTTAATTTCCAAATACAGTTCACTGATAGTTAACCCCTTTAGTCTAACGAAAGGAATTTTGTTTAATTCCTTTATGGAAGCATTTGCATATTAGGATTCCTGCGATGATGATCATACTTTTCATGAGCAAAGCGAAGACTCCTGTATGTAGACAAGGAGAGAAGAAGGAAGGTGAGGGCTTTAGACACTTTGAAACTGAGAACACATAGCTAAAAATTAAATAATGGTACAAGGGATCCAACAATTCTGCACCTCCTATGAACGAAAACTTGTACTAACTTGCTGTATATAAGGAGGAATTAGACTTTAAAATTGCCACAGCTGGGGTTTAAATAAGGGTTTCTCGACTTTCAGTGCTCTAACCCATTGAGCTACCACGACCGATTCGGAAATAATTTCACATTATTTCTAAGTAAACAAAATGTGATGACTGATGAACAGACATCGGAGCCCGTACACCTTTAGAAGGATATGAAGTTTACGAGTCTTGCAGTATATAACTGCTGACGTCAGTCCCAAGGCCAGCACGCAGGGATAGTCCGGTTCGCAATGCGTTGCTTTAGTTTCATTACAACTACTGCTCGCCATGCAGGTAGATCTGTCTTCCAGGGAGTGTAAAGTGTTTGACATATTGTGTTAATAGCATTACTTTCACAACAATTATAAATAAAAAGTTTTGGGTATTATCAACAACCATTAAACAACTTGAAGAATGTACTTTCGAGCTGTCTAAAACCAGTCGAGGAGATGCCTGCAAAAATTAACAATATAGAGAATGCACCACCTACCAAACGAACAAAAAAGGAATTGTCCATTATTCAATATAAAACTACTGGATTTTCAATGCTGCGTAATGTAAACTATAAACTAAGTCTCGGATAAACATATGAAAATGATTTGTACTACTCATATGCACCATTAAAGTCATGTGACACTGAATGAAATTTCTGCCAATATCTTTATATTGTTTCAGTGGCAGGCGCAGAAAATTCACATTCGTCAAATTACGAATGTACATGGTTGTTCTGTGTAATTTCCGCATCGAAAGCAATGAGGAGATTGGCATATTATTGCAACGTAGGTTACATTTTGTATCCGTACCGGAGTGTACACATACAGCGGTTCGGCATACTTGTTGACACAGACGTTTGTTGAGGTCTCGCTTGGCCTTGTATAGTACGTGTGTGCGTTTACTAATTGCTAAGGTGTACGGGATCCGGTGTCTGCTGATGACGAAGGATGAGAATGACACCTCTTCCATGTTTCGAACTTCGGTGATTCTGATGATCCAGTGGTGAACAATGAGTTATTTTTTTCAAGGTATATATGGATGAGTGTGAAAATGGACAACACCTAGGCCAGCCTCTGTGGCATAGATGGTAGCGTGCCTTCATCACGTTCAAGGGGTCCCGAATTTGAATCTGGTCAGGGTCAGTTATCTGGATAAGCTTTTCTCTAAGCTCAATGGATCCTGGACTCATTTCAGCATTATATAACTCATTTTATTCATCGTCCGAAATGTCTTATTTCGGAGGACGTAAATTAAAAGAATAATTAGTTGAACTGTTTGATAAATCTATTTAAAGTGACTGACAAACTGTTTTCGGTTGAAGTATTAATCTGTATTTTAATCCTATCACATGATATTGTAACTATTAAATTATATCTACTAACTTCTAACGTATTAGTACTTTAAGATTTAAAAATACTGTTTCCTTGAAGTTCCTATAGGCTGCCGGAATGCTATTCGGAGCACACTCTTGCGACAGGTGCCACATTATAACCCGAGCGCGGATATACGGATTGCCGAGAACTGTTCAGAGTAAACACTTCTGTAAGGCAATACCCGAAGGAAAGGAGGCGAATGTTTTGAACTCAAGTTCCGCCTTCTAGGCACCAAATTCCACAAACTTTCCTCTTATACTGCCAATTTAAGCTGCTAATTTCTATCTAAAACACAATTGTTGCTCTTTGAGTTCTAAAATCTCAAAATATTGTTCTTCTTTTTTTACAATTTTGTCTACATACCTTAGCAACATAAGTCTGATTTTTGAAGATGAAGTTATTTATATAATCTCTGTTTCATATAACCGTGGCCCGCTGACATGTATCACTCCGCGTGCAACTACCTTCCCCCTTACCCTAATTGGCTAACACTTTCGCGCCATAGACCATAGGTGGTGCCTTCCCGTGACATTTAACCTGCGGTAAACGTCATAATAATTGCCAGGAAGATAGATAAAAATCATAAAAATAAGAATATGAAGGCATGTAGAAATACAAATTTATAACGAAACTGAACAAGTTGAAACTGAATGAATGAACAACGAAACTGAAACAAGTTTATAATGAAAGGCCTTCGGCCTTTTCCACTGGGATTTTTTTTTAAACCAGCACATATACCTTGCAAAAATGCTTGTCTTTCAGTCTTAAAAGTCGTGTCATGCCATACTTATCGTGTGTCCTTCATTCACTCAAGTCTCGTCAAAGTAGTATATTTTGCGACTTGTTTCGCGGTACAGTCTGATCGTCCTTAAATAACATCTTCGCCACACAGCAATATCGCCCCTGGAGTGGTAAGTTTTCCCGTTGTCTCAATTTCATGTCGCGATGTCCCTACGGACCTTACACTCACACCTGTAAGTTCAGAGCCCAGCTGTTCGACTTCTCTCACTGACAAAGACGGATTCTTCTCTGTGAGTGCATTAAACACATGCACCACAATTCTTTTTTCGTCGGTTTGTAAAAGTTTTCCCTTGCCATGCTTCAGCGAAAAACTGGCGGTAGACTCTGCCATTATACATATAATAAGTACACGCGCAATAAACGATCAACAAAATAATTTAGCTCTCGCACTCGGCACAACACACCTTCGAATGGCGATATAACTAATCCAGTTAAAAAAAAGGTCAGTAATAAAAGTCATATAAACAAAGCACGTGCTATCGTGTCATATGAAAGGCGAGTTTGAGAGCAATGGAACCTCTTCTTTACTTTGTTTAAGAGTTAACATGCATTTCAAATAAATCAACTCTGTTGCGTAATATATTTAATTCAAACAGTTACGAAAATATAAATTTGACAATTCTCTTCCAACATATAAAGATATATCAGCATGTTAAATAACAAACTAATTTTTATCGCAGAACAGTCTATACTAAAACAGCAGCCAATGAGAGGTGGTTAGGTCACGTGACCGTTAAGAGATACGGGGCAAGCTTATGTGAAACAAGGATGAGTTAAATTTTTTTAATAAAATTATTAATCTTACCTATTATTAATTCTGGTATCACAACTCAAAGTGGTGAACTAGATAAACAAATCGAAGTCATACGTAATGCATTCCATTCAGTCAGGCAAATACTACTTCTTGCACACACGTCAATCGCTCACATAGAGTTTAAAGCACTTTAGGACGTTTCTATCAAATATGTCCAGGCAGTCGCTGCTGATGAATCAAAGCTGGGTTCTATAACATGGGCCAAAGCCCTCCCTGAAGGATGCAAATTAATTATTATACTCTTGGGATTCTTTTGTGAGCAACTGTGCTTTAGGGCACATCTGTTTAATCTCGTTACCAGACCACTAACGTTACATGTGCATGGTATTCAAGCTGTATCTCATTCGTCTTTTAACGTGTAACCTTCAGTGGTGGAGCTGCTTTGAATGTCTATTTACTAGTATATGCTGCTGCGATTTCACTACTGTAGGCTTAAAGAGGAATGTATCAGTGAAGCTTATATTGACATAGGGGCAACGTTTAGATATCAAATCAATTATATAAACTATGCTTTGAATAATATAAATCTTAAGGCTGAATGAGATTAGAAAAATCTCGGAGTATAATATATGTCCTGCATTTTGGTGCAAATTTTATACGTACATATTTTCCCTGAATGTCCAGAAACAACACAAAGGCGAAAACAGTTGAAAAAAGAAATGATCTGTTGTTCATATTAAGCGAGACTATACGCAAAAACTGGAAAATGTTTCTTTTTTTGTGCAGTTAAATAGTTCACACTTTTTTCACAATTTGGTATAGAATATAGTCATATACTATAATTATAAGTGTACTTAAACGAAGTTTAAGAATATACTGACATCTCCAATATATTAGTCCAGATCTGTTTCATCTAGGAGCCTGCGAAAGAGCTCGTTTTTAGAGTTTTTTTCTGCATATATTGGCATGGATATCGAATTCTTTATTCTATTATCCGTGGAACTGCAGAGGGAACTGTTGTGATATAGAAACTCTTTGCACTAATTAGTGATATCAGGAGGCAGTGTAAAATGTAGATAGTATAAAATGAACAATTGAAAAAAGATTAAGAAATATCTTGTAAACATATTTTGTTATAATTTGGTGTTATATATTATATATAATAAATATTAATAAAAGAAACGAACAAATTGGTGGCCCCAATGTGATAATATCTGCAGCCTTTTGTGACAATAGAACATCAGAAAATTTATATTTCGCTGTTGTTATTGTATTATATTATATCTATGAATTCTGCTCCTCTATTCCACCATTTTCGGAATATTCGCCTCTCCCCATGCTGTGCATATTTTAATATGATCTGTCTAACAATTTGATATCGGAATTAACACCTGAGATTAATATTTTTGTATAAATAAATGGTAGATAAATAACAACAGTAAATCATTTTCACAACCCGTGACATAAGAAGCTCAAATTATGGTTTTTCTTTTCAGGATAAAAAAGTCATTATCCAAGAAAGTTAAGTATTACGGGAAAGAAGTTAGTCATATCAGTATAGCTGAGTCAGTATTCCGACGAGCTAAGTGGACAAGAAATCCGTTTGCTCAAGTTTCCGGTATGTTGTAAGCACTGCTTTCAGAAATCATAGAACTGCCTGCCAATACACACGTATGTCAGTACTTAAGATTAGAAAAATAAAAAAGAATTGTTAGAATTTAGAAGGCCAGCGTAAAACTATATTTCAGGTGTTAATTAATGTGGTTCCTGTTCCCATTTGTTTACATTACGTAAATGTTTTTACCTGATTATTTACACTAATAAACACACAAAAATGTGCAGGCACGCGGAGAATTGAATTACACTAAGTTTGATACGCTATTTATGAAAATACGTTCAGATTTTTCCTATCACGCATGGTTTCGCAATTTTTGGATGATTTCATATAAGCATTATATACTACTTAGATTTCCACGTATTATACATCTTCCCCAGATTTGTATCTGGCCCGGATGACACCGTCTTATGGCAATAACTATCTGAATCCAACAGATATTCATCTGATGAAGCAGTACAACCATATACATCCAAGGATGTTGTTTACATTCCAGAAGAAAAAGCGGAAAAGCCACACTTAATTACACAGGAGGAACTCAAGGATATGGTACGTGATTTATATTTACCCAAGCAGTTAGTCAAACTTCTCGGATCTCGTCTTCAACAATGGACACTGTTAGATAAAGATACTAGGGTGACAGTATTCAGGAACAGAAATAGCGATGTTTTGCAGTATTTCACAACCACAGATAGTGGCAATGAGCTGCCCTCTGTACTTGTGTACAGAGTAATGAAAGGGGGTGTACCACATTCTTAAGCTACAAAATACGAAGATCACTGCTGGTGTGTTTGCAGGGGCTTAAAAGTGATTGGTTTTTAATGGGATTGCAAAGCATTTTGCCAAATTTCCGTGTTTCCTCTGCCTATGGGTCAGCCGTGATAGGGAAAAGCACTATAAAGTTAAAGAGTGGACAGGAAGAGATACATTAAATCCGGGGCAACAAAATATAAAATTTAAACCATTGTTTGACCCACACAAGGCGTTTCTTCCAACTTTTCACATGAAATCAGGGCTGATGAGGAACTTCATGAAGGCCAACGGTGAGAGTTTCCAACATCTTAAAACTGCTTTCCCTAATCTGAGTGACGCCAAACTGAAAGGAGGAATATTCGTTGGACCTAAAATCAGAAAAGTGATCAGAGACAAAAATTTGATACAAAATTAAATGCAAAGGAACTTGCATCATGGAGGTCATTTAAAGGTGTTGCTCACGGTTTCCCTGGAAACCAAACAGATGCAAACTATCAACAGCTGGTACAGAATCTTCTTCAAACATATTAGAAATTGGGGTTTAGGATGTCTCAAAATTCACCTCCTACATTCCCATTTGGATTTTGTTTTTCTAGAACATTTACGTGCAATAACTGATGAACAAAGTGAACGTTTTCACCAAGATATCTTGCAAATGGAAGAACGTTATAAAGGGGGATGGGACGCATCAATGATGAGTTTTGTTGTTGTTGTTGTTGTAATTTACGTCCTCCAACGTAGTCATATCGGACAGTGAATGAATTGGATGAAATGGTGCTCAAATGAGTCCAGGGTCCATGGAGCTTAGTGTTAAACAAAATTCGTCATGAAGGATAAGGGATAACCCCAAAAAATCTTATCCAGGTAACTCACCCTTACCAAGATTCGAACTCGAGACCTCTTGAACGTAAGGCAGACACGCTACCATATACGCCACCGAGGCGGGAATCAATAATGAGTGACTACAACTAGTTTCTAATAAGAGACAGCAAGTGGTTATAATATTGGATTTCTGACGTGGGACTCGACACCCCACTAGATGTTAGACGGATCTCGACAACCTTAGACTACATGCGCAGCTTTGTGCATGACCGAAGTTATCTACTCACCGCCAGTGACTACACTTCTAAGAAAATCTATGAGCTGTTTATGCTTCAACGTAAGGCTCCTGCTATGTGCATATCCCGGAATTGGACAGCGGACACTCACTATTCCGCTATGTTGTCCAACATCTCCTAGAAACATCTGTCGCTTAGACTCCGATCCCTATGGTTTATAATGGTACATGACATCCTGGCCACCCGCAGTCGATTACATAGGATACGGCTCTCAGCTTCAAGTAAGTGTCTGAAATGTGATGGCGAGGATACGCTACAGCATAGACTTTAAGAATGCCCAGTTGTGGCGCCGATTAAGGGACGCCTCATGGATTATCTACAGTAACTCTGTTTGACCCGATATGCCTGGTGTACCCCACAAATTCTTCTTGAACCGAACTTTGTGATCACTCCGCCTGCCAGACATCGGTTTTGTGTGTAGTTACTAGCTCATACAGTGTATTATGTACTGCAACCTTCGGAGTATGTGAATCCCTTTGTCTATGTGAGCTATCTGATAACCAAACACGCTAAACTCCTTGGTGATAGAAAATCTGCCAAGTTTTATAAGGCATATCAATTCTTTTTTGAACGAAGGTAAATGTTTCTGTAGATATTTAGTGCTTCTAGCAATCTCGCTTTACTGTCAAACAAGTTTGTTCTCTCATTGTTTGTGTCAAAAATGTAAATATCAGGATGTGAAATAAATAAATAAATAAATAAATAAGTAAATAAATAAATAAATAAATAAATAAATAAATAAATAAATAAATAAATAAATAAATAAATAAATAAATAAATAAATAAGTAAGTAAGTAAGTAAGTAAGTAAGTAAGTAAGTAAGTAAGTAAGTAAGTAAGTAAGTAAGTAAGTAAGTAAGTAAGTAAGTAAGTAAGTAAGTAAGTAAGTAAGTAAGTAAGTAAGTAAGTAAGTAAGTAAGTAAGTAAGTAAGTAAGTAAGTAAGTAAGTAAGTAAGTAAGTAAGTAAGTAAGTAAGTAAGTAAGTAAGTAAGTAAGTAAGTAAGTAAGTAAGTAAGTAAGTAAGTAAGTAAGTAAGTAAGTAAGTAAGTAAGTAAGTAAGTAAGTAAGTAAGTAAGTAAGTAAGTAAGTAAGTAAGTAAGTAAGTAAGTAAGTAAGTAAGTAAGTAAGTAAGTAAGTAAGTAAGTAAGTAAGTAAGTAAGTAAGTAAGTAAATAAATAAATAAATAAATAAATAAATAAATAAATAAATAAATAAATAAATAAATAAATAAATAAATAAATAAATAAATAAATAAATAAATAAATAAATAAATAAATAAATAAATAAATAAATAAATAAATAAATAAATAAATAAATAAATAAATAAATAAATAAATAAATAAATAAATAAATAAATAAATAAATAAATAAATAAATAAATAAATAAATAAATAAATAAATAAATAAATAAATAAATAAATAAATAAATAAATAAATAAATAAATAAATAAATAAATAAATAAATAAATAAATAAATAAATAAATAAATAAATAAATAAATAAATAAATAAATAAATAAATAAATAAATAAATAAATAAATAAATAAATAAATAAATAAATAAATAAATAAATAAATAAATAAATAAATAAATAAATAAATAAATAAATAAATAAATAAATAAATAAATAAATAAATAAATAAATAAATAAATAAATAAATAAATAAATAAATAAATAAATAAATAAATAAATAAATAAATAAATAAATAAATAAATAAATAAATAAATAAATAAATAAATAAATAAATAAATAAATAAATAAATAAATAAATAAATAAATAAATAAATAAATAAATAAATAAATAAATAAATAAATAAATAAATAAATAAATAAATAAATAAATAAATAAATAAATAAATAAATAAATAAATAAATAAATAAATAAATAAATAAATAAATAAATAAATAAATAAATAAATAAATAAATAAATAAATAAATAAATAAATAAATAAATAAATAAATAAATAAATAAATAAATAAATAAATAAATAAATAAATAAATAAATAAATAAATAAATAAATAAATAAATAAATAAATAAATAAATAAATAAATAAATAAATAAATAAATAAATAAATAAATAAATAAATAAATAAATAAATAAATAAATAAATAAATAAATAAATAAATAAATAAATAAATAAATAAATAAATAAATAAATAAATAAATAAATAAATAAATAAATAAATAAATAAATAAATAAATAAATAAATAAATAAATAAATAAATAAATAAATAAATAAATAAATAAATAAATAAATAAATAAATAAATAAATAAATAAATAAATAAATAAATAAATAAATAAATAAATAAATAAATAAATAAATAAATAAATAAATAAATAAATAAATAAATAAATAAATAAATAAATAAATAAATAAATAAATAAATAAATAAATAAATAAATAAATAAATAAATAAATAAATAAATAAATAAATAAATAAATAAATAAATAAATAAATAAATAAATAAATAAATAAATAAATAAATAAATAAATAAATAAATAAATAAATAAATAAATAAATAAATAAATAAATAAATAAATAAATAAATAAATAAATAAATAAATAAATAAATAAATAAATAAATAAATAAATAAATAAATAAATAAATAAATAAATAAATAAATAAATAAATAAATAAATAAATAAATAAATAAATAAATAAATAAATAAATAAATAAATAAATAAATAAATAAATAAATAAATAAATAAATAAATAAATAAATAAATAAATAAATAAATAAATAAATAAATAAATAAATAAATAAATAAATAAATAAATAAATAAATAAATAAATAAATAAATAAATAAATAAATAAATAAATAAATAAATAAATAAATAAATAAATAAATAAATAAATAAATAAATAAATAAATAAATAAATAAATAAATAAACAAATAAATAAATAAATAAATAAATAAATAAATAAATAAATAAATAAATAAATAAATAAATAAATAAATAAATAAATAAATAAGAGGATATGACAACATATAAAGGAAAAGTCTGAAGCGATCATTCCCTTCAACCACATAAATGTGAGTAGCCATTTTATTTTAATTAACATGTTTTACACTAAAATAAATAACCATATGAACAGAATTTGAGATTTTTTCACGATTTCTTTATTAGAACACACATTCTTGGAAACACTAAGTTAATTTTTATTTACAATATATCATAATAGGAATTGCAAACGATATGAGGGTGACACAGAAAAACTGATCACAGTTCCGAATTCAGCGCATCGAATTCATTAAGATTCAGCTTCTTTCATTACTGCACATTTTTTAAAGTTAAATTTATAGACTAGTGTTATTGACGATATATAGCGGCTAAAACCCCGCTTTGTCATTTGTATATTCGGCGGTAAGGAGAAGGGGATTCATCAGTTAGCATTACAGGGAATTCACGGCAACTAACCTTCTGACTGTTATTGCAGAAATAGTTAAACTGTTAAGTTACTAATGCTTCAGAAGTTTGCGAGTTTCTAGTGCGACATTCTCAATAGTTATCAACTCGCTTCAAGTAGCTTTGTTAGCCTTTATGATATGCGTCAGCCAGTAAATTCAACCCACTCATACCTTGAAAGAACGATCCCATAGAAGGGAGCAGAGTATTCACCAAAGATGGGATCAAAGTGTGAAATACATTCAGAGATATTATCAAATTATTAATTTGGAACGAAGCACTGTACTTGAAGTCGGAGTTCCTTACATCTATTCAAACTTCTAAGTGGCGTTATAATTGTCGTATACAGGAACCGGGCTTGATGGCCAGTGTTCCGAAACGTGTGGGCTGAACTGAGCTCCACTATACATGCTTCATATCCTGTAATTAATGTTTGCTGAATGGAATGTCCTTTGTATGTCGATAACTCAAGCAGAAATTCACCGAGATGATAATGATGACTGCTTTAGCGGTCCTGGATGGCAGTGCAGAGAAATAATTTGACTTTCTGGATCAAGCCCGTTCCTTAATATGCAATACTTAAAGTCAAATAGGGATATGGAAATTAATTGTTCTATTACACTTGCCGTGTGTAGGACGCACTATGAAAGCGTAGAGCCAGACTGAAAAATTCAATCCAGCTGGACGGGGACCAGAAGATCCGTAGTTCAAATTCCGGCTATGACATTAAATTTTACAGTCAGGCTCTTCCCTTTCATAGTGCGTCCTACACACGACTAGTGTGAAAGAACAATTAATTTCCATTAATTTTACCTAATAGTGGTCCGAGCTATAAAACCCGGACCTTAAATTACTTACATGTTGTAAGTCGCCATTAAGGTAGTTGTCTCATGTGTTTATGAGAACTCTTAGTAGTTTACCGGGAGAAACACGAGTCAGTTGGAGAATTTAATGTCATGTTGTCACGTTGGCCATAGTAGCTCAATGGTTTAGAACGACTGGACGGAAACCAGAAGATTCGTGGTTCAAATCCTGGCTATGGCATTAAATTTTTCAGTCTGACTCTACCCATTCAGATAAAGATATGTTTGTAGTGAAAATTTGTGCTTGATTTATGTTAGTGCTGCACCGATCCTCATCAGAGGTAAAGGACCAAACTTAAACTACTGAACAGGGAAACGGGTAGATAACGAGGTCCTGATGGAGAAAAATTAGGAAAGGTATGCGGCAACACCAAACACTATGTGAAGGATTGCCCCTTTCAGAAATGCCTACTTAAAAATTTGTGGATCTGTTCTAAGAATTATTTATTTTATACTATCATGACATACAGGCTGATATAGGTATATATTTTTATCCCTTCCTTAACCAGGAGTTAAGTCCCCCGGATATTAAACCCCCAACACTACAAATTTATGAGTACAGGCGCCAGGCCAGAAACAAGAAGTACATTTATACAAAATTATATCATGGTAGTAAAGGACCACTCACCACATGCCGCCGGAGCCGCTTACGTCGATCTCACTTCAGGGTACCTAGCTACTTATGAGCAAAGCTCGGCTCCAGCACCTCAGGAAACACGGCAACACTCTCCTCGAGAGCCCGGCCGGCAAAGTAGCGAGCGGTCGGCTCAGGGCAAAAGTACATACGTAATGTAAATTTCGGAAATGTATGTCATTTATACCTCCTCCATGTGCCTACGGTATGTGTTGAAATGAATACAAAAAGTTCGACACCTGCACTTTACAAAATATATAATTTTGAGAACACCATATACGTCATATAGATTAAAAAGGAACACCAGAAACCATTCATTGCGTAAAAATACCGGATATTTAACATTTTTCGGGTGTTAGTTCTCTTCATACGAGGTGCGATCAAGTTATAACACCTATTGTTTTTTCAGGACTGGGACCAGATGGGAACTTCTGTTTTTTTTTTAAAAAAACAATACACGTGAACTCTTTGTAAATGCGTGACAGAGATGGCAGCACTGTACAGTGCACAGAACTCTAGTGGCGGCGACCAGAGTTGGGACTGGTTTTGATACTTAAGATGGCGACGTTTTCATTGCAAGAACAGCGTGTAATCATTCGTTTTCTCCATTTTCATGGCAACACGCGAGGATCAATATGCGGCTTTGAAATTCTGCTCTAATCTCAACAAATCTTCAGTTGAGGGCTATGCGATGTTACAGGAGGTCTGTGGAGAGTCTGTTCTTCCCTATAGCACAGCTCGAAGGTAGTTTAAAATGTTTAAAGAGAGGAGACAATCAATCTCAAAGAAAGGTGGATCCGGTGCTTCAGTTACTGCTCTTACGGAAGAAAACATCAACACTGCTGCTGCAGCCATTGTGAGGGAGGATCGACAAATTACCTTAAGATCACTTTCTGAAATACTGGACATTTCTTTGGGTGCCACCCACACGTTGGTGACAGAAACAATACACAGATCTGTTTGTGCGCGATGGGTTCCAAGATTGTTGATTCCCGAACAAAAGGACATTCGCATGCAGTTCTGCATGCAGTTAAAGTTGATGTTAGAGGAAGATCCGGAATTTCTTTCAAACGTAATCACTGCTGACGACACTTAGCTACATCATTTTGATCCTGAGAGCAAACAGCAAAGCTCAGTGTAGTAATCTCCTTCATCACCAACCTCCGAAAAAGCAAAAGTTGTTGCTCCTGCTGGGAAAGTTATGGTCATCACATTCTTTGATATTCATGGAATGGTTTATGAGCATGTTGTACCTGCACACACATCATTAACTGGACAATACTATAGGGATGTCCTGAAAACATTGCAAGTCCATATCAGGCGCTAAAGACCACATCTCCGTGAAGCAGGCTGGATGCTGCACCACGATAATGCGCGGCCGCATATTGCCAACGTTGTTTCTGAATATCTTGCAAAAATCAACGTGAAGTGCATCCCTCACCCTCCCTATTGTCCGAATTTAGCCCCATGTGACTTTTTTGTATTCCCTAACTTGAAGAAACGCCTGCGTGTGAGGCATTATCCATAATCAGAAGCATTGATGAAGGCTGCGGAGGCGATTTTGAAGGATATTTCAAAAAATGTTTTGCAGCATGTCTTGGAAGACTATCAGAGACTCTGGGACAAGTGCATCGCATTAAGGGGAGACTATTTTGAGAAGGACCATCAAAATTATGAGGATGAGTAAAGGTACGTTGTCAAAAAATTTGTGATCATTCTTTATTGAACAGCCCTCGTATTTTTCAACGCAAGGTGTTAAAAAATGACGGATGTGATGTTCAAATATATGTGATTACTTACAACAGATGTGAAATATTAGTTTATTATAAAGAGCGTTGTGTTAATAGTTGTGGATTTGTTAACTTTTATTTAATAATATAACTTAAATTAGAACATAGTATCAAAATTCACGATTTATTATTTATTATATTGTAAATGATTTGTACATGATGGATACAAATTAAGTTTACATTATGATTTACCTTGCTCAAATTAGGGGTAATGACATATTAAAATAAAAACTCCAGACAAAAAGCTAAATATTGCATATTAGTGTTATGAG
Source organism: Mantis religiosa (assembly GCA_030765055.1). Taxonomy (NCBI): domain Eukaryota; kingdom Metazoa; phylum Arthropoda; class Insecta; order Mantodea; family Mantidae; genus Mantis; species Mantis religiosa. The sequence goes on from CM060959.1 coordinate 79,670,866, forward strand.
TTTTTCCGGGAGTTTCTGGAGCGGGGGATTGATGAGGTTATATAAAATTGTTACGTAGAGTAGATATAGTATTCTGTCAACCGTACCTAGCCGTTAGAGAAAGTAAATTTATAAAATGGAGGCGAAAGAAGGTAAATAACCATATATAATTGGTAAATATAAAAACTTTTACAGTATTAAAAATAAATAGTCTACTATACAACGTTAACAGAAAATGTCAATATAATTAATGATTACTTTCACAAAAACATTGCTGGTAGTTCGAATATAGATTTGTAAATGTTTACGTTTAATTTATTGCAGTATATTGCAGGTAGAATCAGTATCTCCCATATATTAAAATACACATACACACACAAATGCTTGCGGTTTACACAAACTTTCCAAATATAATACATATACTTAGTTTATTTACCCAAGTTTCCGCAAACAGAAGGATTGCTCTATATATAAAAAATATTATATGGGCAATGTATATGTGTACGGATATAACATTGCTATTATACGAGGGTCGACCGCTAAGTCCCAGGCCTCACAATAAAAAATTATATTTTTTTTCTTATTTTTCAACATAATTTCCAGAAATGTTAATACATTTAATTACATAATTAATTAAATAATTTAATTAAACCATCTCTGTAGGGCCATTTATCAAGTTCCTCAAAATAGTTGTTTACCGCATCAATGACCTCGTTGCTGTGAAATCTTCGTCCTCTAACAAATATTGTTTAGGTTCGGGAACACGTGGTAGTTACTGGGCACTAGATCTGGCGAATAGGTTGGATTTTCAAGCAATTCGAACTTTAATTCGCACATTTTACCTTTGCTATGACTGAACGATGGCCCGTAGCACTGTCGTGAAAATGCAGATTTATTTCTTTGCCAAATGAGGTCTTTTTCTGTTCATCTCATCACTCAAACGATGCAGTAAATTTTCGTAATATTCCCCAGTGATACCTTTACCGTTTTCCAAGTAATCAATAACAAATAATTCCCTGTGCATCCCAGAAAACACTCGCAATAACCTTGTTAGCTGACAAAATTGACTTTGTCTTTTTTGGAGTTGGTTCATCTGGGGCAACTCACTGTTTTGACTGTCATTTACTTTCTGGAGCGTAGTGATAGATCCAAGCTTCATCCATTGTAATAAGCCGTCTCAAAGATGCACTATGGCTGATCCCGTAGCTCAGTCGGTAGTGCCTGCAGTGCTAGGGGTCCCGGGTTCGATTCCCGGCGGTGGGAGTGGGGATTTTTCTCCGACCAGGATAATTTCTCATTTTCCCCAGAGTCTGGAAGTATGAATGAGAGTGCGAATATGTGCGTGATCTAATGATTAAAACCCAACGTATACGAGTTAACACCATCGATATGTTCCAGAGAAGAACGGCCATTGGAGTTAAAGGTGGGGTATACATGCAACAATTAAAAAAAGAGCTGCACTGGAATTTTTACGGTAGAGCTCCAAATTCTTAACAGAAAGAGTTTTTCTTTGCAAGTTTTGATCAGGTGTCAACAAACGCGGCACACATCTTGCACAAACCTTGAGAAAGCCCAAAACATTACTTAAAATATTACCTGAACGTTCTTTTGATATGTTTACAGCCTCTGCTATCCCAAACACTTTAATCTGCGGGCTTCCAGTACTAAACGATTAATTTTTTAAAATGATCTCTGTAGTTGTGACTTCCACAGCGAGTCCAGAGTGAGACTCATCACTAGTGTTCGAACGTCCCATTTTTAACTCCGCAACACACCTTTTAATGACTGTATAATATATGAAGGGGCAGAGTATTTCAGTATACTGCCCATTTCCTCCTTTAGACGTTAAGCCTTTCAAATGGAAGTTTATAATCACTGCTCGTTTCTTCTAATCCTCCATCTTTGTGAAACCTCTACACATGTCTTGTTTAAAACGCTGTTATTAAAAAAATAAACAAGGGTTTGACCTGTAACTATGGATACAAGTTAGTCTAGAGTTAAACTATATGATGCTATCCGTAAAACTGGTCGAGTGGCGCCATCTCTATGTGAGACCCGGGACTTATCAGTCGACCCTCGTATAAGGGCAACAGAAGTTATATTTAATACAAGGGCAGCAAATGGACGAGTCGAACGTTTAGAACACTCATGCGAAAAATAGTTATTCTTTCTTCTACCGTTCTCACCAATCCTGGTGGTAGGAGTCACTCGGGTTCCCTCAGAGTGAGGGAACCGAAGCATTTGACCTGAGATACCAGGGTTGATGGGTCGGCCCACAATTTGCTTCTCACAATTTGCCGCTATTTATACCTTCCAGTCATTATTCTAGAATACAATAGACCATTCGATAACAATCGCGACGATATCAGAAAAAAAAGGGAAATTCCACACTTTTCTGTCTCTCTCTCTCTGCTTCTTTCTCTCGGCAAGCTCTGTGCGCTACTATCTGTCTCTTTCTTTCCTGCCCACGAGTAGCTCTGGCTTTGCGGCAGCTCCAACACAACAATGTGATCGGTGACAGTACTTTAAAACTAATATGATACAAAGTTTAGTTATATTAATATAGTTTAAATTATTTTAATTTAGCGATCTGTTATGTTAGCTGAGCAGGAAGTTAGTTCAGATTTTATTTTAGTTTTAAGTTTTGTTTTTCTTTTCTTTTATTCTCATTTTAGGTTTTATCTGAAGGATTTTTATATAATCAGTTGTGTTGTTTTGATTTCAATAAATTAAAGGTTTGAAATATACGCCCTGGTGTAAGAAACTATGTACTAGGACGAAGTATTTCAGATGTTTATTTATTTATTTAATCCGACTTAATATTTTCAAAGTTGTTCTGCACAGGCCTTATGTGAAATAAAATAACTACCAAGATTATACTCAGTTTGAAGCTGACAGTACAGTTAAGCATTACATTATGAGATAATCTGAGTTTCACTAATCGTGAAAAATCAGTTTTGATGAAGATTATGCCTTCAGTTAACTGGAAGTCGAAATGCTTAACTTTTCAATATTCAATTATTTAAAAACTCAATGGAGAATGGAATGAATGCTATTGACCTTACATGGTATACGAGCTTAACTATGCGGTTTTCCTCAAATATGCTTTTACAGTTATGTGGATCTTTACCAGCTTGACCCTCTGCCTCTTGGATAAACCTCCGACCTCTATGGGTAGGGACCAAAGGTACTTGAGCTGTCACTTGCATCGCAGCAAATCACTCGTGGTTGTTAAGGCAACTAGTATTCACCTCTTGCTAAGCGAAATTAAGTACCTCCAAAATGCCTATGGCAGAGGTGAGGAAAATGCTCCATTGGGTAATCACTTCTTTTAACTACTAGCGAGCTATCAATTAAGATACCTTCTTGTAGCTCCCGGAAGAGGAAACTATAGGCTAAATAAAAGAGAGATCGCTTAATGTTCATAGTTAGTCTTTTAAATTACAGTACATCAGGTACACACTAAGTTGGGTAACTGCCTAACACGGTATAACAGTGTAACTGGGGTTAAAATAAACAATAAAGAGTTTGGAATTGAAACTGGAGTGAAACAACGAGGCCCGATTAGTATTATAATGAACTCAATTCTGAATAAAATGCATTTGATAGAAGCGTTTTCAATTTCGTTAAAACAATTTCTAGCTTACAAAAGATTACATAGTTATTATAGCCAGGACAAAAAATTGTAATATAAACATTTTAACAACTAAAGGAAGAATGAGCGTCAAATACATTTTACTACTAAACACGGAAAAGAAAAAAAAGCGTGTATTAAAGGATCAAGTCAACTGAAAATACTACTTATAAATAATCTGTTATATATTAAAGTATCCGGGGTCCGTAGTAAATAATAACTCAATAGAAGAAATAAATGCAGAATTAAACTTTTGTAACACGACTATAGAAGCAAATTAGACATGGTGCTTAAAGCATTTCGAATACAAAGAAATAGCTTCATAAAAAAATTGTGGGCCAGTTAAAGATAAACAATGGTTTGGGGAATCCAGAAAAATGAAAAGAAAAATATATATATTTTAACGTAAACAAATATATACTTTATGCATAACATTTCTGTATTAATATTTATATTAACATAAGCATGGTCATTATCAGTTTACAAATTATGTAAATGTTTTTCTGACAGTTTTAATGTCACACCACTGCACTTCAGTATACAGATTTCTATTCAAACTACTGTTTTATAAAATTATGTTGTTCATTCATATACACACAAGCACTCTGATCTTTCTATAAAATGTTTATTTTGGTCCCTAGTGGTCCAAAACTGTGCATTTCCGTGAAACCTCTACATTCAAATTTTGTTTGGAGTATATTTTTCTACTTTCCACTGTCTGCCCACCACAAGAAGGCAAGGCACAGAAATGTGTAACGTAATCACTTTTGCTCTGTTTATGCCCGCCTTCCGAATGCTAGGTTCATGTGAAATATATAGTGTTGTCACGTAACTCATACATATCTATCACTGCAGTTGCTGAAACGAGCATTAAATCTGGCAGTATGGGCAACTTATATGCACTGTCGCACAATCATTTCGTAGTAACTAAACAGAGAAGGCACAGAATGAATGAGTGAATATAGTGAAGGACAAAACCTGAAAACATTGAAGTTGTAGAGTCTATTAAGAAGATACATTGTAAAATAAAACATTCAATATGAGGTGTGGACGCCTTCGTCTAGCTACGAAGGCTTTCCCAACTAGCCCAGCTGTTAGCCTCTACGCCGAAGCGGCAGAACCACCTCTGCATTGTCGGCGGGACTTTTTGCTGGGGAATTATGGCTGTGGGTTGAATAGTATGCCTTTTGCACCCTTTTTCGACACCACCTTCAGCGTCCAGTATGAGAACACCCGTAGAAAGCCTAAGCCTCCGGGTTTTCACTTCCTTGCGAAACATGGACTCATGCCGCCTAGGATACTCCCTAGAGGCGAAAGATTGTATCCCCCTTGGTTGCGTGCAGCAGACCACGTGGATCTTGGTATGACGCTGCACAGCAAGTCGACGACGCCTATGATTAGTATCCGCAGATTATTTTATGAATTTTTATCAGGCTAGCTGGATTTTAACCCAATTTTTACCGACTAGTTTAAATGCTCTAGCGCTTTTGGATGCGCGTTTGTACATGGAGCCGAACCCTTTACATTCGGTCTCCATGGCAGCACTTCCATATACACTGCAGAGCTGAATGCAATATACTGAGCCATTTTATATGTTCGCCGCCGAAAGTTGGGTGATTGCCTTATTTTAAGTGATTCCCTCAGCGCACTCCAGAGCCTTCGTGAGCTGTACAACCACCATCCTCTCGTATAGCGTATCCAGGATGCCCTCCATGTTCTACACGCCTCGGGCGTTAGCGTGATTTGTGCATGGGTTCCTGGTGACGTAGGCTTGCGGGGGAATGAAATGGCGGATTCGGCAGCCAGGGTGGCAACCATAGACCCCAGTGTAACAATTTCATCTGTGACCGCGGAAGACTTTCGTCTTGTGTGTAGGGCGGCGTTCTCGTGCTGGCGCGATGAGTGGTCTGCACTCCGTGACAACAAGCTCCGAACATTAAACGAGCTTTCGAATCACTGGGTGATCTCCTGTCGCCTATCGCGGTGGGAAGAAGTTATTTTGGCTCGGTTGCGTATTGGCCATTGTCATTTTAGCCACAGCTTTTTATTAAATCGGACACCGGCTCCAGTTTGCTCGCTCTGCGGTGCTGAACTGTCCGTTCGGCATTTATTTTTAGATTGTTTTAGACTAGTCCGTCTCCGCAGGTCTCTCCAGCTGCCGGCCAGCTTGGCAGAGATTCTCGCGGATGACGAGACGGCGGTGGGAAAAGTTTTAGCGTTCGTTTTATCTGCAAATGTTAGGATTTAGGCCCTAAAAGTTTGGATATTTTAACTATTTTATCTCCTTTCTGGTTTTAATTGTTTTAGTTTCTATTTTAATCTTTGCCACATCGTTGTGCGTGAGTTTTATCTTAAGTTTTATTTGCTTTATTGAGTTTTAGTCTTTTAGTTTGTTGCGTTTTAATTGGTTTTTAAACCCATTGGTTTTTTAAGGGCGCTGATGACCCAGTAGTTGAGCGCCCTTAAACACCATCATTATCATCATCATGAGGTATGGACAAGCCGCGTGTCACGGGTGTGTCATGGACCGTAACGTAACGCTATAAGAAGAGTGAAGTAATCTTATTAGTAAAGTATGCACTCAACGGCAAATCAAAGTTGTTTTATCCACTATCACTCACACAACGAAAGTTTGAAACACAAAACAACAGGTGTGTCTTATCAAATTGAAATATGTATATTGCTTATAAACTCAATTCTTATAGTTTCGGAGTGAGCGTCTACCTGTAGTACAAACTTCCTCTTTTCGTACAGGTATAGGTGGTTACCCTCCTCTCCTTGGTGCTTTCTGTAGCGCAGTACTGTGTACTGAAAATCTGCATAGAAACTGAATCTTATTTTGTAAATCATTATCACATACATATATCAAGTCCAAGCAATTACAATTTTACACCTGCATGATTATATGATATTTCATTATTATTTTCGCTCTTATTGGCCATCAATTTCGTTTTATTTACTGAAATTTTTAGTTCATAATCTTCTAATATTTTATCCAACATGTTGCTTTTGTTTTCAAATGCTAGGCTTTGGCAATGAAGCCATTAGCTCTCTTGCTCTCCAATATTTCTGTGTAGTGGGCCCGGCAGGTAGGGCTTCACAGGTTAAAAGATGTTCTTCAGTCATTTCCTCTTCTTTGTTGCACAGAGGACAATTTGGACTTATATAAACTCCTATTCTGTGTAAGTGTTTGGCCAAATAATCATGTTCCGTAAGTAATCTAAAATTTGCTACTGCAGCTTTACGTGGAATTTCTGGAATAATTTCTGGATTTTTCATTAAAATGTTCCATTTTTTATCTATGGCTTTGTTAGATATTGATTAGTTTTGTTTGTTTTTATATTTGCTTTTGATTAATCTTTTTATGGATGTAAAAGGTAAGTTTTTACTTTTGTTCTGAATTAAATTTTCACCTTTTTGGCAAGAAAATTAACTGATTCATTTCCAGCAATTCCACAATGTGCAGGTATCCACTGTAATGTAATTATTTTCTATAGTTTTTGAAGTTGTTGGATCATTTTGTGACATTCTTTAATTTGGATTGACCTCATTTTATATGAAATTATTGCATATAATGCTGCTTTAGAATCAGAAAGTATGACAGTATTTTTGAATGTATCTATTCTGTATAGAATGTGTCGGAGTGAAATATGAATAGCCGTTACTTCTGCATCAAAATTTGTTGTGTGGTATCCTGCTGGTTGATAGAAAGAGAACAGTGCACACTTAATTCCTGCTCCTGAGTTGTTGCCCAAGTTAGATCCATCTGTGTAGATATGTAACCATTCTTCAGGTGGGTATCTATTGTTCACAGTTTCTAATGCTAGTGCTTTTAGTATAGGTTTGGAAGTTTCAGATTTTGTAACTATTTGTTCTAAATCTAATTGAATATTAATTGGTTCAAAAGAAAGTGGATTTTCTTTGATTAAAATGTTTTCTTTAGAATTAGGAAGAATCAGATCTGTTTTTAATTCCATAACTTTGTGTAGGAAACTTTTTTGTGTTTTCAGCTTGATTGGTTGTAGTAATATTTTCTCCCATTTTGTTGTTTTTAACCGCAACATTTTTTCATGTTGTATTAGTGCCTGTTCCGCTAAAGTTAGATGTATTGGATAGTTCCGAGTTAAGGCTTGCATTGCCGTGATTGGAGTTGATTTTGCTGCACCCGTTATTAGTCACAGGGCTAATAGTATAATAGTATAATAGTATAATAATATTAGTGTATTGTTTTTATCGAACATATATTATGGCTTTGTGATAAATTATTTTAAGTTTTTTATTATACACATACAAATATCATCCGCATATATAAGTTTGTATTTCTAATTTTACAATTTCTAAAATTATATTGATTGTATCTTGCAATTATTTTTTCCAAGTTCTTATGGCATCGCCAATGTATATGTTAAAAGAGTCGTGCTAAACTGAGCCCCTGTCTTACATCCCTAACTTGGAAACACTTTGCTTATATAGCCCAAGGAAGTTTACCTAGAGGCTATTGCAATTACAATAACTTATTTACATACTTGTATTAAAACAAGGGACTTCCAAATGAGCCTAATTTCTGCTCTAACTAAAATAAATCTATGTATTACATTTTCTCTCTAAATTTTCTAAAATTATCATCTGAGAAACCAGTTTTTGAATTGAGTTGTAATTTCAGTGCATTTTCTTTGATTCGTTTGCTCTATAAGTGCCTGTAATCAGCCCCTAAACGGAGTATTTTCCCCATAAAAGGAGGATAAAATGATATTTTCGTTACCCTTGATCAAATTTCGCTTTTGTTAAAAATTAGCTTTATTAAGTTATGTCACACATAATTGCTCCCTGCTCTCTGTAATGCGATCTCTCGGACAACGTACTTTTTATCCGCTTTTAGAATTTTGTACCATTCACATCGTTCGGGAGGATTTAAGTATCAACACTATACGCGTTTAAAATGCATTTATGGTTTTAATTTATTAAGGCCAAAGGCTACTAATTTTGTTGTTAATTAACACTACGTTTCGTAAGTTGTGCGCTTTTTGAACATTCGAGGGCTGTTCAGTAAAGAATGATAATAACTTTTTATGGCCATAAGTTTTTGCATTAAAATTCAATCTTATTATATTCTGTTAGCTTAATGTGAAACAAACACGCCATAGTACTTTCATTGTTGGTACTCCTGGTTCCCGCCTGTGGGAACCAAGCAAGTTTAGACATGTTCAGTATCGCCTACCGCTGCAATGGAGGTAACATGCAGTTAAAGTTGATGTTGGAGGAGGATCCGGAGCTTCTTTCAAACGTAATCACTGCTGATGAAACTTGGCTACATCATTTTGATCCTGAGAGCAAACAGCAAAGCTCAGTGCGGAAATATCCTTAATCACCAACCCCCAAAATAGCAAAAGTGGTTGCTTCTGCTGGGAAAGGTATGGTCATCTCATTCTTTGATATTCATGGAATGGTTTATCAGCTTGTTGTACCTGCACACACATCAGTAACTGGAAAATACGACAGGGATGTACTGAAAACATTGCAAGTCCATATCAGGTGCAAAAGACCACATTTCCGTGAAGCAGGCTGGATGCTGCACCACGATAATGCGCGGCCACATGTCGGCAATGTTATTACGTGAAGTGCATCCCTCACCCTTCCTGTAGCCCGGATTTAGCTCCATGTGACTTTTTCTATTCCCTATATTGAAGAAACGCCTTCCTTGGAGGCGTTATCCATCATCAGAAGCAGTGGTGAAGGCTGTGGAGGCGATTTTGAAGGATCTCTAAAAATGGTTTCTAGTATGTCTTTGAAGACTGGCAGAAACGCTGGGACAAGTGCATCGCATTCAGAGGAGACTATTTTGAGAACGACCATCAAAATTATGAGGATGAGTTGTCAAAAGTTATTGTGATCATTCTTTATTGAACAGCCCTCGTATATTGCAAATCAGTTTGAACTGTGTTTATATCGCAACTCTATTTAAAAAATATGTGGTATAGAACGGGGATATTGTTCAAAGGTATGTCTCTATTTAAATAGAAGGCATAGACTTCTACAGAATGCGAGTAATTTTGTCAGATTAATAAGCAGCAGTTCCGGTGGTGTTATTGTATAGGAGTGGAGTTACCTCACACGTTTCACTGCCTCTCTGATCGGTATTGTTGCATCCCAACCCACCTCTCTCTCACCTTATCTGTTAATCTGCTCCCCTACGTATTTACATCGTTCTTTCTCCTCTGTATACCCACGTGTTCCATTAGGAGGTGTTGACTTCATTATCCAATTCTAATTATAACTTTCTGTCAAGTAAAACACATTGTAACACTCTATATTATCTACAGTACTTGATCGATCTTTCCTTTGTTTCATTTAATGTCGTTTTTAATTATATGGTTTAATCTAATTAGAGTTTTATCAAGCTGTTATGGGTTAGAATGAATTTCCTATTGTTCCAGATTCTTTATACCTCCTAGTCTGTTTCTTTCACGCTCTCAAAATTTCTCTCCTACTCGTTGCATGCCTATCACCTGTTCTATCTATCCGTTCTGTCTAACATTCTCTCTCACTCCGTGCACCCCTTCCCTCTTACACCATTCTACTCGTTGCACCCCCTTTTTCTATTGAGAAACATGATTTGTTGTGTCAACAAAATGAACTTCCTTCACAACTCAATAAACGCTGCATGTTATCTACTCCATCGTCCCTTGTTTTATCTATTCTCTTTTAGATACAGGAGTCTATGGTATATTACGTTCATTCTATCCAGCAAACACCGTCTAGGTATAACAAGAACTTCAGTGAAGCAACCCTTTACGAACTTGTGTGAGTTAATAGGCTTCAAATCTCGACTTCTTTATTTCCATATCTACCTAAAGTTATAGCAACCAACTTTCAGTAATGTAGAAGTTAAAAGTATCGAAGATTATATTAAAGTGTCGGATATACTCTCATATTACCGAGTATTGAATCACTGAGATCCCAAACAACTATTTTGACACTAAAGTGCAAGCGAAAAGGGCCTATAAACTATCTGTATTCCACCTAAGAGGGAAACATATGGTATAGCATTTTATAAATCATATAAATATTTTAAAAATGTGTTATTATAATAAAAGCCATAAGTATTTGAGAGAAAATATAACGAAAAAATGTCTATCGAGAGGGTAGTTCGCAATGTAAGAACTTCCTTGAAAATTTCCGTGTCGCATAGATGAAAAATGCAATATATCTAGTGTTAATAACATGACTTAGAAGCCGTTAGATACAGTTAGTATTCATGGCGAGAATTATAAGGTTGGAAGTTGTCGTCACACCTGGACTGCCCGAGGCTAACGAAAGAGACTGGACTGCCTGTCCAACCTCATGTTATAAGTCTGCGTTTAACAGCAAATGACTATACAGGTGTTTCCCCCGTAGGGGAGGGGATCCGTCCCTTCAGCTGCCGTGGTGCGGGCGCTGTGGACCCCTAGCACTCGTGGTACCTCTGACGTTACTAGAGGAACCTCCTGCCGAACATTCCAGCCCCTCCCTGATTGGCAGTTGTTCGGATTGGGTTGGACTCGAGGGGGCAGTAGTTCACGATACCCGTAGGTGATCGGGTACGTCTCCGGACGGGATTGAGGGAAGCCATTAATATTCCCGCGTACTAGCCAGCATAGCTAGTAGAAGGTGTGCTAGATCACCAGGCGGCCCCAATGAGGTCATATCGGTAACCTTCCCCTTCTGAAGTTGGCGCGCGTAAGTGGCGTATCCACTTCCATCTCGTCTTGAGTCCACAGGACCAAATGGGGGGGGGGGCTTGTTAGTCTCTAGGTCTTGCCCTATGGAAAGCCCCACGGAAGCGCCAGGCGTCCTTTTGGGACAGCTCGGTAACTCCCTGGTCGAAGGAGGCTGTCCTTGGTCCTACGGGTCCAGGACAAATGGGAGTAGAACCTCTGACATTAACGTATACAGGTGTTTCAAAACGACACCGAACGAACATATAGAAATAGTTTCTCAGCTTCTATGTGACACATATAGATAGCTTTTACCGCCAATAGAGACACATAAAAATGCTCCAAAATAAGTGTGGATTAGGCAGTGACAGGAACAATGAAACGTGCCTCACGCTGTCGGAGTTCGCAAGTATAGGTCAACGCCATGCCGCGTGCTGCATCTGTTTGTAAACATACCGACATACTCCACAATAGCTCGCTTGTTACTATTAAGAATATCTTTGGCTTACGAAACCTTAATAAAGAAGCTATTGCTTAGGAGTGTTTAACTTGTTCCAAAATTCCATTATAGCAGTCCATGATGGCAAATAAGCAGGTGGACATATGCAACTTAAACCTTTTAGAGAGGAAAAGTCTGAAGCGATCATCCCCTTCAACCACATAAATGTGAGTAGCCATTTTATTTTAATTAACATATTTTACACTAAAATAAATAACCATATGAACAGAATTTGAGATTTTTTCACGATTTCTTTATTAGAACACACATTCTTGCAAACACTAAGTTAATTTTGGTTTACAATGTATCATAATAGGAATTGCAAACGATATGAGGGTGACACAGAAAAACTGATCACAGTTCCGAATTCAGCGCATCGATTTCATTAAGATTCAGCTTCTTTCATTACTGCACATTTTTTAAAGTTAAATTTATAGACTAGTGTTATTGACAATATATAGCGGCTAAAACCCCGCTTTGTCATTTGTATATTCGGCGGTAAGGAGAAGGGGATTCATCAGTTAGCATTACAGAGAATTCACGGCAACTAACCTTCTGACTGTTATTGCAGAAATAGTTAAACTGTTAAGTTACTAATGCTTCAGAAGTTTGCGAGTTTCTAGTGCGACATTCTCAATAGTTAGCAACTCGCTTCAAGTAGCTTTGTTAGCCTTTATGATATGCGTCAACCAGTAAATTCAACCCACTCATACCTTGAAAGAACGATCCCATAGAAGGGAGCAGAGTATTCACCAAAGATGGGATCAAAGTGTGAAATACATTCAGAGATATTATCAAATTAATAATTTGGAACGAAGCACTGTACTTGAAGTCGGAGTTCCTTCCATCTATTCAAACTTCTAAGTGGCGTTATAATTGTATACAGGAACCGGGCTTGATGGCCAGTGTTCCGAAATGTGTGGGCTGAACTGAGCTCCACTATACGTGCTTCATATCCTGTAATTAATGTTTGCTGAATGGAATGTCCTTTGTATGTCGATAACTCAAGCAGAAATTCACCGAGATGATAATGATGACTGCTTTAGCGGTCCTGGATGGCAGTGCAGAGAAATAATTTGATTTTCTGGATCAAGCCCGTTCCTTAATATGCAATACTTAAAGTCAAATAAAGATATGGAAATTAATTGTTCTATTACACTTGCCGTGTGTAGGACGCACTATGAAAGGGTAGAGCCAGACTGAAAAATTCAATCCAGCTGGACGGGGACCAGAAGATCCGTGGTTCAAATTCCGGCTATGACATTAAATTTTACAGTCAGGCTCTTCCCTTTCATAGTGCGTCCTACACGCGGCTAGTGTGAAAGAACAATTAATTTCCATTAATTGTACCTAATAGTAGTCCGAACTATAAAGCCCGGGCCTTAAAGTACTTACATGTTGTAAGTCGCCATTAAGGTAGTTGTCTCATGTGTTTATGAGAACTCTTAGTGGTTTACCGGGAGAAACAGGAGTCAGTTGGAGAATTTAATGTCATGTTGGCACGTTGGCTATAGTAGCTCAACGGTTTAGAGCGTTTGGATGGAGACCAGAATATTCATGGTTCAAATCCTGGCTATGGCATTGAATTTTTCAGTCTGGCTATACCCATTCAGATAAAGATATGTTTGTAGTGAAAATTTGTGCTTCATTTATGTTAGTGCTGCACCGATCCTCATCAGAGGTAAAGGACCAAACTTAAACTACTGAACAGGGAAACGGGTAGACAACGAGGTCCTGATGGAGAAAAATTAGAAAAGGTATGCGGCAACACCAAACACTATGTGAAGGATTGTCCCTTTCAGAAATGCCTACTTAAAAATTTGTGGATCTGTTCTAAGAATTATTTATTTTATACTATCATGACATACAGGCTGATATAGGTATATATTTTTATCCCTTCCTTAACCAGGAGTTTAGTCCCCCGGATATTAAACCCCCAACACTACAAATTTATGAGTACAGGCGCCAGGCCAGAAACAAGAAGTACATTTATACAAAATTATATCATGGTAGTAAAGGACCACTCACCACATGCCGCCGGAGCCGCTTACGTCGATCTCACTTCAGGGTACCTAGCTACTTATGAGCAAAGCTCGGTTCCAGCACCTCAGGAAACACGGCAACACTCTCCTTGAGAGCCCGGCCGGCAAAGTAGCGAGCGGTCGGCTCAGGGCAAAAGTACATACGTAATGTAAATTTCGGAAATGTATGTCATTTATACCTCCTCCATGTGCCTACGGTATGTGTTGAAATGAATACAAAAATTCGACACCTGCACTTTACAAAATATATAATTTTGAGAACACCATATACGTCATATAGATTAAAAAGGAACACCAGAAACCATTCATTGCGTAAAAATACCGGATATTTAACATTTTTCGGGTGTTAGTTCTCTTCATACAAGGTGCGATCAAGTTATAACACCTATTGTTTTTTCAGGACTGGGACCAGATGGGAACTTCTGTTTTTTTTTTTTAAAAAAAACAATACACGTGAACTCTTTGTAAATGCGTGACAGAGATGGCAGCACTGTACAGTGCACAGAACTCTAGTGGCAGCGACCAGAGTTGGGACTGGTTTTGATACTTAAGATGGCGACGTTTTCATTGCAAGAACAGCGTGTAATCATTCGTTTTCTCCATTTTCATGGCAACACGCGAGGATCAATATGCGGCTTTGAAATTCTGCTCTAATCTCAACAAATCTTCAGTTGAGGGCTATGCGATGTTACAGGAGGTCTGTGGAGAGTCTGTTCTTCCCTATAGCACAGCTCGAAGGTAGTTTAAAATGTTTAAAGAGAGGAGACAATCAATCTCAAAGAAAGGTGGATCCGGTGCTTCAGTTACTGCTCTTACGGAAGAAAACATCAACACTGCTGCTGCAGCCATTGTGAGGGAGGATCGACAAATTACCTTAAGATCACTTTCTGAAATACTGAACATTTCTTTGGGTGCCACCCACACGTTGGTGACAGAAACAATACACAGATCTGTTTGTGCGCGATGGGTTCCAAAATTGTTGATTCCCGAACAAAAGGACCTTCGCATGCAGTTCTGCATGCAGTTAAAGTTGATGTTAGAGGAAGATCCGGAATTTCTTTCAAACGTAATCACTGCTGACGACACTTAGCTACATCATTTTGATCCTGAGAGCAAACAGCAAAGCTCAGTGTAGTAATCTCCTTCATCACCAACCTCCGAAAAAGCAAAAGTTGTTGCTCCTGCTGGGAAAGTTATGGTCATCACATTCTTTGATATTCATGGAATGGTTTATGAGCATGTTGTACCTGCACACACATCATTAACTGGACAATACTATAGGGATGTCCTGAAAACATTGCAAGTCCATATCAGGCGCTAAAGACCACATCTCCGTGAAGCAGGCTGGATGCTGCACCACGATAATGCGCGGCCGCATATTGCCAACGTTGTTTCTGAATATCTTGCAAAAATCAACGTGAAGTGCATCCCTCACCCTCCCTATTGTCCGAATTTAGCCCCATGTGACTTTTTTGTATTCCCTAACTTGAAGAAACGCCTTCGTGTGAGGCATTATCCATAATCAGAAGCATTGATGAAGGCTGCGGAGGCGATTTTGAAGGATATTTCAAAAAATGTTTTGCAGCATGTCTTGGAAGACTAGCAGAGACTCCGGGACAAGTGCATCGCATTAAGGGGAGACTATTTTGAGAAGGACCATCAAAATTATGAGGATGAGTAAAGGTACGTTGTCAAAAAATTTGTGATCATTCTTTATTGAACAGCCCTCGTATTTTTCAACGCAAGGTGTTAAAAAATGACGGATGTGATGTTCAAATATATGTGATTACTTACAACAGATGTGAAATATTAGTTTATTATAAAGAGCGTTGTGTTAATAGTTGTGGATTTGTTAACTTTTATTTAATAATATAACTTAAATTAGAACATAGTATCAAAATTCACGATTTATTATTTATTATATTGTAAATGATTTGTACATGATGGATAAAATTAAGTTTACATTATGATTTACCTTGCTCAAATTAGGGGTAATGGCATATTAAAATAAAAACTCCAGACAAAAAGCTAAATACTGCATATTAGTGTTATGAGTTTTTCCGGGAGTTTCTGGAGCGGGGGATTGATGAAGTTATATAAAATTGTTACGTAAAGTAGATATAGTATTCTGTCAACCGTACCTAGCCGTAAGAGAAAGTAAATTTATAAAATGGAGGCGAAAGAAGGTAAATAACCATATATAATTGGTAAATATAAAAACTTTTACAGTATTAAAAATAAATAGTCTACTATACAAAGTTAACAGAAAATGTCAATATAATTAATGATTACTTTCACAAAAACATTGCTGGTAGTTCGATCATAGATTTGTAAATGTTTACGTTTAATTTATTGCAGTATATTGCAGGTAGAATCAGTATCTCCCATATATTAAAACACACACACACACACACACACACACACACACACACACACACACACACACACACACGCACGCACGCACGCACGCACACACGCACGCACACACACACACACACCACAAATGCTTGCGGTTTACACAAACTTTCCAAATATAATGCATATACTTAGTTTATTTACACAAGTTTCCGCAAACAGAAGGATTGCTCTATATATGAAAAAATATTATATGGGCAATGTTTATGTGTGCGGATATAACATTGCTATTATACGAGGGTCGACCGCTAAGTCCCAGGCCTCACAATAAAAAATTATATTTTTTTTTCTTATTTTTCAACATAATTTCCAGAAATGTTAATACATTTAATTACATAATTAATTAAATAATTTAATTAAACCATCTCTGTAGGGCCATTTATCAAGTTCCTCAAAATAGTTGTTTACCGCATCAATGACCTCGTTGCTGTTAAATCTTCGTCCTCTAACAAATATTTTTTAGGTTCGGGAACACGTGGTAGTCACTGGGCACTAGATCTGGCGAATAGGTTGGATTTTCAAGCAATTCGAACTTTAATTCGCACATTTTACCATTGCTATGACTGAACGATGGCCCGTAGCACTGTCGTGAAAATGCAGATTTATTTCTTTGCCAAATGAGGTCTTTTTCTGTTCATCTCATCACTCAAACGATGCAGTAAATTTTCGTAATATTCCCCAGTGATACCTTTACCGTTTTCCAAGTAATCAATAACAAACAATTCCCTGTGCATCCCAGAAAACACTTGCAATAACCTTGTTAGCTGACAAAATTGACTTTGTCTTTTTTGGAGTTGGTTCATCTGGGGCAACTCACTGTTTTGACTGCCATTTACTTTCTGGAGCGTAGTGATAGATCCAAGCTTCATCCATCGTAATAAGCCGTCTCAAAGATGCACTACGGCTGATCCCGTAGCTCAGTCGGTAGTGCCTGCTGTGCTAGGGGTCCCGGGTTCGATTCCCGGCGGTGGGAGTGGGGATTTTTCTCCGACCAGGATAATTTCTCATTTTCCCCAGAGTCTGGAAGTATGAATGAGAGTGTGAATATGTGCGTGATCTAATGATTAAAACCCAATGTATACGAGTTAACACCATCGATATGTTCCAGAGAAGAACGGCCATTGGAGTTAAAGGTGGGGTATAAATGCAACAATTAAAAAAAAGAGCTGCACTGGAATTTGTACGGTAGAGCTCCAAATTCTTAACAGAAAGAGTTTTTCTTTGCAAGTTTTGATCAGGTGTCAACAAACGCGGCACACATCTTGCACAAACCTTGTGAAAGCCCAAAACATTACTTAAAATATTACCTGAACGTTCTTTTGATATGTTTACAGCCTCTGCTATCCCAAACACTTTAATCTGCGGGCTTCCAGTAAGTACTAAACGATTAATTTTTTTTAAATGATCTCTGTAGTTGTGACTTCCACAGTGAGTCCAGAGTGAGACTCATCACTAGTGTTCGAACGTCCCATTTTTAACTCCGCAACACACCTTTTAATGACTGTATAATATATGAAGGGGCAGAGTATTTAAGTATACTGTCCATTTCCTCCTTTAGACGTTAAGCCTTTCAAATGGAAGTTTATAATCACTGCTCGTTTTTTCTAATCCTCCATCTTTGTGAAACCTCTACACATGTCTTGTTTAAAACGCTGTTATTAAAAAAATAAACAAGGGTTTGACCTGTAACTATGGATACAAGTTAGTCTAGAGTTAAACTATATGATGCTATCCGTAAAACTGGTCGAGTGGCGCCATCTCTATGTGAGACCCGGGACTTATCAGTCGACCCTCGTATAAGGGCAACAGAAGTTATATTTAATACAAGGGCAGCAAATGGACGAGACGAACGTTTAGAACACTCATGCGAAAAATAGTTATTCTTTCTTCTTCCGTCTTCACCAATGCTGGTCCTAGGAGTCGCTCGGGTTCCCTCAGAGTGAGGGAACTGAAGCATTTGACCTGAGATACCAGGGCTGAATGGTCGGCCCACAATTTGCTTCTCACAATTTGCCGCTATTTATACCTTCCAGTCATTATTCTAGAATACAATAGACCATTCGATAACAATCGCGACGATATCAGAAAAAAAAAACGGGAAATTCCACACTTCTCTTTCTGTCTCTCTCTGCTTCTTTCTCTCGGCAAGCTCTGTGCGCTACTATCGGTCTCTTTCTTTCCTGCCCACGCGTAGCTCTGGCTTTGCGGTAGCTCCAACACAACAATGTGATCGGTGACAGTACTTTAAAACTAATAGGATACAAATTTTAGTTATATTAATATAGTTTAAATTATTTTAATTTAGCAATCTGTTATGTTAGCTGAGCAGGAAGTTAGTTTAGATTTTATTTCAGTTTTAAGTTTTGTTTTTCTTTTCTTTTATTCTCATTTTATGTTTTATCTGAAGAATTTTTATGTAATAAGTTGTGTTGTTTTGATTTCAATAAATTAAAGGTTTGAAATATACGCCCTGGTGTAAGAAACTAGGTACTAGGACGAAGTATTTCAGATGTTTATTTATTTACTTAATCCGACTTAATCTTTCCAAAGTTGTTCTGCACAGGCCTTGTGTAAAGTATAATAACTACCAAGATTATACTCACTTTGAAGCTGATAGTACAGTTAAGCATTACATTATGAGATAATCTGAGTTTCACCAATCGTGAAAAATCAGTTTTGATGAAGATTATGCCTTCAGTTAACTGGAAGTCGAAATGCTTAACTTTTCAATATTCAATTATTTAAAAACTCAATGGAGAATGGAATGAATGCTATTGACCTTACATGGTATACGAGCTTAACTATGCGGTTTTCCTCAAATATGCTTTTACAGTTATGTGGATCTTTACCAGCTTGACCCTCTGCCTCTTGGATAAACCTCCGACCTATATGCGTAGGGACCAAAGGTACTTGAGCCTGTCACTTGCATCGCAGCAAATCACTCCTGGTTGTTAAGGCAACCAGTATTCACCTCCTGCTAAGTGAAATTAAGTACCTCCAAAATGCCTATGGCAGAGGTGAGGAAAATGCTCCATTGGGTAAACACTTCTTTCAACTACTAACGAGCTATCAATTAAGGTACCTTCTTGTAGCTCCCGGAAGAGGAAACTATAGGTTAAACAAAAGAGAGATCGCTTAATGTTCATAGTTAGTCTTTTAAATTACAGTACATCAGGTACATACTAAGATGGATAACTGCCTAGCACGGTATAAAAGTGTAACTGGGGTTAAAATAAACATTAAAGAGTTTGGAATTGAAACTGGAGTGAAACAACGAGGCCCGATTAGTATTATAATGGACTCAATTCTGAATAAAATGCATTTGACAGAAGCGTTTTCAATTTCGTTAAAACAATTTCTAGCTTATAAAAGATTACATAGTTATTACAGCCAGGACAAAAAATTGTAATATAAAAATTTTAACAACTAAAGGAAGAATGAACGTCAAATACATTTTACAACTAAACATGGAAAAGAAAACAAGGTGTATTAAAGGATCAAGTCAACTGAAAATACTACTTATAAATAATCTGTTATATATTAAAGTATCCGGGGTCCGTAGTAAATAATAACGCAATAGAAGAAATAAATGCAGAATTAAACATTTGTAACGCGACTATAGAAGCAAATTAGACAAACATTAGCAAAACATTTCTGTATTAATATTTGTATTAACATAAGCATGGTCATTATAAGTTTACAAATAATGTAAATGTTTTTCTTACAGTTTAATGTCACACTACTGCACTTCAGTATATAAATTTCTATTCAAACTACTGTTTTATTGAATTATGTTGTTTATTCGTATACACACAAGCACTCGGATCTTTTTCAGAAATGGTTATTTTAGTCCCAAGTGGTCCAAAAGTATGTATTTCCGTGAAACCTCGACATTCAATGTTTCTTTGTCTGCCCACCACAAGAAGGCAAGGCAGAGAAATGTGTAACGTAATCACTTTTGCTCTGTTCATGCCCACCTTCCAGATCCTAGTTTCATGTAAAATATATAGTACTGCCACGTAACTCATACATATCTATCACTGCAGTTGCTGAAACGAGCATTAGATCTGGCAGTATGGGCGACTTATATGCACTCTTGCACACTCATTTCGTAGTAAATAATCAGAGAAGGCACAGAATGAATGAGTGAATGTAGTGAAGGTCAAAACTTGAAAACATTGAAGTTGTAGAGTCTATTAAGAAGATACATTGTAAAATAGAACATTCAATATGAGGTGTGGACGCCTTCGTCTAGCCACGAGGGCTTTCCCAACTACTCCAGTTGTTAGCCTCTATGCCGAAGCGGCCAAACCACCTCTGCATTGTCGGCGGGACCTTTTGCTGGGAAATTATGGCTGTGTTGAATAGTATGCCTTTGCATCCGACTTTTGCACCCTTTTTCGGCACCGCCTTCGACGTCCAATATGAGAACACCCGTGTAAAGCCTAAGCCTCCAGGTTTTCACTTCCGGGAACTCCTTGCAAAACATGGACTCGTGGTGCCTAGGATGCTCCCTAGAGGCGAAAGATTGTATCCCCCTTGGTTGCGTGCAGCAGATCACGTAAATCTTGGTATGACGCTGCACACCAAGTCGACGACGCCTATAATTAGTATCCGCAGATTATTTTATGAATTTTTATCGGGCTATCAGGATTTTACCCTAATTTTTACCGACGGGTCAAAATGCTCTAGCGGTGTTGGATGTGCGTTTGTCCATGGAGCCGAACCCTTTATATTCGGTCTCCATGGCAGCACTTCCATATACACTGCAGAGCTGAATGCAATATATCGAGCCATTTTATATGTTCGCCGCCGAAAGTTGGGTGACTGCCGTATTTTAAGTGATTCCCTCAGCGCACTCCAGAGCCTTCGTGAGCTGTACAACCACCATCCTCTCGTACAGCATATCCAGGATGCTCTCCGCGTTCTACACGCATCGGGCGTTAGCGTGGTTTGTGCATGGGTTCCTGGTCACGTGGGCTTGCGGGGGAATGAAATGGCGGATTCGGCAGCCAGGGTGGCAACCATAGACCCAAGTGTAACAATTTCATCTGTGACCGCGGAAGACTTTCGGCTTGTTGTGCGTAGGGCGGCGCTCTCGTGCTGGCACGATGAGTGGTCTGCTCTCCGTAACAAGATCCGAACAGCAAACGAGCTTCCGAATCACTGGGTGACCTCCTGTCGCCTATCGCGGCGGGAAGAAGTTATTTTGGCTCGGTTGCGTATTGGCCATTGTCATTTTAGCCACAGCTTTTTATTAAATCGGACACCGGCTCCAGTTTGCTGGCTCTACGGTGCTGAACTCTCCGTTCGGCATTTATTTTTAGATTGTTTTAGACTAGTCCGTCTCCGCAGGTCTCTCCAGCTGCCGGCCAGCTTGGCAGAGATTCTCGCGGATGACGAGACGGCGGTTGGAAAAGTTTTAGCGTTCGTTTTATCTGCAAATTTTAGGATTTAGACCCTAAAATTTTGGGTATTTTAACCATTTTATCTCCTTTCTAGTTTTAATGGTTTTAGTTTCTGTTTTAGTCTTTGCCACATCGTTGTCCGTGAGTTTTAACTTTGATTTATTGCATTTTAGTCTTATAGTTTTTTGCGTTTTAATGGGTTTTTAAACCCATTGGGTTTTTAAGGGTGCTGATGACCCAGTAGTTGAGCGCCCTTAAACACCATCATTATCATCATCATGAGGTGTGGACAAGCCGCGTGTCACGGGTGTCATGGACCGTAATGTAACGCTATGGAAAGAGTGACGTAACTCTTAGTAAAGTATGCACTAAAGGACAAATCAAAGTTGATTTATCTACTATCACTCGCACAATGAAAGTTTGAAACACACAAAAAAAAAAAAAAAAAAAAAAAAAAAACAGGTGTGTCTTATCAAATTGAAATATGTATATTGCTTATAAACTCAATTCTTATAGTTTCGGGGTGAGCGTCTACCTGTAGTACAAACTACCTCTTTTCGTACAGGTATAGGTGGTTACCCTCCTCTCCTTGGTGCTTTCTGTAGTGCAGTCCTGTATACTAAAAAGTCTGCATAGAAACTGAATCTTATTTTGTAAATCATTATCACATACATATATCAAATACAAGCAATTACAATTTTATACCTGCAGGATAATATGATATTTCATTATTATTTTCGCTCTTATTGGCCATCAATTTAGTTTTATTTACTGAAAGTTTTAGTTCATAATCTTCTAATGTTTTATCCAATATGTTTTTGTTTTCAAATGCTAAGCTTTGGCAATGAAGCCATTAGCTCTCTTGCTCTCCAATGTTTCTGTGTAGTGGGTCCGGCAGGTAGGGCTTCACAGGTTAAAAGATGTTCTTCAGTCATTTCCTCTTCTTTGTTGCACAGAGGACAATTTGGACTTATATAAACTCCTATTCTGTGTAAGTGTTTGGCGAAATAATCATGTTCCGCAAGTAATCTAAAATTTGCTACTGCAGCTTTACATGGGATTTCTGGAATAATTTCTGGATTTTTAATTGAAAGGTTGCATTTTTTATCTTTGGCTTTGTTACATATTGATTGGTTTTGTTTGTTTTTATATTTGCTTTTGATTAATCTTTTTATGGATGTAAACGGTAAGTTTTTACTTTTGTTCTGAATTAAATTTGCACCGAAAATCAGCTGATTCATTTCCAGCAATTCCACAATGTGCAGGTATCCACTGTAATATAATTCTTTTATGCAGTTTTTGAAGTGGTTGGATAATTTTGTTACATTCTTTAATTTGCATTGCCCTCATTTTATATGTATTTATTGCATATAATGCTGCTTTAGAATCAGAAAGTGACAGAACTTTTTAATTTATCTATTCTGTATAGAAGGTGTAGGAGTGAAATATGAATAGCCGTTACTTCGGCATCAAAATTTGTTGTGTGGTATCCTGCTGGTTGATAGAATGAGAACAGTGCACACTTAATTCCTGCTCCTGAGTTGTTGTCCAAGTTAGATCCATCTGTGTAGATAAGTAACCATTCTTCAGGTGGGTATCTAGTGTTCACAGTTTCTAATGCTAGTGCTTTTAGTACAGGTTTGGAAGTTTCAGATTTTGTAACTATTTGTTCTAAATGTAATTGAATATTAATTGGTTCAAAAGAAAGTGGATTTTCTTTGATTAAAAAGTTTTCTTTAGGATTAGGAAGAATCAGATCTGTTTTTAATTCCAGAACTTTGTGTAGGAAACTTTTTTGTGTTTTCATCTTGATTGGTTGTAGTAATATTTTCTCCCATTTTGTTGTTTTTAACTACAACATTTTTTCATGTTGTATTAGTGCCTGTTCCGCTAAAGTTAGATGTATTGGATAGTTCCGAGTTAAGGCTTGCATTGCCGTGATTGGAGTTGATTTTGCTGCACCCGTTATTAGTCACAGGGCTAATAGTATAATAATATTAGTGTATTGTTTTTATCGAACATATATTATGGCTTTGTGATAAATTATTTTAAGTTTTTTATTATACACATACAAATATCATCCGCATATATAAGTTTGTGTTTCTAATTTTACAATTTCTAAAATTATATTGATTGTATCTTGCAATTATTTTTTCCAAGTTCTTATGGCATCGCCAATGTATATGTTAAAAGAGTCGTGCAAAACTGAACCCCTGTCTAACATCCCTAACTTGGAAACACTTTGCTTATATAGCCCAAGGAAGTTTACCTAGAGGCTATTGCAATTACAATAACTTATTTACATACTTGTATTAAAACAAGGGACTTCCAAATGAGCCTCATTACCGCTCTAACAAAAATGAATCTACGTATTACATTTGCTCTCTAACTTTTCAAAAATTATCATCTGAGAAACCCGTTTTTAAATTCAGTTGTAATTTCAGTGCATTATCTTTGATTCCTTTGCTCTATAAGTGCCTGGAATCAGCCCCTAAGCGGAGTATTTTCCCCATGGAGGGTAAATGATAAAATTTGGCTTTTGTTAAAAATTAGCTTTATTAAGTTATGTCACACATAATTGCTCCCTGCTCTCTGTAATGAGATCTCTCGGACAACGTACTTTTAATCCGCTTTTAGAATTTTTTACCATTCACATCGTTCGAGAGGATTTAAATATCAACATTATACGCGTTTAAAATGCATTTATGGTTTTAATTTATTAAGGCCAAAGGCTACTAACTTTGTTGTTAATTAACACTACTTTTCGTAAGTTGTGCGCTTTTTTAACATACGAGAGCTGTTAGGTAAAGAATGATCATAATTTTTTACGGTCATATTTTTTTGCATTAAAATTAAATCTTATTATATTCTGTTAGATTAATGTGAAACATACACGCCGTAGTACTTTCATTGTTGGTACTCCTGTTTCCCACCTGTGAGAACCAAGAAAGTTCAGACATATTCAGTATCGCCTACCGCTGTAATGGAGGTAACACGCAGTTAAAGTTGATGTTAGAGGAAGATCCGGAGTTTCTTTCAAACGTAATCACTGCTGATGAAACTTGGCTACATCATTTTGATCCTGAGAGCAAACAGCAAAGCTCAGTGTGGAAATCTCCTTCATCACCAACCCCCGAAAAGCAAAAGTGGTTGCTTCTGCTGGGAAAGTTGTGGTCATCTCATTGTTTGATATTTATGGAATGGTTTATCAGCATGTTGTACCTGCACACATATCAGTAACTGAACAATACTACAGGGATGTACTTAAAACATTACAAGACCATATTAGACGCAAAAGACTGCATTTCCGTGAAGCAGGCTGAATGCTGCACCACGATAATTCGCGGTCGCATATTGCCAATGTTATTACATGAAGTGCATCCCTCACCCTTCGTGTAGTCCGGATTTAGCCTCATGTGACTTTTTTCTATTCCCTAAATTGAAGAAACACTTTCGTGGGAGGCATTATCCATCATCAGAAGCAGTGGTGAAGGCTGTGGTGGCGATTATGAAGGATCTCTCAAATAAAGATTTCTAGTATGTCTTTGAAGACTGACAGAAACGCTGGGACAAGTGTATCGCATTCAGAGGAGACTATTTTGAGAACGACCATCAAAATTATGAGGATGAGTAAAGGTACGTTGTCAAAAAATATTGTGACCATTCTTTATTGAACAGCCCTCGTATATTGCAAATCAGTTTGAACTGTGTTTATATCGCAACTCTATTTAAAAATATGTGGTATAGAACGGGGATATTGTTCAAAGGTATAATGTCTCTATTTAAATAGAAGGCATAGACTTCTACCGAATGCGAGTAATTTTGTCAGATTAATAAGCAGCAGTTCCGGTGGTGTTATTGTATAGGAGTGGAGTTACCTCACACGTTTCACTGCCTCTCTCATCGGTATTGTTGCATCCCAACCCACCTCTCTCTCACCTAATCTGTTAATCTGCTCCCCTACGTATTTACATCGTTCTTTCTCCTCTGTATACCCACGTGTTCCATTAGTAGGTGTTGACTTCATTATCCAGTTCTAATTATAACTTTCTGTCAAGTAAAACACATTGCAGCACTCTATATGATCTCCAGTACTTGAGCTGAGCGATCTTTCCTTTGTTTCATTTAATGTCGTTTTTAATTATATGTTTTATTCTAATTAGAGTTTTATCATTCTGTGATGGGTTAGAATGAATTTCCTATTGTTCCAGATTCTTTATACCTCCTCGCCTGTCTCTTTCACGCTCTCAAAATTTCTCTCCTACTCGTTGCATGCCTATCACCTGTTCTATCTATCCGTTCTGTCTAGCATACTCTCTCACTCCATGCACCCCTTCTCTCTTACACAATTCTACTCCTTGCACCCCCTTTTTCTATTGAGAAATATGATTTGTTGTGTCAACAAAATCAATTTCCTTCACAACTCAATAAACGCTGCATGTTTTCTACTCCATCGTCCCTTGTTTTACCTATTCTCTTTTAGATACAAGAGTCTATGGTATATTACGTTCATTCCATCCAGCGAACACTGTCAAGGTATAACAAGAACTTCAGTGAAGCAACCCTTTACGAACTTGTGTGAGGTAATAGGCTTCAAATCTCGACTTCTTTATTTCCATATCTACCTAAAGTTATAGCAACCAACTTTCAGTAATGTAGAAGTTAAAAGTATCGAAGATTATATTAAAGTGTCGGATATACTCTCATATTACCGAGTATTGAATCACTGAGATCCCAAACAACTATTTTGACACTAAAGTGCAAGCGAAAAGAGCCTATAAACTATCTGTATTCCACCTAAGAGGGAAACATATGGTATAGCATTTTATAAATCATATAAATATTTTAAAAATGTGTTATTATAATAAAAGCCATACGTATTTGAGAGAAAATATAACGAAAAAATGTCTATCGAGAGGGTAGTTCGCAATGTAAGAACTTCCTTGAAAATTTCCGTGTCGCATAGATGAAAAATCCAATATATCTAGTGTTAATAACATGACTTAGAAGCCGTTAGATACAGTTAGTATTCATGGCTAGAATTATAAGGTTGGAAGTTGACGTCACACCTGGACTGCCCGAGGCTAACGAAAGAGACTGGACTGCCTGTCCAACCTCATGTTATAAGTCTGCGTTTAACAGCAAATGACTATACAGGTGTTTCCCCCATAGGGGAGGGGATCCGTCCCTTCAGCTGCCGTGGTGCGGGCGCTGTGGACCCCTAGCACTCGTGGTACCTCTGACGTTACTAGAGGAACCTCCTGCCGAACATTCCAGCCCCTCCCTGATTGGCAGTTGTTCGGATTGGGTTGGACTCGAGGGGGCAGTAGTTCACGATACCCGTAGGTGATCGGGTACGTCTCCGGACGGGATTGAGGGAAGCCATTAATATTCCCGCGTACTAGCCAGCATAGCTAGTAGAAGGTGTGCTAGATCACCAGGCGGCCCCAATGAGGTCATATCGGTAACCTTCCCCTTCTGAAGTTGGCGCGCGTAAGTGGCGTATCCACTTCCATCTCGTCTTGAGTCCACAGGACCAAATGGGGGGGGGGGGCTTGTTAGTCTCTAGGTCTTGCCCTATGGAAAGCCCCACGGAAGCGCCAGGCGTCCTTTTGGGACAGCTCGGTAACTCCCTGGTCGAAGGAGGCTGTCCTTGGTCCTACGGGTCCAGGACTAATGGGAATAGAACCTCTGACATTAACGTATACAGGTGTTTCAAAACGACACCGAACGAACATATAGAAATAGTTTCTCAGCTTCTATGTGACACATATAGATAGCTTTTACCGCCAATAGAGACACATAAAAATGCTCCAAAATGAGTGTGGATTAGATAGTGACAGGAACAATGAAGCGTGCCTCACTCTGTCGGAGTTCGCAAGTATGGTCACACGCCATGCCGCGTGCTGCATCTGTTTGTAAACATACGACATACTCCACAATAGCTCGCTTGTTACTATTAAGAATATCTTTGGCTTACGATACCTTAATAAAGAAGCTATTGCTTAATTATTGGTTATGGGTGTTTAACGTGTTCCAAAATTCCGTTATAACAGTCCATGATGGCAAATAAGCTGGCGGACATATGCAACTTACACCTTTTAGATGGAAGTTAATGTTAGTGAGGATGAGGATAGAAGCATTAAATGATAAACAGAACAGAAAACAGCATCAAAGAATTATAGACAAATTAACCAAATGGAAAGATAGAGTCAGACTGAAAAATTCAATGCCCGGGATTTGAACCACGGATCTTCTGGTTGTCGTCCAGACGCTCTAACCCTTGAGCTACTACGGCCAACGTGCCGACATGACATCATATTCTCCAACTGACTCGTGTTTTTACCGGTAAACCACATAGATGTTCTCATAAATACATGAGACAGTGACCTTAATGACGACTTACAACTTGTAAGTACTTTAAGGCCCAGGCTTTATAGTTAACCACTATTAGGTCAATTAATACAGGCACGTTGGCCATAGTGGCTCAAGGGTTAGAGCGACTGGACGGCAACCAGAAGATTCGTGGTTCAAATCCCGGCTATGGCATTGAATTTTTCAGTCTGACTCTATCTTTCCATACTTTTGCCTACACACGGCCAGTGTGAAAGAACAATTAATTTCTATTAATTGACCTAATAGTGGTTAACTATAAAGCCCGGGCCTTAAAGTACTTGTACGTTGGAAGTCGCCATTAAGGTAGTTGTCTCATGTGTTTATGAGAACTCCTAAGTCGTTTACCGGGAAAAATACGAGTCAGTTGGACAATTTAATGTCATATCGGCACGTTGGCCATAGTAGCTCAACGGTTAGAGCGCCTGGATGGCAACCACAAGATCCGTCGTTCAAATCCCGGCTATGGCATTGAATTTTTCAGTCTGACTCTATCTTTCCATACTTTAGCCTACACACGGCACGTGTGAAAGAACAATTAATTTCCATTATTGATCTTATAGTGGTTAACTATAAAGACTGGGCCTTAAAGTACTTATACGTTGTAAGTCACCATTAACGTAGCTGTCTCGTGTGTTTATGAGAACTCCTAAGTGGTTTACCGGGAAAACACGAGTCAGTTGGAGGATTATAATATCATATCGGCACGTTGGCCATAGTAGCTCAATGGTTAGAGCGGCTGGACGGCAACCAGAAGATCCGTGGTTCAAATCCCGGCTATGGCATTGAATTTTTCAGTCTGACACTATCTTTCCATACTTTACAGTACACACGGTCAGTGTGAAAGAACAATTAATTTGCATTAAATTAACCAAAACTAAATGGTTTATTCAATGAAAGGAGCATTTTATTTCACGTGTTTGATAATACCAAATAAAGCATTTGTAACTGAAAAATAAGCTGTTGTTATTTACAGCAAGTGGTTGAAGGTATTGTACAATTAAGAACATAACAAAATGATCTGAAGTTAAACAAATAAATATTACCATTGATGTAACTAATTTTATAATTCATATTGTTAATGAAACTAAATTAATCGTGCGTTTGTTGAACTCCCTTCAGCTCTTCCATCCTCAAAAATATATGCGTCATTTCGGCGTTCGTATAGCGCTCCATATTGCTTGGATTTGCTACGTAAATACGCGCAAAATCCTCGCTGTTAGAACGGGATGTAGTTTTACACTGAAGAGCAACCTTGCAACTGTCCGAGTTATTAGTCGACTTTTGTACAAGTAACTGCCTTTTGGCCATTGCCTTAAGGTAGGCTGGAGTCACTGATAAAGAGCAAGAGGTAATTTTTTTTGTTTTCGTGGCTGATGCGTCCGAAAGACAACTTTTGAGTTTCGGAGACCAGTGGTTCCTGCGCTGCCTAATCACAAAATCATGTAATATTTAATGCCACGTAAAATTATACCTAAAATAATTTTGAAGCTGTGAAACCGAAATTCGGACTAGTTAAGTTATAAACTACGCAACGGCTATAGTCTTTGAACGCCATTTTGAAAAAGAACCTGTATATGTTAACCTTTTGTTTGTAGCTATACCTTAGTCATCTAAAGTCATATTTAAACCACACTTTGTTTCTCTCTTTAGTATTTCTTGATATATACGCCTATTTTCTTTTTCGGGTATACTGAACTGTAAAATACATTGACGTGCACAACTGAAGGAATCCCTGGAAGTGTGAATTGTTTATCAAGTGAACAGAAATTCATAGGAAACCTTGCAAATCAATTCTCTTTCCTTATACCGTAGCAGTCAGTCAATATCTGCCTTTAATGCATTTTTATCCAGTCTTTTGTATGGTTCAGCAAGAATACGTACTGAGTGCTACAAAGTATTGCGAAGTAGCTCTTTACGTCAGTTTTAAACTCCCATTAAGAAAATTGCTCATATCGATTTTAGCCATGTGAATTTCTGCTCAGTGCTCTAGGTGTATTGAGCGAGAAACTTTGCATTGTTTAAAAAATCTCTGTGTTAAAATCACCTCTCTCTCTCTTTCTCTGTCTGTCTCAATTGTTAAGTAATATGTAAACTATTCCTACAGCATCTTACCTTTATTCTTAATTTTGTCGGAGATAAACAGTTTGCACGAAAGTTGCATTAAAGATTCCGTTACAGATACAATGGAAACAGTGATATTCACATACTTCGGAACTGAACCCTATGCTTGTTCTAAGGGAAGTCTAAATCCTGTCTTGCTAATATTAAAGTTTAACTCAAAAGGCATTTAATAGAATGATGTAACATTTTCGGAATATTTTTGTAATAAAATTCTTAAAATTGTTGACTCAAAGAAATAAGGCTAATCTTTGGCACTCTTTCTATTGTACACTCACACGTAGACCCTTCTTGAATTTTAAGACTGGTCACACTACAAGCAGACATATTCCTGCTTCCTCTCTCCACTCAGACGTTCCAATGTTGCCTATAGCTGGCCCCACATGGCATGAACAAACTAAAGTGCTAATCACTTAAAACTTTACAATGATTTCGTATTTGTCAGCACTGAATACCAATCTACGTAAAATACTATTACTAAGTCGTCATTAAGGAAGCTGCCTCATGTGTTTATGAGAACTCCTAAGTGGTTTACAGGGAAAAGCACGAGTCAGTTGGAGAATTTAATGTCATGTCGGCACGTTGGCCATAGTAGCTCAAGGGTTAGGCAACCAGAAGATCCGTGGTTCAAATCCCGGCTATGACATTGAATTTTTCAGTCTGACTCTATCTTTCCATGCTTTAGCCTACACACGGCCAGTGTGAAAGAACAATTAATTTCCATTAATTGACCTAATAGTGGTCAACTATAAGTCCGGGCTTAAAGTACTTACATGTTGAAAATCGCCATTAAGGTAGCTGCCTCATGTGTTTATGAGAACTCCTAAGTGGTTTACCGGAAAAAACACGAGTAATTTGAAGAATTTAATGTCATGTTGGCACGTTGGCCATAGTAGCTCAAGGGTTAGAGCGGCTGGACGGCAACCACAAGATCCGTGGTTCAAATCCCGGCTATGGCATTGAATTTTTCAGTCTGACTATCCTTCCAAAATTAGGTCATATTTATTTGGGCCACTAAGTTGTCACTGTATCAAAAGAATAACTATATCAAGATACAATCAAAATATTGAAGAAGATAATATATAAAACGATAATTTATATAACAACACGACTAGAATCGATACACTACCAAGAAAATCCTCTGTAGCAACTTTTAGAATTCTAACAGACGATCAGTCTCAATAAACATTTATTTAGGATTGGTATAGTAAGATCATCTGTATCCTTTCTGTGCATTTAAAGAAGATATGGATGTAGACCACCTACTCAGCTGTTGAACCTTTAGTGAGTGTACCAACATAACATCAAAATACAGGAGAGCGAATGGTTTTATTGTCAACTGCTTAACATAAGACACCAACCAACAACCAACCACTTTCAAGCACTTTATGTATGTTCTGGATGTTGTTTAGACCCGAGAGAAAGCTTCATTAGCATTTTAAATAAATCACGTGACTCACTGGGTGGTATAAGGGCAGAATGTGAGAGAGAATGTGTTACAGAAGTGTGAAAGAGGTTATCTAGACAACACAAACAAATGAGGCCGGTGTAGAGAACTCCATGAATAAATAAACTACGCAAATAGGAGATATCAACTAGGAAATTGGCACGTAGCCCAGGAATTCGCATGTATCTCAGTATACACTAATTCCCCAAGAGGAAACATCGCGCCTTGGTCAGGTCTCAAAGGACTCGTAAATCTTCGGCGTTCATGGGAGCTCTGCATCTTTCGCCAGTAAATTCGCCCTTTCTTTTCACGTCAGTCCTTGTGTGTGCTGTTAAGACTAATAGCGTGGTGAACTGCTGGTGGATCACCTCACCCCAACACTGGGGTTAAAAATGTCCGCTCATATAGAAGACATTCTGTGAGAGAAATTTATGCCTCCGAAACGTGCACAGCTGTGGACGTCATATATCTCCCTGCATGGTGCGAGAATGTAAGGAGTATGTAGTACAAGGATCCAGCTGCGGTACGTTCATATCCAGAAATAGTCAAACAAGATAAGCAAACCAATAATGCCCTCTCCAAGGGTAGAGGTAGAAAGGAGATGCTAGGTCTCAGTTATTTATTTACTTTGTGCTACAACAGAGCTTCAAATACAGCCACACATGAATAAAAAGGTAAGAAAACCAAGAATAAAGAGAAACAAAGTACTATAAAGGACAACACATCAACACGTCTGAAACATAACCTTGTTAACCTCATGACCATGTTTGGAGAGCTGACTTGCATGTCAAACTTCGGAGATATTTTGTGTCTGTACCACCGACGACCACTCCCCGGGAAGGCAGATCGAGTATGGCCGGCTCTGAGGAGAAACCATGGCCAAGAGCAGTTTCCATAACAGCTACTGACGTAAACTCAGCGGTCGCGACTAATACAGCCGGCTTCTCTCCTTCCTACGGGTTCACATATTCTTGGCACTCGAACTCCAGGAGCACGATGATTTAGAGGGAAAATTCCCTGCCATGCAACACCGAAGCTCTTTCCGATACTTATAGAGATAAAAGGAAAACTAGAAATGAAGCGAAGTGCACGGACAGGAATATAAGTAGGTTGGTAAATACATACATGACCACTAGTAATTATAAAATGTAATTACTAAAAGAAAGAAAAGTAATAATATCGACTGATATAAATTGGTGAAACTTACACCAGAAGTAGATATGTGAAGCTTCAACTCTGAGCTGTTAATTATTCTTTCTCTCTTTCGTAATCTAAAACTGAAACTCAGTTTACATGTCCACTGTTACAGCTGTTCAGTCGCGGGAAAACATTTTCCCTTAAAAATCTGATGCTTCGAAATCATTTATTCCTCTATACAATGGGATTGAATTTTAGAAAATACATCTACATTTTATTTTTCCTGCGAAGCTTTTCATATCATGCTTCATTTCCAACAAAAACGAAACTAAAAACAACACAACATCCGGTAGTCGTTATTCCAGCGCCAGTAACAAAAACGCTATCAGAGAACGCACAAATTTTCGAATAGTCGCTCCAGTTGGCTAACAAACCGAAACAAATTGAACATCGCGATAACCTAACGAACTGCAGAATGTCACAGAGCAGCATAAATAAGACTAATGACGTACTTTTCCTAGTAGATAAGGCGTTTTCAAATTAATTTTTAGACGACATACTCCAAAAGCGACTTAAGCCTAGTAAGTTCACAATTTCTCACTTTATGAAGCTCTGTACTTAGGACTTACATCATTTCTGTGATGCAGTTTTCAAAAAGTTCTTGTAAGTCTTCACGTAGATTAGCATTACACTACGGCCGTTGGATCTCCAGCTCTGACGTATTGCGGTTGCAGGAGGTGGAGGGGGACTTTTTTTGTTGTAATTTACGACCTCCAACATATCGGACGATGAATGAAATGGGTGAAATGATGCTCAACGCGTCTGGGGTTCATGGAGCTTAGAGTTACCCGACATTCATCTTTCAGGATAAGGGAAAATCCCGGGAAAAAGCCTTATCCAGGTAACTCACCCTGACCGAGATTCGAACTCGGGACCTCTTGAACGTGTG
Organism: Mantis religiosa; assembly: GCA_030765055.1. Lineage (NCBI taxonomy): Eukaryota > Metazoa > Arthropoda > Insecta > Mantodea > Mantidae > Mantis > Mantis religiosa. Next base: position 79,704,584 of record CM060959.1, read on the forward strand.
GCAGACACGCTACCATCTACGCTACCGAGACGCGCTGGAGGGGGAAGGTTAATAGTACCAACATACAGTAATGAGCAATTGAAAACATATCTTCAAAATAATCTTTGGAATGAAGATATACGGCTATATTAGCTTTAAAACATTAAAATCCAACTTGCAATTTCATTATCATGCAAGATATTGTGACTCTGTGGGTTCGTGAAATGAAAAGTCCAATTTCACCACTCAAAAATGTTCTTTATTTCCACCGACTTACAGTTAAACTCTTGCCAATTACACAGAATTACGTGCTGCACACAATTACAATTCACCAGTTCGTCCGTTACAATTTCACGTGTACTCGCGATTACATCAGCTCCGATACTCATACACAGTTACGTACAGTCTTCCGTTGCACAATCTTCTCGTTCATTAACACAGCGTTCCTTTGCTAGCACGTCACTCACTCACACTAAACTTCTGACTAGCTGCAGCCCTTTTTATAGGCATCTCGCCGTCTTCTCGGCTTTTCGGGAAGGTTCCATTAGATGAAAGATCCCGTAATTTCTAGAACATAGGTGGAAGAGAAACAGACCGCACAATCATGCTTTTTTTCCCCAGCCGTCCCTGTCACCACTATAAGACGGACGAGGGGGAGGCGTGGCTAACACGGACCTCCCCTGTCTTCCGCTCTCAGCTGCTTCCACAGGGTGTTACAACGCCCGGGTGACAATATTCATTACAACATCACTCTATTTGAATATTTCTTTCATAGTTCTTACACGCACTATTTCTGTTGGTAGTACTGAGGGTCTATACATCCGGTGTTGTGGTCAGGAAGTTAAAACTGTCTGCTATAATCAATCAACATTGTGGCTGCTAGGCGTGGCTTCCGAATTCAACACCGTGTTGCCAGTTTAATTTTGTTTGGACCACGTGGCTTCAGTTGCCTTTGCTGCTTGCGCTGGTGAAGTTTGTTTGCTATGTTGTGCGTGCTTGAATTACGATGTTTAGTTTTAGTGAATTGATGGAAATTAATCATTTCTTCACACTAGCCGTATATAGGCTAAGGTTTTTTTATAGATAGAGTCAATATGAAAAATTCAATGTCATGGCCGGGATTTGAACCACAGATCTCCTGGTTTCCGTCCAGTTGCTGTAACCTATTGAGCTGCCATAGCCAACGTGCCGTCGTGACATTAAATTCTTCATTTGACTCGTATATTTCCCTAGTAAACCACGAGGGGCTCTCGCATTCGAGATACACCGTTTGTGGCGACTTACTATCGTAAGTACTTAAATCCCAGGCTTCATTATTTAACTCTTATTATTTTAGTTAATTGATGGAAATTAATCATTTCTTCACACTAGCCGTATATAGGTTAAGGTTTTTGACTGAAGTACTTATGATAGTAAATCGCCACAAACGATGTGTCTTGAATGCGAGAGCCCCTAGCAGTTTACCGGGGAAATATACGAGTCAAATGAAGAATTCAATATCAGGACGGCACGTTGGCCATGGTAGCTCAAAGGTTAAGAGCAACTGGACGGAAAGCAGGAAATCCGTGGTTCAAATCCCGCCATGGCATTTAATTTTTCATGTTGACTCTATCAACGATATTGAGTGTTTGCAAGTCCTATTATTATCGCTATTATAATAATATGGCTACTGGTTCTTGAAATATGCAAATGCGTGAAATATTTAAAATAAGCATTTTATTCTGCTTGAAATTCCCTCTAAAGAACTGACAACAGCCCACTTCCCCCTCTCGAGAGATGTCACAGCCGGAGAACGGCCGGCCAAACTGTAATTTCTCTATGAAAAATTTCATGAAATTTTATTGGAGATTTGATTGCATTTTACTCTTTCAACACCTCAAAGGAAAGTCGTCACAAGCAGACCAACATGGAGATTTTACCGTTGGGGATGGCTGAGGCTGTTTCGTCTGTGGCCCGCATTCGGGAGACCCGGGTTTGATTCCCGTGGACGACTTCCAAACGTCCAGTGGCTGGACGGAAACCAGAGGATCCGTGGTTCAAATCCCGGCTATGGCATTGGATTTTTCATTCTGGCACTACCCTTTCATAGTGCGTCCTACACACGGCTAGTGTGAAAGAACAACTAATTTCCATGAATGCTGGGTAGATTAATTACATCACCCGAATTTCTTGTTACTCCAATTTCATCTGCATTATCATTTCACATCATCTCTCATCTGGTGGTCTCTTTCAGGGTAGAAGTGTCGGCGGGTGTCTCGGCGGTGCATGGTAGGATCATATGCTCTGAGGAAAACTACTTCCTCCTCCGGTAGTCCGATTGCCGATCTGCGCTCCTCTGCTGGGACCATTTCGTGACCGCCAGCCAGGAACCTTTGGGGCTCGGATCTCCTGCATTGTGACCATTAGGGCTCGGCTGCTGGGCTCATTGCCATCCCGCAATAGGGGAGCGAGTTCGTTGTCCTGGCCTGTCAGGGGAAGTCTCTATCCAAGTTATCTGTAGGGACCCTGCCCTCTATACTGTCGTGGCTCCTTAGGTCGGCCACCCTATGTCTCCTTCGTCTCACCCTTCCTCCTGGGGGTGCCCCACTTGGGGGCATAGGAACAATGGGCGCAGCATGGTGGCCTACGTACCGAATCCCCTCCGTAATGAAATACCAACATGGGGACTTTGGAAGCCACGTAATATTTACTTGTTTGAGATGATTTGATTCCCAAAGCACCCTTCAGGATGGCGTGAAAATTTGAGTGGCGTGTGTTGTGACGCAATTATTATCAGCTGCTTCCCTGTAGATTTTAAAGTTAATATTTTGGAGAAATAAACGCTATTAAAGAATATTCATTATAGGTTAGTAGAGCATCTTTATACAAATGGAGGCCATCTATCAAAAATTGTTTTTCAAAAATGAAATGCTTTATATTTTTGCCAAAATCCATATAATTATTAATTTTCATAAGTAATATTAAGTCGCAAGGCACTGGCTTAACTTCAATCAATTATCTAAGAGATTATAACATTGTTAAGTTTTTTTTTTTCTGGATATAGAAGCATATCTTCTTAGTTGACTGATATTGTACAATTTCGTGATTCATTAAGGAAGATATTATTATTTCTTAAGTATGCCAGGAATAGAATCCGGGTTACCGCTGTTTATTAGTCATTAAGCTTTTAAAACATAGCCAATCAAACTATTAAGACCAAAGCATTCAACAGGAGCACTTAAATGTTTCCGTTATAACCTCAAAATGTATTAAGCCACATTCCTTTGTACCTGAGAATACGGGCAATTTATATCTACTACGAAATTTCGTTAATAGAAAAAATTATTCAAACCAAACAACTAACATACGGAAATGGCAAATTTAGAATTAACACTGAACTGTAGAAAAAGCTTCTCCTCTAAGACTATTTTAATTGTGTTTCTACTCCAAATTGTATAAAAGCAAAGTGGTGAGAAGTCATATCATAAAATGGCAGATAACATATCATTTTTTAAAATACAAATTCAATTCAAGAGGACGACTACACAAAGAACTAAACTTGCAGTTCTTTTTTTCACTTTTTGCACATTACTTTCCCCTTAATGTATTAGTGAGTTCAAAGTTGACATAGTAGTGCAATAAGGTGAGGGTAATAAAAATAGAAGTATTAAAACACATAAGAATACGAAACGTGACCTCTCGGCAGCTTGACACACACAACCGCCGTTGGCAAAAGTCAATGAGGGAAAAAACTGACACTCACTTTTTCCCTCGTTCACTGTACCAGCGTGCTTATATAAGGGAGCGGTAGGTAAAGGCAGCTTTGTCTAATGTAAATGTGTTTCTGTTGTAATGGGAGATATATACAGCTGTGTTACACGGGAATCTTGCATGTCAATATTCCTCTTTCATTACCAACTACTGAAAGCCACTGCTCTCCAACAATTCCATCCAATACAACGTACATAAAGCTGCTATTTTTAAAGTAAATCATTTATAAAAGCTGATTTTACGTTCAGATAACCCCGTTTACCCATCGTACGAGGGCTGTTCAGTAAAGAATGACCATAATTTTTTTACGGTCATAATTTTTCGCACTAAAGTTCAATCTTATTATATTCTGTTAGCTTAATGTGAAACAAACACGCCGTAGTAGTTTTATTGTTGGTACTCCTGGTTCCCGCCTGTGAGAACTAGGCAAGTTCAAACATGTTCAGTATCGCCTACCGCTGCAATGGAGTTAACACGTGAGGAACAATATGCGGCTTTGAAATTCCGCTAACGTCTCAACAAATCTTCAATTGAGGCCTATAAAATATTACAGAAGGCCTATGGAGAGTCTGTTCTTTCCTACACCACAGCTTGAAGGTGGTTTAAAATGTTTAAAGATGGGAGACAATCAGTTTCAAAGGAAGGTGGACCCGGTGCTCCAGTTACTGCTCCGAAGGAAACATCAACACTGCTGCTGCCGCCATTGTGAGAGAGGATCGACGAATTACCTTAAGATCACTTTTTGAAATACTGAACAATTCAGTGGGAGCCACCCACGTTGGTGACAGAAACATTACACATGAGACGTGTTTGTGCGCGATGGGTTCCAAGACTGTTGATTATCGAACAAAAGCACATTCGCATGCAGGTCTGCATTCAGTTAAACTTGATATCAGAGGAAGATCCGGAGTTTTCTTTCAAACGTAATCACTGCTGAAGAAACTTGGCTGCATCATTTTGATCCTGAGAGCAAACAGCAAAGCTCAGTGTGGAAATCTCGTTCATCACCAACCCCCAAAAGAGAAAAAGTGCTGGCTTCTGCTGGGAAAGTTAATGGTCATTTCATTCTTTGATATTCATGGAATGGTTTATGAGCATGTTATACCTGTACACACATCAGTAACTGGACAATGCTAAAGGGATGTCCTGAAAACATTGCAAGTCCATATTAGGCGCAAACGACCACATTTCCGTGAAGCAGGCTGAATGCTGCACCATGAAAAGCCGCGGCCGCATATTGCCAACGTTGTTGCTGAATATCCTGCAAAAATCAACGTGAAGGACATCCCTCACTCTTCCCTATAGTCCGGATTTAGCCCCAAGTGATTTTTGTTCTATTCCCTAACTTGAAGAAACGCCTTCGTGGGAGGTATTATCCGTCATCAGAAGCAGTGGTGAAGGTTGCTGAGGCGATTTTGAAGGATCGCTCAAAAAATGGTTTCCAGCATGTCTTTGAAGAGTGGCACAGACGCTGGGACAAGTGCATCGCATTCAGGGGAGACTATTTTGAGAAGGACTATTAAAATTATGAGGATTAGTAATGGTACGTTGTCAAAAAAGGTTATGATCATTCTTTATTGAAGAGCCCTCGTAATATCTGTTCTACAAATTATTATTAGAACATACTCATCGCGTTGCGAAGTTCATTTGTATTGCTACATCAGTGTAGACAACACGACTTTTAGAAAATCACAACATTCTACATAAAGGAGGCAGCGAAAATAATATAACGATGAAAATAACGTATTAAAAATTAATTAACAGATTACAACATTTTCCAGACTTGCTCATCTTTTGGTAAAACTGAAATATTGATTGTACAATTATTTCATTTGAAATAGTCATTTATTTTGTAATTTACGTCCTCTAACGTTAAGTCATATCGGACGGTGAATGAATTGGGTGATATGATGCTCAAATGAGTCCGGGGTCCAAGGAGCTTAGAGTTACCCGATATTCGTTTTTGAAGTATAAGGGAAAACCCCGGAAAAACTTTATCCAGGTAACTCACCCTGACCGAGATTCGAACTCGGGACCTCTTGAACGTGAGGCAGATACGCTACCATCTACGCTACCGAGGTGGGCGAAATAGTCATTCGTTGCGCGGAGGAAGTGGGAATTGAATTATTCGTTAAATGATTTACGGTAGGCTCGTAGCTTGGCTTTGAAACAGTTGACAATGTAGGGAGATAAAGGTATCGATTTGTTCTTTGGTTAGAATTTTAAATTTTTTGTTCGCTAGTAACCTTCAGATATAACGTTTCAAAAATTGCTTAAGTTTGTAGTATTTACTGATGTAATTCTTGTTTACATTAAGACACAGCTTTATCAATGAATAGGTTGAGAAAATGCCCATATTTGAGCCTTTTTTCAAGAACGGTAACAACAAATTCTCAGTAGAATTATTTTGTATGTTCTATAACTTGCGCCAGACTAGGAACTATTTGTATGCAATGTTGCATTGGATTCTTGTTTTTTTTGCGCAACAATTCTAACTTCGCTCTCTCTGATGTTTGTAAAATAAACATTTATGCGCATAATTTATAAACTATGCTGTGATAATGGACAGCGTTGTGCGACTTCTTATCTTTTAAAGTTTAAATCGAACGTTATTCAAGCCAACAGTAGAAGTTATTAAAAAGCTTGCAATGATAAACTGCTATACAGCCGTATTTCTTTTACAGAAGGGAAAAAAGAAGAAAATCACGTCGACGCTTGCTCCGTTTACAAACAACGCTTCCAAGCGTTCTTAATCATATTAGTGTTGTATCTTGGTCAATTTGATTTCACTTCGTTAGGGATAACTGTCAGTTCAATTTGTTTTAATTAATGCTTTTTAATTGACGTAGTGCGATATATTTTGTTTTAGTTAATAAACAGAGCAATATTGCAGCATCTCTGTCTGATTAAAGCCACTTTGTGCTTCCTAATATATTTCTCTTATTAATTATAGTAAAGTGTGAAAAAGGCGGTTGTCCATTAATCTGGAGAAAAGTCAAGCTATCCAATTTACAAAGCGCCGCTTTCCCGCCAAATTCCCTACATTCACCTGCTCTGGGCGAACAATAAGATGGGAGAATTCTGTCAAACACCTGGGAGTGAAATTGGATAGGGGAGCGCATCCGAGACCTGTCGTATCGTTCCTGCAGGATCTCGGCCTCGTTATACCCCTTGCTGCGGTCTGTGATGGCGATTCCCCTAAGTTGCGTCTCTTCCGGGTTCTAGTCCTCCCTGTCATGCTTTATGCGTGCGAGGTCTGGGGCATGGCCGCAGTCTGCTACTTCAACGTGTGCGGAATAGGTGCCTTTGGGTTATCTACTCTGTATACAGAGGATTCTCCGTGAGGTTTCTTCACGACGCCTCATCTCTCCACTATGTGAAAGATGAAATTAGGCGCCGGGCTACCAAATTCTAGGATAATTTACCAAAATATCAGAGCGCGCTGGTTAGATCACTTGGGAACTATATTCCCAGAGAACGCCGATTAAAGCGGTACCGCCTTCTCCGCATGTCTTGTGGGTCATACCGCTAATCCTGAGGCCACCACACCAGCGTTAACTAAATTTACTCGCCTAAGTTCCTTGCCTGGACTTTCAAAATTTTGAAAGTTTTCCTTTTTGAAATTTAATTATTTTCCTCCAGCGGTGCACGAGGGTCGTTGCACCCGATACCGTATTCGTTGAGGAGCTATTCAGCTACCTCCCTTCTAACCCACCATCTGATTTTCACTCGCCATCCTGCAACACTCACATCCCCCCGACCGACCGACCGACCGACCGACCGAGGTGCTGGCTGGCTGTGTAAACCCAGAAGGTTTTTGCTGCGTGCCCACCCGTTAAGGGTTTTGCCGTAGGTAGGATTTTTCTTTTAGGGATGTTTTAGGATGGATTGTGGGTTTTGAGGTAGAAGTTTTTTTCGAGGTTACAAATTTTATGTACCTTCAGGTTGTGGGAATGGATGAAAAACCTTGCATCCTGGTGTTCTAATTTTAAATTTGTGTTAGGTTGAACATTTTGATGTCAAACAGCTTGGAAGAATTATGTGGAACTCAGCTTTAGCTGCTGTCAGAATTAGCTCCTGGGTTATCTCGGGTGCCCGTAAGCCATGCGGGGTACCTGGAACAGCCTGGAACGGCGTCTAGTAGGGTCATAATCTCCCAAGGGCGCTTCTATGCCTGGGTAAAGTATCGTGCCCGACGCCTAATTTCGTCCTCCACTAAGGAAGACCCGAGGCTTCATGAAGAAACCTGGTAGGAAAATAGCGACTCACAGAATATATAGAACGAAGTCCTCTATTCTGTCCACTTTGTTTTCACACTTGATCGGCGTCTTTGGTATTCCTTTCGTCACAATATTTCTTACTGTATTTCTGTGAATACCCAGAATTTATCATCAGGTTCATTGCACGACCCCTTAACAAGATTATTTGTCAGCACACATTTATATGTGTTCAAAACAAGTGCTTGAATTTGCTTAGAAACAGTTACCGTTATAACTTTGTTTTTTGAGGCTTTTCCAGTAATATAACTCGTCCCAGTTATTCACTATTGTCCTCAGTTTGATTATTTTCACTTTACTGAAATTTATCCACTACTTCATTTGCATTTACCACTGAATTTCCCTCCCACGGTCTCCACATCGTGAGACACAACGAATTTCTGCACGTAGTGAAACAAATCAACTGGAAGTAGGAACTTTGGCAACTGAGATTCCACGTGGAGTAAACACGCGACTGTCACTTAGAGAAAATCAGGGTTGCTATTGGTCCTCAACGACAGTGTTCCATTTCTGAAGTGTGGAGACAGCTTTATGACGGTCATTAGTGGGCGGGAGGCTCAGGTTCCTTTGACTCCGAACTGCACACGCGTTAACCAAACATACTCTACAGATGCTGTTGGACACTTCCAAGATTTTCTCTGAGATGTAAATATCGTCATGTAGTCTCCCAATTGTGTATTATATTCTCCTGAAGTTGCACGTGTGCCCTATTATTAGTTCAAAAGTTCTGAAACTATTGAAATGGTTCAGGTTTATATGAATCCCACTATATTTAAAAACGTTTCATAACAGTTTTTAAACTGATATTTAAGCCCAAAGAATGAGAATTCCTAGAGGCTAGTCCATCAGTGAAGTATACTCATAATAATGTCCCACATTATTATTCATCACTGATAAAATATGCGGAATTATGAAATGAAAGTACTTATATATAAAAGACACTCAAAGAATTTATTAAATTTCTCTTGTTTATTCATTAAACCACACACACACATATATATATATATATATATATATATATATATATATATATATATATTATTGGTAGCACGAATCGCAGGAACAGATACGGGTTCGTAAACCTCAGAGGAAGAAATGTATTCAATTTATGTTTGGCGAACGTGATGGCCATCAAATTGGTCCACCGCGTTCAATCCAGTGATTCAGGAATGCCTGTGTAAGGCCATCACCGTCTTGTCGAAAGCTTCCACGAGGTTACAGTTGAGCTACCTGGGGGTGCACGGACAGTTCCAATATGTCTTTGTATATCCGGCCAGTTATTCCATTCTCATAGAAGAAAAAAAGGACCGATATTCCTTTCCTTCATCAGAAAGCACCGAACGCTTATTTTTGGATTATTCCGGGCATTTTTGTTGAACAATTTGGGAGAATATAATACACAACGGGGAGCTTACATTACACTATTTACCTCTCAGAGGAAATGTTGGAAGTGTCCTCCACCAGCATCTATGTATCGTTGGTACCATTTTCTTTGATACGACTGCAGACATTGAAGTTTATATGGGTATCTTCAAAACATTTGTGGAGCAGCTGGATGCTATCGAATTAAGATGGAGCAACGTGCCATACATCTAATGACACCATTGAACCTGTAACCAGTTGCTCTTATAATCGAATAATCTCAAAAGGTCTGTGGCCACCAGATCCCCTGACCTAGCTTCACCGGATTTTTTCTTGTGAGGGTATCTAAAAAGAGTGTAAAATAATAGACCATGGACAATTGATGTTCTCAAGGAATCCATTCGAACCGAAATAAGTAACATTGGCGAGGATACTCTCCGTCAAACTTCAGAGAATATGGCGAGACGAGTGCAAACATGTATAGATGCTGGTGGAGGACACTTCCAACATTTTCTCTGAGATGCAAATAGTGTAATGTAATCTCTCAATTATGTATTACATTCGTCCAAAGTTGCACGTGTGTCCTGTTATTGATTGAAAAGTTATGGTCTATTTAAATGGTTCGGCTTTATATGGATCACACTATACCTTATAGGGCTACAAATGAAGCTCTCAAGTCCTATTGGGCAATGATCTGGACATATTCAACTGCTGGGATGCTTGGCGAATTGACTTTTGAGTACTTAAAATCCTGTTTTAATGTATTAAATCTTTTCTTCTGTAATATGTCGACGAGAACCTCTGGATTGTTGCTTAATACAAACAGTAGCCAGATATTTCTGAACATCAAGCTTTAATCATTTTCCAACCAGAACCATATTCTCTCCGGTAATTTAGTTTAACTCTAATTACTGATTTCGCCTCCCCATATCCCACAACAGTTTGTAAAGTTGCTGTGCAATTACATTTTGCTTTATGTCATTGTTGCAGCTTAGCCACAGAACAACCAATTTCTAAGAAATTAAGCAGAAGTCATTCGAGTTTCTTTTAGTACCAGACTCATTTTACATCTCCGCATACTTCGTTAGCACTGATTAATTAAAATATGTAAGGTATAAAATGGATAACCTGTATTATGCGTGTCTTTAACCTGAAAGACTGTATAACACTATCTGACAATGAAGATTAAATGACACAGAGAACACGTAATTACAAGTTCTCGCATATTGGCCATACAGGGGAACTGTGCCTCAGTAGCTTAAGTGGTAGCGTGTCCTTCTCAGTTCAAGAACACCCCAGTTCGAATCTTGGTCAGCGTGAGTTATCTGGATGAGGTTTTCCTTGGATTTTCCCTTACCCTGAAAAATGAATGTCTTGTAACTCTAAGATCTATGGACCCTGAGCTCATATAAGTATTAATTCACCTATTTCATTTATCGTGCGATATAACAATGTTAACTGGTTGATTGGTTGGTTACCAACACTCCCTACATGGCAGCCTTGGCCTTCGAGGTAACCTCGGCCCACCACGTGATGTCTCGACCCATTTCGCAGGTGGAGGCACCCAGAGGGCGGGCCCATTACCTCCAATGGTAGGGTGATAGTGAAGATGACAGTGAGGCGAGAGGACCTGCAGCTTATATTGTTGACTACGAATCACGTTGGGCATTGGGGATACTTCACATGTTCAACCGAGGTCTACACCAGAGTCCAAAGACTCCAACCTCTGCATACCCGGGAGCGATGGGGATCTCCTGGGTGCTTTCTATGGGGAAATACGTTGAGTCTAAAAAGTCCCCCCCCCCCACATCTCAAGACGGGTTGAAGTGGATGCGGTACTTACGGGCGTCAACCCCGCAGGGAAGACTACCGAATAATCTTGGTGAGGCCACCTGGTGATCTAATACACCTTCTAGAGTCTGTTTAGTTAACTCATGTGCATGTCGGCCGCTGCCCTTGACAAACCCTTATCGTTTTACAACACCGGCCCTCCTTCTCCCAATCCTTTCTGCATAGTTGCCACCTTTCTCGATACGTCATGGGTATCGTACGAGGTTTCGTCTAAATAAATTATCTTATGTCCATTACTGCAAACCTTCCTTAGTTTTGACAAATATATATCGCCAAGCTACAATTCTACTGCATTCCATAATAACCCTTATCTTATTCAAAGTGCGGTATTTGAAGCACAGCTTCTTTAGGAGGCCGCGCAAAGTGCAGTGCCCATAAAGAAAATCACAAATTTCTTGCAAATGTGCAACAATTCGTCTAAGGTGGGCGCTTTCCCATAGAATCTATTAAGTATTGCTTTAATTCCAGAAAAAAATGTAGACTTGTAGCTGCATTAGTTTTATAGATGAGCGCACCCAAAATTTGAAAAAAATAAAGCAGAGAAAAACAGCATTAAAGTTTCGCTATGTTGGAACTACACCTCAGAATTTTCCCAGATCCATATTCTGCATCTTTTTCATTATCAGCATCTTCCTTCTTTCGTTTTGCACTCCTTCTCTTCTTCCTAGACTCCATGGTCACTTGCTCTCTGGAATTATTATTTTGTTAAATTTGGCAGGGGAGCTGGTAAATTGAAAACAGCTGCCTATGTCTTACCTGCCTCAATTCCCTTGCCAATGCTTCTCAAGCAATAAACAAACCTTACATTTACTTCTGCACCACTTTCAATTGTTATGAATGTTTCCAATGTATATTCTTTATTACACTTTTGGCAAATGATTGATAATGTAGCTAATAATCCATTTCGTTTCTTGATGTCCTCTAAATTGACAGCAATTTTAGTTTCCATAAAACTTACAATGCACGAATTTTCTGCTACAAGGAAAGAGCGCCGGAGTTTTCCATCCCTTCCGGGTTGATTTGGACTTTCGGGTGGACCTCGTTGTAACTGCACGAATATTCTCTATCTACTAACTGAAAACTTTTTGATCTAATATCATTATTTACTTTAGTTAAATTATCATCATTGCCATTACACAATGAAGAAACCAACCAACTTTCACTTCACATTCATCGCAAATGTTTGAGGATGGGTTTGACGAAGTCAATATATTGTCATGTGTTACTACACTTTTTCCATTTTAGAGGTTGTAACTCTTTTATTATGTAATCAGGATTACTTAAACTGTTTATACTGGTTCCTATGTCGATTTCTTACACCAAAATTATTGCTTCTTCCCATCTTGAAAACAGCACTATTATGTGTTTCAAATAGGAAGGTGTTTGTCCTTGATCGCTACTAGGTGAGCAACCAATCGGAGCCCTGCGGTGTTGTCATATTACATTCCCGCTAAGTGGCGTGTGACGAGCGCCAACCTAATTAATCTATTCGCGCTAAGACAAAAATTCAGATTTTGCCAAAACTGAACCATGTCGAAGGTACAGAGTAATGTATCTAACATAACTATGAAAACCCCATATTTTTAACTCAAATAGTTTTTCTAATACAGATAAATAAACCACTATTACCTGTATTAGAACAATAAATCGCGACGTAAGCACTGTATGAATATCATTATTGGTTGGCATGTATGCGTGTACGTATATTTGTAATTACTCAGAACTAAAACATAAATGTTTGACATGACGTGATAAAAGTATTATTTTGAATTAGCCAATTCGAGCGCGAGGAAACAATTTTCTGGTGCCTTGGCAGAACATGTCTGGTCACATTATATCCTTGTTTGTGAATGGTTCGTAATCTCTATTTACTCTAGAGAGTTCAAAGTGGTTGGTGTGTATGTACATATACTTTTCGTTACTCAGAACTGAAATTTAAACTACTGACATGACGTGATGAAAGAAATACTGCGAATAAGTTAAGGTGTCAAATTTGAGAAAGATCAAACACTTCATTTCCTGTTAGCTTGTTGAATGCTCAATGCTTATGTTTATGAATGGATGCTGGATAAGAAGTTTTTATTTACTCTGGAGAGTTCAGATCAATATCATTCAGCTGTTCTTTACAGAACAGTAGAGTAAGAGTTAAATAGTGCAATGGCTCCTTGCGGTGAATTTAGTGGCAAGTCAAAAAGGCAATTATTGTGAAGTCAGGCTCGAAGTCTTATTTTTAAGGTGTACACGTTCTTAAAAAATGTTTCGGAAACAGAAACTAAAAATGAGTTATTGCAAAGAGTACTTCCGTTTAAAAACACGGAAAATGTGTATAAGCTGGATCAACTTGCAATTGAAACGACACACGAGGTAATACGCCTCCCACCTTACCACTGCGAATATAATCCAATTGAGTTGGTGTGGCTCATGGGGTTGCAAACAGAAATAATACTTTTAAACTGACGGACGTTTAACGACTTGTTCAGCAAGAAATTGAAAAGGTAATACAACAGGACTGGAAAAACTTCGTGAGGCATGCAGAAAACCTTCAAGAAGACGATTTTAAGAAATAAATAGCACGTAATGAGATCTTGGAACCTATAATCATAAAGTTGCAAGACTCGGACGATGAAGACAATGACAATGACGAATTGTCTCTTAACGGAAGTGACATTGACAGCGATATGGATGGGCCACTGGCAGTTCCATTGGATTACAAGAACAGGGAATTCAGAAACTATAATTATAGTATTTAAAATATATATAGTTTGCGAAAATGCTTTTACCAATTTTGATTTTGGCAACTGCATCATTGTAAAAGTTTGTAAAATATAATTTGCTTACCCTTACGTCTCCGCTAAGCAGACGTGCATGTTGCACTAAACGGAAATATAAAAGGAGTGGGGAAACAAGCTCGCAACGCTGAGTGTGATACGGCATCTGATTAGTTAGACTCCAGAACCCTTCCCATTTGAAACACATAATAGTAATTCCAAAACATACTAAACAAAGCATGGAAGATTTAACATCACATGTACAGATTAATATTAATAGAAAAAACAAGAACTTCCTTTCCCAATAAGGGTGTATTATGGAATATAGGTTCAATAAGGTTACAACCAAGGAGAGAACACAGTTACAAATGGCTAATAGGGGACGTGGAACACTATGCAGACTTTTCAAAATGAATCTATTTAGGACTTTTAAAACTATAGGACAGGAAAATAAATATCGTTATGCGCTTCTACAAACATTAGGGAAGATTATTTTGTCAATAACTCATTTTTTGAAATTTCATCCCAGAATACCGTTCCTGCTCCCCTTAAGGAAAATGAAAAAGACTTAGCAGAATTAAAAATGATTGAAAATACTTGACGGGAGAGCGAAAGTTATAACTAAAAACGAAAATATAAGGTTCAAAAATAAATCTACATTAAAATCCAAACCCATTATCTCGGCAGAAGAAAGGAAACAAAGATCAGATGGAATGAAGAAATACTGGCAACCATGAAAAGAACCACACATAGGGAAATGATTGATTCAACGTACCCGAAAGTAGGTGAAACAAAAATAAGAAGAAAGAAAAATTCTAAAAATATAGATGTACAACAAACATTATCCAAACAACTAGAAACATCAAGGAGCAAGTATGAGTTATACAGTTTTGAGATAAGAAACATGTTGCAGGTATATCCATAGAACATTATATTACTTTTGCACAACTTTAAGCAAGCATTCACTTGTTATTTTTATAATCGTTACGATGGACACTATTTATATTCTGAGTCTAAAACAAAAGAAAAGAAAATGTTTATTTTCAGTATGGATCAAAATTGACGATACAATTTGAAGATTTATTAACAAACTTTGTATAAATATATCTGAATTATTGAAGAAAGTATAGATTGGCAAAGGCTATGGCAATTTGGGACTGCTTTGAAATATATTGAGCTGTGCAGAAGACAAGAATCAATTTGGAATAACAGTCTGTGATGTTCAGCCTTATGGTCCGTTATGAAAGATTTAAGGTGAGGTTTATATTTTGATATTTTGTCCAGAAGTTTCACACTCATTTCTCCTATATGTGCCGCATTAAGATGAGTGAAAGATGGGCAATACATCCAATACAATCCTCTGTAATGAGATCAGAACGTTAACGGACATGCTGAAGACTCTTATTGGATGTATATCCTAGAGCTTCAAGACACACCGTCATCCATTTGTAAACATCCAATTGCATCAAATTTGGTCAGTCAAAATCATGGTGTAGAAAGCAATATATAGAAATGATAAGAAGAGAAATAATTGGACTCCCGCAAAGTTGACTTTCTAACACTGGAAGTCTAATGGCCAGGAAAGGTTATTTCTAATTTGGTACTTGGAGTGCATTGTTTAGTGCTATCGTTGCCATTTCCTGCACTTCGGAATAACCTTAAATGTCTGTGGATTTATATCCTCTATGTTAAGCTTAAGACAAATTTATTGTTTGCTCAACAGCGTAAATCTGATCTGCGTATCAAAATGAATGTGCACAGAGGAGTTCTTGACATTTCCATTGGAGGAAATGTAATTCAGGCAGTTTTGGACACTTGTATATGAACACAAGCAGTTTTTGGACACGGAGATACTTTATTCAAACCAATATACAGGTGATGGAAATGTTTCAGTTGCTATAGTTTATATATATTCTTCGTGACATTCTATGACCTTAAGATCCAGTACTTTTAACTGTGAACAACGCTTGATAACATTCCGCAGGCTTGGTTCTGATGGATACCCTCTTCATTTCATCGTAGCAGCTGATACTGTCCCTAATGGCTCGGACAGTTCGTCGTATACGAAGGACACAATCAACAAACGTCATACTTGGTTGAGTGTTGGCATATATTAGATATTTGGAGATGATCACCTTAAACCTCAAGCCTTTTCCATAGTGAAGAATCTCTAGATGCTACCTACCAGTTCATTGGGACACAAACTTGCCATCTTCTCTGCGCTGTACCAAAGCATCTACACAAGCGTTTGCGGCGGAAATTTGTGCAAACAAATGTCACACTGTTGGACATTATTTCCTCTATCGTGCACGTACATGGCGGTGTTCAAATGCCCGGAAAGTTTTCTCATACCACTGTGAAATTATTTCTGTAATCCTCATGTTCTTATTTATTATGTTTACTCCAAAGAAAATAAAGTATCAGTTGTTTAATGATCGTAGAATTGTTGTTCTGTATTCAATGACATGTCCAAAGGTAACTATATCATGTAAGTGTTAATATAAGTATTTATAGTGTGTTAGCAATAACATATGACCGCTTCGCACATGGGTGGCACTCCCAGATTACATTTGTAATGTGTATTTTTTAAATAAAACATCATGTTACCCAATTACAATGCTCGGTTATTACAAACGTGACTGCAAAAAATTATAACAACGTTAAATAACATTCTCCTTTATGATTAATACACTTTAGCATCCGTCTGAAGCATTTGTCAAAGCATTTGTTCCAGACTTATTGGGACAACTCCAAAACATTTTTCTAAGACATCAAGGGCTTCTTCTGTCGACAAAAGTCGTTGTCCATACAATTTAATCTTGATATTCGGGAACAAAAAGAAGTCACTGGGTGCCAAAACAGGACTGTATGGCCAATGACACATCAGTTCGATTTTTGAGCCTTCAAATACTATTTTGTTAGACGAGATATGTGTGCTCTCACAATATCTTGATGAAGAACGATCTTATGGTTCTTTTGATTTACCTTACTTCACCGAAGACTTCCGGCAAACAGATGGCACTGTCCTCCACAGGAGAGTAAGTCTCCGAGGCCTGAGACGCAGGGGGGTTGGCGAAGGTTCCTATACCCTCCCCCGACAGGTTTAGGACACCCCATGTCAGTACAGCTAGTCTGTTTAGTGAACGCGTGTGCAGTTTGCCCCTCAAAGGGAACTCACCCTCCCGCCCATTAATCACCGTCACAAATCTATCTCCACACTTCAGAAATGGAACACTGTCATTGAGGACCAATAGCAACCCTGATTTTCTCGAAGTGACAGTCGCATGTCTACTCCACGTGGAGTCTCAGTTGCCAAAGTTCTAACTTCCAGTTGATTTGTTTCACTACGTGCAGAAATTCGTTGTGTGTCACGATGTGGAGACCGTGGGAGGGAAATGCAGTGGTAAATGCAAATGAAGTAGTAGATAACTTTCAGTCAAGTGAAAATAATCAAAGTGATGATAATAGTGTGAATAACTGGGCCGAGTTATATTACTGGAAAAGCTTCAAAAACAAAGTTTTAACGGGAACTGGTTCTAAGCAAATTCAAACGCTTGTTTTGAACACATATAAATATGTGCTGACAAATAATCTTGGTAAGGGGTCGTGCAATGAACCTGATGATAAATTTTGGGTATTCACAGAAGTACAGTAAGAAATATTGTGACGAAAGCAATACCAAAGACGCTGATCAAGTGTGAAAACAAAAGGAAACGTTTCTCTAAAGTAGATAATTTCACATGCGATTTGATTCGTCGAGAAATTTATAGATTCTATGGAAAAGGGAGAGTACCTACCTTATACGAATTGGTTGCACATTTGCAAGAAATTTATGGTTTTCTTTATGGGTACTGCACTTTGCGCGGTCTCCTAAATGAGCTGGGTTTCAAATACCGCACACTGAATAATTTAAGGGTTATTATGGGATCCAGTAGAATTGTAGCTTGGCGATATATATAGTCAAAACTAAGCACGTTTTGCAGTAACCTCGTAAGATACCCATGACGTATCGAGAAAGGTGGCAACCTTGCAGAAAGGACTAGGAGAAGGAGGGCCGGGATTGTAAAACGATTATAAGGGTTCGCCAAAGGAGTCGGTCGACGTGCACATGAGTTAACTAAACAGACTGTAGAAGGTGTGCTAGATCACCAGGCGGCCCCACCGAGGTTAATCGGTAACCTTCCTCTTTGGGGTTGGCGCGCGTAAGTGGCGTAACCACTTACTTCCGGTCTTGTGTTTTCAGACCAGATAGGGGGGGCTTGTTAGTCTCTAGGTCTTGCCCTATGGAAAGACCCGCGGAGGCGCCGGGCGCCCTTCGGGGACAACTCGGTATCTCCCTGGTTTTGAGAGGGGGTCGGTCTTCACCTGGTGAGACTGCCCACGTAGATACCCTCGCCCTTATATATATCACAAAATCATCTAGGTTTGTGTGTGTGTGTGTGTGTGTGTGTGTGTGTGTGTGTGTGTGGGGGGGGGTGTACAGCATAACTAGAAAAGGGACTTGGTATTTCAGTTCAGTACGTACAAAGGATTCGACACGAAGGTTTTCAAGAAAATTCCGCCCTCCCCCATCTGAACACCTTTTTATGAGAACATTTTTATTTACTCTGGTTTTCTAAAAAATTGCTTTGATAATTTTTTAAGAAATACTGCACGTTTAATAAATTTTGCCTGAAAAATCCAACTAATGTGTAATACAGAAGTAGCATCGTCAATAAGTTATTTTTATTTAGCAAATACAACTTAATTAAATTATATCATTAAACTAAAAAGTTTATTATGAATTTTGAGTTTCAAGGAATTCATTAACATTATACCATGTATTTTTCAACCAACCAGTTGTGAATCGCAATTTTAAAAGTACATATGTTCAATTAACTTAAACGAGCTTAATTGGTTTTATATCATATAAAACATCACATGATGGATGTAGGCCTTCACTGACACTCTCCAATTAGAGAAACGTTGTTTATTTCAAGTGTTATGGTAATAGATTTAAATACCATGCAAGCAGATTAATTATTTTTCGAGTACATCAACTATTTCAAAGTATAAAAATCATCAAGGGTCATTGCATGAAAATAGCTTTACAGTGAATATTCCAATTAGCATTTGTAAGTATCCTACAAAACCGACCCTATCAAAATGGGTACATTATTCTCGAAATTATTATGTGAAATAATATGTTTTAAAGTAACAAGTACGCAGGTTTAACAGAAGTAAAAAGTGTTTAAAATGATCTCTTGTAATAATAACGTCAAAACACAGAGAAAGCCACTTCTGCCGGATCAAACGTTCTCCGTATACGAGATGGTTTAACAAGCGCCCTTGTTTCAAACTATATAGTGTTGATAAGAGAAGTTTGTGTTATCTTTCTGTACTGTCATTTGTTACACGTTACCACAACAATCTGGTGCTGATTCATAGGTTAGTTTTAATTTTACAGACATGTCAATAAGTTGTACAACGTGTTTTTCCTAAAATGGAAAAAGTGCAGTATCGTTCAGTGAACCACCTTTTAATTTTAGGTGGGAAAACTCGCTAAGAGGCAAAAGCGAAATTGGTTGCTGTTTATCAGTGGCAGTCGGTCAATGGAATGAAGGGAATCCCTTTGATTTCGATAAAAGTACTTTTTATTTCATTTTCGGAATAACATATTTAGTTTGAAATTCACTTTGATCAGTTTTATGAATGTAATAACGTATTTTCTAAGATGCATATATTATAATATTATCAGGCTACTAGCTGGGGCTTAGCTGAGAACCCATATTTGCCGGACCTGATACAGGACGTTGCTTGGGTAACGAGAGGTTTACACATAGCAAAAGACAAGAAATAGTTTTCACAATCTTATCATTTAATAAAAATGCGACGCTCTACTTACAAATAAGTCATGGCGCCTACATCGTAACTTTCTTGTTCCATCTTGCTTAACGTTGCTGCGCTATTCAAACTTAACACACACTGAACCGGACAGATATATCCGTCGCCAAACCCACGCTAAGAGTGAACGACTCAGCCAGAAGACCGCGTGGTCATACAGCTCCAAACCACCACCCATCTAAGGAGCAATTACCTACGCTATTACCCTCCACTCCTGGTTTGGGAGGGTGAACCTGTCGCGCACACAAAAATGCTGGCTTAACCTAGTGGTTTACCACAATATGATGTTCTGCGACAAATTTATCAGACGTCATGGCATGGAGATAGTTCACATATGCATGCAGCTGATCTGTTCCGAAACTGAAGTCGGAATCTTTCGTAGAGCCTCGTGTGACAAGGGGGAAAAAATGTGTCTGTTCATTCAAGTCGCATACCTGTAAAATGTAGTTTCTGGAGTTTCTAATTGTTTTCATTATAAATAACAAAACGGCCTGGTTTTACTATCAACTTAATTAAAATATATTAAAATTTATACATTAATACATTAAATTTATACATTTATATATTAAATGTATATATTAATATATATTAACATTTATAGAATTAAGCTATATACAACTGTACTGAGACCAACAGTAATGTATGGTTCAGAAAGCTGGGTGTTGACTACCAGAGAAGAAGAATGGTTATTACGGTGGGAAAGGAAGATTTTGAGAAATATATTTGGAGTGATAAGGGACTTTGACGGATGGAGAATGTGGGCTAACTTGGAGCTACAGTGCCTATTTGGACAGTAGTAGTAGTAGTAGTAGTAGTAGTCGTAGTAGTAGTAGTAGTAGTAGTAGTAGTAGTAGTAGTAGTAGTAGTAGTAGTAGTAGGATGGTAGTAAAAATTAAACATAGAGAATGCTGGAAACCAGTGTAGTTAAGAAGATATTTATAGGAAAGCTGGATGGCAGAAGGAAAAGAGGAAGACCCAGAAAAAGATGGGTAGATGATGTAGAAGACGACTTGAGAAAGTTAGGGGTTATAGGCTGGAGAAGAAAAGCAGTGGACTAAGCAGAATGGAAGAGGGTGGTTAGGGAGGCCAAGGGTATACATGACCTGTAGCGCCAACTATCATCATCATCATCATCATCATCTGAATGATGTGTTAGTTCATTGCATTGTTTATTGTTAGGGAAATGCGAGGGCTGTTCAATAAAGAATAATAGATCTTTACGGTCATAATTTTTCGCACTAAAATCCAATCTTTTTATATTCTGTTAGCTTAATGTTAAGCAAATACGCCGTTGTAGTTTCATTGTTGGTACTCCTGGTTCCCGCCTGTGAGAACCTGGCAAGTTCAGACATGTTCAGTATCGCCTACCGCTGTAATGGAGGTAACATGCAGTTAAAGTTGATGTTAGAGGAAGATCCGAAGTTTCTTCCAAACGTAATCACTGCTGATGAAACTTGGCTACATCATTTTGATCCTGAGAGCAAACAGCAAAGCTCAGTGTGGAAATCTCCTTCATTACCAACCTCCAAAATAGCAAACGTGGTTGCTTCTGCTGGGAAAGTTATGGTCATCTCATGGAATGGTTTATCAGCTTGTTGTACCTGCACACACATCAGTAACTGGACAATACTGCAGGGATGTCCTGAAAACACTTGAAGTTCATATTAGGCGCAACAGACCACATTTCCATGAAGCAGTCTGGATGCTGCACCACGATAATGCGCGGCCGCATATTGGCAATGTTGTTGCTGAATATCTTTGCTAAAATCAACGTGAAGTGCATCCTTCACCCTCCCCATAGTCCGGATTTAGCCACATGTGACCTTTCTCTATTCCCTAACTTGAAGAAACGCCTTCGTGGGAGGCATTATTCTTCATCAGAAGCAGTGGTGAAGGCTGCGGAGGCGATTTTGAAGGATATCTCAAAACATTTTTCCAGCATGTCTTTGAAGACTGCCAGAAACGCTGGGATAAGTGCATCACATTCAGGGGAGACTATTTTGAGAAGGGCCATCCAAATTACGAGGATGAGTAAAGGCACTTTGTCAAAAAAAAGTGTTATCGTTCTTTATTGTACAGCCCTCGTACATCATTGCTTTTCTGGCACCAGTGTTAAAATTAGGTCAATTGCATATTTTTATTATTACTGATAGCGTCATAATGATAAATCATTGTGCTCCCCCGGCACCCCTTCTTGTGAATGTAACTCATGACATTTTGAGGTGGATCAGTGGATTTCAGTTTTTGGGTGAAAAAACACTGCATTTCCCACATTACTAACCTTTCTAAATATCGCATATTTAATAAAATAAAAAAAAAAAAAAACAACGTAAACTAACTTTGAAATCAGTCCATTTAGAGCGTGAATAATAATTGTTAAAATCACGGTAGAATTACTAGAATTCTAAAGACCGGACAACAATCTGGAAGCGAATTAATTAAACATGTGTGTACATTCTCTCCGAACAGGTCTCCCATAAAGTGTTATTTTACAAATTTCAGCACGTTGACGAGATGTTGATAACAGCTGTCACTACAGGTGTAATTTTGTTTTTACTCTGGGCTATAGTCCGCGTATATCTCATGTTTTGACAGCTTGCAAAACAATGCTCTAGGTATTATTCTGATAACCATATAGTGTAGTTTCATCTCTATGTGAATATAAAGGTAATAATAATATTCAATGTTGGTTTTTACCTTTTGTTGAAAATCAAGTATCACAATGTGTTGCCGTGCTAAAAACATGTTTTAGTTCAAGTCATCAATAGGCTTCAAAGCAGCCACTACAGGCTAAAGCTGATATTCAACTGTCATTCCAAATGTTTGTCCTATAATTTGCCATCACTAAAATCAAAAGTATCTGAATCGTTTCGCGCAGAAAAGATACAGATCAGTTATGAATTTTCTTTATAAGAATATTAGTGATTTGAGCTCAATTTTGTCATTTAAAGTTAATTGATGGAAATTAATAATTTCTCCACACTGGCCGTATATAGGCTAAGACTTTTGATGGATAGAGTCAACATGAAAAATTCAATGCCATGGTCATGGCACGTTGGCGATGGTAGCTCAAAGGTTAAGAGCGACTGGACGGGTTCAAATCCCGGCCATGGCATTGAAATTTTCATGTTGACTCTATCCAACACAAATCTTAGCCTATATACGGCCAGTGTGGAGAAATTATTAATTTCCATCAATTAACTAAAACAATAAGAGTTAAATGATGAAGCCTGGGACTCAAGTACTTACAATAGTACAAACGGTTTATCTCGGATGCGAGAGCCCTTAGTGGTTTACCGGGGAAATATATGAGTCAAATGGAGAATTTAATGTCAGGACAGCACGTTGGCCATGGTAGCTCAAAGGTTAAGAGCGACTGGACGGAAACCAGGAGATCCGTGGTTCAAATCCCGGCCATGGCATTGAATTTTTCATGTTGACTTTGTAATTTAAAGTTAATTTTTATTGTATTTGGTACATTTTTTAATTTACGTCCGCCCCAACGTTAAGTTATATCGGAAGGTGAATGAATTGGGTGAAATGATGCTTAAATGAGTCCAGGGTCCATGGAGCTTAGAGTTACCCGACATTCGTCTTGAAGGATGAGGGAAATCCCCGGAAAAAGCCTTATCTAGGTAAGTTACCCTGACCGAGATTCGAACTCGGGATCTGTTAAACGTGAGGCTGTATTTGGTGCATGTGGGTTCAAGGAATTTTATTCGTTATCTAGAAACAGTAAATTTTGAATAAAAAATGTATGGATGATTAGTTTTGTGATTCTGTACTTATGTTTTCAAGCAGTACTATTTCTAGAAAATTGAGAAAATAGTCATACCTTATTTTCAGATATTACGGCAAACTTAACATCGTAATTAGCATAACCCATTTGTTTTTCTTATCTCCACCACCATTTATGAGGAATCTGACTTCCTTCCATCAAGATTATTTTTGTTGAACGAGAAACCATCAAGGTGACGACAGATTTTCACTTGTAGTCTTTGAACATATTTGATTTTCTTGATATTGAAATAAGACCCTAAAGAAACAGAGTTATGCTTGATATTATTAATACTCTGTAATGAAAATACGTATGTAATGATGTTGGGGATGCTGGTGTTCTCGAAGCCCCACATTGCGGCATCATATGGAACGAAAATTGTTACGTACATGGAGATGTGATGATAGAGATGATGTAGGATGATGCTGTTGCTGCGTCCTGTCCTTGGGAATGGTGCTGATGTTCCAGGTCTCACAGTCGTTTTAATCTGAGCGTTTGCTCAGATCCGGTGTCTCAGGATGAGCAATTCCTTTAGATCTTACCCACGGCTGCTGCTCCAGTCGTTCCATGAAAGCTCTTTGAATGCAGGCGTGGTCTCGAGCGAGGGAATTAACTTTTCATCTATTGAGGAAATAATTCAATTTTTTTAAATTAATATAATTTAAATATTTTAATTTTGAGTAACAAATTTACAGAATACGTTGTAACGTAGATATTTAATAATTTTGATCGACGTTATTGAATTTAATTTACACAGAATTGCTAATATAGTTTATAATATCTATAAATTTTTTCTACACGCCGTTCTGACACAGAATTATACGTCTGTTCCCTTCGACGCTACTCAATCAAATGACGTTACACGATCCAAAGAAGCTATTTTTGCAGGCCGCTTGTCCAATATTATTGATTTTTCTCCTATCTTTGCTATAACCACCAAAAACTTCTTTCTCACAGGTCCACGTCAACAAATTACGTCATATCACTTTTGTAACCACCAATCCTTTTTAATTTACGTCCTCCACTGGTAAGTCATATCGGACAATGAAGGAAATGGGTGAAATGATGCTCAAATGGGTCCGGGGTCCATGGAGCCTAGAGCTACCCGACATTCGTCTTTCAGGATAGCGGAAAACCCCGGAAGAAACCTTATCCAGGTAACTCACCCTAACCGAGATTCGAACTCGGGACCTCTTGAACGTGAGGCAGACATGCTGTCATCTACGTTAAGGAGGCGGGCGTAAACACCAATACTGACACATTACATCATATACATATTACATCAAATCATGTCTCACTGAATTTCACACTTTCGTTTCTTATGCATATTAACTTTTCCATATCAATCCTTAAGCCTCCATTAAACATGTTTAAATATGTTCAACTATCGGGACCTAAACCATAACAATTATTACAACTCCTATTGCTTATATTATACTTTAAAGTGTCATTGGTTTATTAAAGGAAATGTTTAATTCTGTTCTTCTCTTACCAGAAGCTTGTCCCCGTTAGGCTTGGCAGCCATTCTGTCGGAACGGCAAAAAGATTTGCTTCTCGATTTACGTATTGGAACAGTCTCTCCGCGGTAACAATCGACTCGGCTTGTGCGCGCCACATGAAAGACCATGAAATATAAAAAAGTATAAAAATGCCTTCTTTCTGCAAATTGGAAGTGTCAAAGTTTTATTGTGTTCCTACATGAAATATTGCTGAGCTTTTATTACTCTTTTATAATGTCCAAAGGCACTAATGATTTAATTAGTGCCTAAAATTCTATTATTCTTTATTACTCTTTTAGTATGACCACATTCTCTGTACATTCAACACATCAATCCTAAATTAAAACTTTGGAATCGAACACCAGAGTTGCAAATTAAATGCTTTGAAACCCTATCTCTAATGCACACTACCAGTTCTGTAATCAAAGTGAACCTTCAGCACATCGTTCGTCATAGTAGACGATAGATAAACTTCGCATGCAGTACTTTACCCTATAATACTTCTAGTTACAAAATAATAAATGCTGAACTTAATTTCAAAATATTATGTTCAAGTTTGAAGCTGGACTGCTTAAGTTATTTCCATTGAATTAACATAGTATTCTTGAGCTAAAGGATGAATGGCTATTGAAATAGTAGAGCTAAAGATGCCAAAATTCACAAATATATAATATTTAGCTGATGCGTGGAAAAACATTGTAGAAAATTTGTTTAAAAGTAGAAACAATAACGTTTTTTTATTTTCTTGGCTACTTTAAGTAGAGGGTATGACTAGAGCAGTGTGGGCTACATACATAGTTTCTAAAAACTTCCACTGATATCAAACTACTGCACCAATTCTGCTCTGTGGATTGTGCAAGTGCCAAAAAATAGTAAACTGCATAAATGTAATCATAAGAAATCCCGTACCTAAGGCAGTAATTTTAACATTGAAACCTATTTATGTGGATCTGGCTAATCTAGAATTACTGAAAACGCGTTTGACAGTGAAAACTCAAAAATTTGAATGAATTATGCTCATTACTTTGTAGCATTTATTATACTTCAACAATAGGAATAGTCAAAGATATTAGTATTTATACTGAAATGAACTGATGTAAAGTGGGTCATGGTGTAACCATGGCAACGGATCATGATGAGTTGTTGAATATTTTAAGACATTTCGTGCTTCTGTTTCTGAAAGCATTAGGGGTAAGACGTATAGTTGTCTATCCGAGTGTATAACAGAAATAATTTTGTGTATGCATCAAATCTGTATAAGTAGCGGGTGCGACCGAAAAGATGTAGTTCACTGTGGAATCTACCACTGGTTGTAAAAAGAATACATCAATAATATTTGTGATTGTTTTAAAGAATTTAAAATTGTTTATGGGGAATTAAAATTCCATCTTTGAGCGAGAAAAGTATTAGTAATTCTTTAAAGATAGTAATACGATCTTTATGAGCAGAATAAACTCCTAGATTTATTCAAAATCATCACTAAATGTGAGAAATTAATCTGTATCCGCCAGCATCGCATCATAACCCATCACAAAGAAAACCGCTTCAAGTTTGCTCTCGAGTACCTAAAAATGTTTTTGTTGGTCCAAAATCTCTACACCTTGGTGCAAATGCTGTAGCTATCGCATTAAATGAAGGGAATACTGGTAAAATAAGTGTACTGAAAAAATGGGAATGACTATTGGGTATAATACCAGAAATACTCCAAAAGAGGTCGATGTGACAAGAGCACGATGGCAGAACATATGTCTCTGGAGGCTAGGTCACTAAAAAGAAGAAAAAGCGACCATATCCAAGTAGATGACCCAGAGAATTATGAAGATGGAGGATTTTGAGACATTCTCTACACTATAAATGGAGAGCTTTTTAAAATGTTTTGTTTGAAAGAAATTGGTAAAGAAGTAAAATTTGACGTACAAATGCCACACCATCTCAAAAACTGACACTAAGAGCTAAAATTGTTACCAGGCATTTGTATCTAAAATGGTTTTATTATATATAAGGATTAGTTATTTTTTAAAATTTAAAAAGCTTAATTTTTTCGAAAATTTTAAGAGTTTTATTTAAAAATCATAACACTCCATCTAATGAACAGATGTATTTTAGTTTTCACTATCAACTGTAAAGGTATTGGTAAATATACCTTAAAATTGCTCATTATATTAAACAGTTGCAGAGATAATGGGTTAAATGTTAACATTGGCAAGATCGGTAATATAGACTCCCCTTAATTCGGATTACCTCCGGTCGCTCATAAGTTGTATTGTCACTGCGGCGGTGTATGCCTACCATGGTGAAATTAAGTGCGAGCCAATCCATTCTATCAACTTTGTTGTTTGCCAGCGAGAGAAGAAACAAAAGCGTTCGACAGGCGCTAGGTGACGTCACAAAGCTGGAAGCATGAGCCGCATTGTTACTGTGCAAGGAATGCAGTAAATTCCAGCTCCGTAGTGACCAGTCTACAGGCAGTGCAGAGTAGCAGCTGATAGTTGTGACTTGACCAGTGAACATCGGAGTCATTATGTTAAGAGCAGTGTAAAAGGGAAACGTTGTGTGTACGTCAAACAGCTGGAGCAGGGAAAGTTGGTGCGTGCAAAGGAGACCAAAAATGGGACAGCGCTACGTAAAGAAACGTGTTTACTCTTGTATATTTAAAAAGAAAACGTGACTCTAACTTAAAATTGCAAAAATAAAATGAGTAAGGGTGAACTTCGTCTGTGTGTATGTTGTAAACCAAGTTTTGGAACCTTCGGTGTGATCGCTGATATGCGACAAGGTAGCGCTCACACATATGTACAGAGAGATATATATTTTCAATATATTCCTAGTTTGCTTTGGGGGCTTCTGTAAAGACGTTGACATCGATTCGTGGAATTGCTATAGCACCTTCGCTTTTCCATGATGTACGTCGCAAGAAAGCAAAGCATAACAAGCGTAAAGGGAAGAAAAAACGGAAGGATTGAAGCATATATAACGGAAGGCTGACTACACGAGGCCAGGAAACCAACAGAGCGTATTAAAGTGGATTCAGCGCTAACTAAATAAAGCCCCTTCACAGCCAATATGAGTGTGAATATTGTAGTTTACAAACTCAATGCTTGAGTTGAAAGTTTTATTTTTTGGTTTAGTGCAAAATAATTTAATAGCAGCTCTTGAGAACTCAGCATGGCTAACATTACATTAAAGTGAAGTTCTGCCAACTTTACATATATTTACCAATAAAATTTAGCCAGGAAAGCAATTTTGTAAATCGTTGTTTGGAAATACATTCCCTAAAGCTAATTATTGCATTGTACTAAGTTTACTAATACAAAATTCTATTGTAAAACCGTCAGCTATAAAATATGTTTAAGCAACAGCAAACGTTAATTAGAAGTGCTTCAATTAACCGTTTACGTAACTGCAAGTTAAGACCTGTGTAGCCAACCTAACATCCACACTTATCACCAACTACGAACATATGCTGGCATGGCTATATTTTAGAAAAGGTTGTTCTGGGAAATGTTAACCAGGTGAGCTTTGGTACAAGTGGGGCTGACGAATTGAATGGAGAAACTGCTTTCAGTATAAAGAAGTTGGACAGAAGTTTCCGGAACACATCATGGTCCTCCCTGCTTGTGTGCAGGGGGCAGTTGCTTCACTGTACCCCATACTAGGATCCGGTTCTATATCGTTCACCCGAAGTTGCACCTCTCCCGTAAGTTCATAGTCGCCTTCTCACATTGTACGGCGTAAGATCTTGGGCATGAGCTCAGAGAAGTTAACCGTTCTTCCCCGCAAGACTAATTTAATAAGCCTCATCTCTTCCATACGTGGAGGATGATATCAGGCGCCGAGCTGCAAAATTATACGCAAGACTACCTCAACATCAAAGCATCATAGGCTTTAGGCAATATCGAGTCCCTCGCATGACTTGCGGGCACCCGAGCAGCTCCTGAGCTCCTCATTTAAACCACTCAAGAGGATTGGCCTCAAAGTTATATCTCCAATCAATCAAATTAATGTTGCATTTGAGCACTCCCACCTCATTAACCTATTCTCATTTATAATCAATACAGTTACCTAACAATTGCCAGTATTGAGTGTCAGAACGCAGCAGCAATGCTCAAGACGTCCCTCAGTCTGCCAGCACCTCGGTCGGTTGGTCGGTCGATGTTAAGAGTGGTTAGTGCATAAGGTTTCTAACGAAGGAGTTCTGAATTCAAATACCATTTCAGGGTTTTATGTCTGTAATATATATCTACACTGTGCTATTTGTGCCCCTACTTCTAGGTGTTTTAACAGCTATTATTATTATTATTATTATTATTATTATTATTATTATTATTATTATTATTATTATTATTATTATTATTATTATTATTATTATTATTATTATTATTATTATTATTATTATTATTATTATTATTATTATTATTATTATTATTATTATTATTATTATTATTATTATTATTATTATTATTATTATTATTATTATTATTATTATTATTATTATTATTATTATTATTATTATTATTATTATTATTATTATTATTATTATTATTATTATTATTATTATTATTATTATTATTATTATTATTATTATTATTATTATTATTATTATTATTATTATTATTATTATTATTATTATTATTATTATTATTATTATTATTATTATTATTATTATTATTATTATTATTATTATTATTATTATTATTATTATTATTATTATTATTATTATTATTATTATTATTATTATTATTATTATTATGCTCCTCCTCCTTCTCCTCCTCCTTATGATCATTATTTTTGGGTTCAAAAGCGCTGGTTCTCTCGTACCAAGACCTAAGATGTACGTACTAATGGGACTACCAGCCCCGAAGTTTCATCGCGTAACAAACCATTTGCGCTGTTTTCAGTACTACATTAATTGAGTTTGATGAAAGTATTCCTTTTACGAACTACCGCAAACTATTTTGATGAGCACCCACCACTACACTTAAAGTCGTACAACCCTGGGAACGGACATACTTGTATAGAGCTGTAACATACAACTAACATTACGGGCGCTCCGTGCTTGTTTAGGATGTGCTCCGGTGGCGATTCTTTGTTCAGTGTGCAAGAGTATCGGAAAATGATAACCTGCCTCATATTTCTATTTCTCTCAGCACGCATTGTCGTAACGTACTGGCAACAGCAGTGCATAGCATTCATTAGGCATAAATGCTTATTGTAATAAGATTACGTTGTTCATATTTAATAATGCTGCTTTTTTATTTTGGTGTTATGGAAAATTTATTGGGTTTCTTTAGTCTGACAATGCTATTTACAGGATGCCTTGGCTAGTGTTGCGTACATAGCGAGGGGGTATAGTCTTCAGTTTTTAATAAACAGTCACAAAATGGAGATAAAGTCTGAATTTGAATCCTAAAACACTACTGGAAACAAGATTATAAAGCCGCTGACGCAGCTCGAAGAATATGTGAAGTGGTAGAAGAATGTGTCGTTAGTAAGCGTGTTCCAACGTCTCAACAATGGAGACGAAAACTCTAAAGATTTACCACGTTCTATAGTATGGAATATTGAGGATACACACCAAGTTTTGCGAGAAAATGTGCAAAAAAGTATCCGTAGGCTTTCAGAAGAACTTGGTGCAACAAAAGATACCATACACATTAAGACACTTGGAAAATCATACAGAAGCTGTAGATCCGCACCTTATGAACTGACATCTCAACAGGCTGAATGTAGAGTGGATATCTGTCGTCAGCTTATCCGTAATCCCATAGATGATAGATTTATCAGAAGAATTGTCACTTGTGATGAAAAATGTGTATATTACCGAAACCCTGATACTCGAAACAGCGTCTTGATACCCGCCAACCTGCCAAAGTCATCGTTAAAGAAAATCAATTCGGTCCCAAAGTAATGTTGTGTGTCTGGTGGAATTTTGAAGGTGTGATTCACTGGTAGTTTGTTTCAAATGGGCGGGCGATTGATGCGGATCTTTATTCTCAAAAACTGGAACGAGCTCATGAAATTTTGAGACGGAGATGCCCAGCATTAGTTAAACGAAAGAGAGTTCTATGGCCCACACTGCACTCACAGCCGAGGACAAGGTTCAGGAATAGGGTGGAATCGAACTTCTACCACACCCAGCATACAGCTCTGATTTCGCACCATGACATTATCGTCTTTACCGATCCATAGCCCATTTTCTGCGTGGAAGAAATTTTGACGTCATTGAAGTAGTGCGAAGTGTGTGTCGTATCGAAAACCAGAGACTGGTACCATCATGGGATAATAAACCTCACTGAACGATGGCTCAGGACCATAGAATATTTTGGCCTGTTCTTTGAAAATTAGCCATTTACTTGTCAGAACATATTCCGAATAATTGTTTTTATTAAAATACATTACTTATGAAACGGTATCTATATTTAGATGCATATTATTGCTGCTTACTCATCTTCTTATAGCAACCTGGAATCGATTTTCTTTTATTTTAATTCTTTAAAATTTCCTCGTTTAAGTAGTCTAAGACATAACTGAACGTGTTTTAACCATTTGAAATCTTTATTTTCATGGTAAGAGTGTGCCGAACGCAATTCATATTTCAGCGTTAAGTGCAGAGGATCTACCCAAAAGTCCTCCTTCAACCCGGGAGCGATGGATGACTCCGGGGCTCTTTCCATAGGGCAATACCTGATTTCTAAAAGAGCCCCCCCCCTGTTGACAAAAACGTCAAGACGGGATGGAAGTGGATACGCCATTTACGCGTATCAACCCCGCAGGGAAGACTACTAAAACCTCGGTGGGGCCACCTGGTGATCTAGCACGCCTTTACTAGCTCTGCAGGATAGTACCCGGAACTTATGCGCCAACCCTCTATTCCCTCCGGGAGGCCGTAGCCTGGCCGGAGGTACCCAATTTCTCGTGGGTGTCGGGAACACACTGTCCCCACGAGTCCAACCAAATCCGAAAAACTCCCCGACGGGAGGGGTTCGATAGTTCGGCCCGAGGTTCGTCTAGTAACGTCAGAAGTACCACGAGTGCTAAGAGTCCGCAGCGCTCGCACTCCCCTCCCTTACGGGACATATTTAATCGCAAAATTTATTTTTCGTGATTTAATTTGTTCATGTATGTTTCCTTTTCAAAGCTCCTATTGAATCCAGCTTGATGAGCTTGTCAAGACTTGTTAATTTGAATGTTGTACATATATAGAAATGATATTTTAATAATCAGTGTAAGTTTACATGGTTTATAGCTCTCAAAGCATTGTAAAAGTATCCCAGTTTAGGAAAGCAAATTATTTCTATGTAAAGTACCCACCCTTAACAAATGGTTATTTCAGGACGAACAAAAGGACATATGAATATCAGTACAAAGCCTGGCTATTGTATTTCATTAGTATAAGAGAAAAATACCCACATGAAATAATTTAATACTGAGGAGGCACCTAATGGATTAGTTACAACAAGGGAGTTTTTAAACTTTAGTTTTCATAACCATATGAATAAAATATATTAATATATTAATGGAACTGGGATATGTGTAAAATCATACCAACAACTATGTAGGTCCCAAGTTCGAATCTTGGTCAGGGCTACTTATCTGGATAAGGTTGACCTCTATGAGAATAATGAGGTCTTACACTATATAGTTGTATTGCGTCAAAATATGAGTGAGTTACAAGAATATTCTAGTTCACTTACTCACCTTCAAGAATTTCTGGGCTGTTTTTACCGAGAGATGTAAAAGAACTGCTATAGAATAGACCAATTTAATACAAAGTGTTCCCACACAGTGGTTTACATTCATTGAACATAATTAGCATAACGTTGTATTGCCACTAAAGGAACGCATTTTGAACATCTTCCGCATTAGAACATCATCGATAAATTTTCGAATAACTTTGGCATGCTAAAAAATCAGGGTTTGCTAATTTTGTTCCGAGTTATTAAATGGTAGACACTCCCACACTAATCTTTAGGCTAACACCGCTCAGGATGAAGTAAAAGGACGGCAGAGTTGACGGCAGCCGAACCACAAAGAAACCTGTAAATCTGTAACAAGGTTTGGAGGTATCCCTTCAGGTGCTAGGAAGCGATGTGTAGCCATCAACGTTCAAGGCGATGTCCCCTTCATGTAAGGATGTGCTCACACAATGTCGCCCAACACCGAGAACTGTATTTGAAGTCCGCAAGCATTTGCACCATACCTACCAGCCTGAAAGTTGATAAGGAAATAGAATGAACGAAAATAATGCAAAGGAAATCGTGGTATGAAAGCATTCCCCTACGTGATAGGCCGCGCCGTGGCTCAGTGGTTAGACCGCTTGGCTCCCACCAAGGCGGCCCGGGTTCGATCCCAGGCGACCGCAAAGTGAGATTTGTGGTGGACAACACGGTGCTTGGACGGGTTTTCTCCGGGACCTCCGGTTTCCCCCGCCATCTCATTCCACCGGTGCTCCATCTTCATCTCATGTATCATCAGTGTCATCGCCTACGGTGCCGTATGTAGTAAAAGCGGGCGTTAAACACTACACATTTCATTTCATTTCCCTACGTGATAAGTAGAAACTAGCAAAAATCTAAGTGAAAGTAGGCAGCCGATGGGGAGCGAACCCACGACCTCTCAAATACGAACTGCATACGTAAATTCAGCACCAACTCCCTCAGTAGGATTTATTAAAGTTCAAAGAGTATTCCCTTTGTAGAACCCCCTGTATAACTTACAAGTGCTTCGCTCAGAATGGAGGGTTAAGGTAATACATAAGGTGTAACAGAGAAAAGATTACTTATGACTGAGAAATACCTTTAAATCAGGTTTTGATAATGTATAATTTTTTTAGAATGTGGACCTGCATGTGTAACACTTTACAAATAATAAACATATGTAGGAAGCAAACATTATTTAGACGTTGGTCCCACTTAAAACTATTCAGTTAACTTGGTTTGTTTTATTTTTGTTGCATTACATACATGCAACTAATTTTACAACCATATTAAAGAACTTAGAGCTTTTTCAATACTACGATGAAATGATGCAATTGTCTACACAGTCCGCGTTCAAGAGATCCTAATTTCCAACGTCGGTCAGGGTGAGTTATCTAGGCCAGTTTATTTCCGGAGTTTTCCATCACTGCCGACTATACATACTCTATAAGCAATTTATATGTCGGAAAAAGTAAGGTTTTTGGTACTGTGTTTATTAAGTGCTACCTGTGAATTTTACTTCCCGATCTGATATATAAAATTTCCCTTTTCTTTTCTCCATGGCTGAGAAAGCAACTAACTGAAAGTCAAAATAGTTGTTAAACAGTAAACACCAAATACCAAAAATTATCTTTACTACTCATTTGTTGCTACGACACTTAGGCCGAACGACGTATACGAGCTAACGTCTGTCTTTTGTTTCAGTGGCCGAAAACGGTCTGCTCAGCTAAGGTATTTGTCAGCAGTGATAAGAAATTTCGAGTTTCTTTTAAGATGATGATGATGATGATGATTATGATGTGTATGAGGGTGGTGAAATACAGCGGTCATCAGCGTCCTTTAAAAAACTAGTCATGGCAAAAGCTTTCTTTTAAGAGAGCGTACACCATGTTCTCATTTAATTACGTAAACCTCAGTGTATATAAATGAAATTTGGTATGTGCGGTGGTGGTCGGAAAAGTTTCCGACCTCAACATGAAGATGACAGAACTCGTTAATAAAACCTACTGAATTTCGTTTTCCATTTGTCAACAGTTACTCACCAAAGTTTCAACCATTTCAGACGCTCAGTTGTTATGTAACAGTCGTTTGAGTGGGTTGATATGAGTGTTTTTATGAAAATGGACAAAATCGAGTATCGAGCTGTCATTAAATATTTGATTTTGGAAGGCAATACGCCTTCGCAAATCTAAGATGAGTTGGATCCTGTGTATGTGAACTCTGCACCATTATTTGCCATAGTGAAAGTTTGGGCAGCTGAATTTAAAGGTGGCCGGAAGAGCTTGGGAGACGATGAACGTTCGGGACGTCCAAAAACTGCAACTACTGAGTAAAACACCGCCAAAGTTCACAAAATGGTGCAACAACGACCGCCAAATTAAAGTGAGAGAGATAGCAGAGGCTGTGAACATGTCAGGAGAACGTGTTTGTCACATATTAAGTCAACATTTAGACAAGGGAAAGATGTCCGCGTTGGGTACCGCGTTTACTCAGACCCAAAACGTGTTCGAATGAACATTTCCAACGCTCTGTTGGCGCAGTTTAGGCGCAATAAATCCTAGATTGGGCGCCGATTAATTACTGTAGATGAAACTTGATACACCATTATACGCCCGAAACAAAAATACAGTCCAAATAGTGGGCTGCAAAGGGTGAACCGGCTCCAAAGAAAGTAAAACCTGTTCTTTCGGCTGGGAAAGTGACGGTGACCTTTTGGGATAATCATGGAGTTATTTTAATCGATAATATTCAGATAGGAAACACCATTACAGGAGCATACTACCATCATTACTTGACAAACTGAAGGCAGAACTTGCGGAAAAAGGGCCACATTTCCAGAAAAAGAAAATTCTGTTTTACCAAGACAACGCACCGTCTCACACCTCAGAGGTTGCAATGGCGAAAATCCACGGATTACGGTTTGAAATGCTTGACCATCCGCCTTACTCACCAGATCTAGCCCCAAGCGACTTCTTTTTGTTCCCTCATCTGAAAATTGCGCTCGCAGGACAGAGCTTTCCGTCAAATGCAGAGGCAATCATCTTCGTGAACAATTATTTTACAGAGAAAAATGCCTAGTACTATTTGGACGCGATACAGAAATGCCGACATGACAAGTTGCCATGGTAGCTCAATGGGTTAGAGCGACTGGACGGAAACCAGGAGATCGTGGTTCAAATCCCAGCAGTGGCATTGAATTTTTCATGTTGGCTCTATCTATCAAAAACCTTAGCTTGTATACGGCTAGTGTGAAGAAATGATTAATTTCCATCAATTAACTAAAATTCTATTAACATGTTCGTAAATTACATTTTTCCTGGGACCTGCAAACATTTACGTATAAATACGAATTGCATATAACTGGGTTAATCATAAAGCAAGTCCTACTCTGTTGCTGAAACACTGAAGTAATTGTTCAATTCCATTCGCAATTCGTGCAGTACAATGCCAGCACATCTAGCTTGCTCAGAAATGTTGGACCTCTGGAAACACAATTCCTTTATCTCGACAGATTGGAAGTTGTGTATTGCTGTAGTAAATCCTTCAACAGCGGCCAAACTTTAGACACAAAGCAGAATAGTTCCTGCTTGCTTCCTAATTATACGGGCCTCGGATTGTGTTTGGCTCTTAGAAACAAAACAGTCTTACACTGTAGAATACTAAACCCTGATATATGTAGCAACTTCGGAATCTTAGGTACGGCTTTACGGTGTAACTATGTTTCTTCTGTTCTTGAGAAAAGTATATAAGCATTTCAAAACACTAACACATAAATATTAACAAGAAGTTGTGTGCTTAAATGATATGACGGTTTAACAATGATAAAAACATTACTCAAATGAGAAGTTTTCAGGCATTGGTAAAAAAATTCATTACATAAATATTGTTTTTCATTAAGATACCGTAAGTACATATATGGTGTTAGGAGTTAGATTCACGTTAGCAACGAAAATGTCCACATGAATGCCAATTTTGTGTGAGAGATTTTGTTGAAAATCTTTTAATCATGCAAACTTGCATATGTACTCTAATCTGTTTCAAAAAGTACTTTTATGGACTTTGAAGACCTCAAATGTGTATTTCCAGGAACACTTCGTGTTAAATTTCTCGATGTAGTAAAATTCTACCTCTATATATTATAGTTATGTGGTTGATGAAATAAAACTAGAAATCACCAATAGGAAGTAATTTCAGACAGTTGAGAGTAGAAATGAGATTTTCAGTAGTTTACGATTGTGTTAAAAGTAGAAAATTCTTTCACTTAGTGCTCGAAAGCTTTTAACACGCAGGTAATGCGAACTTTGGTTGCTTCCGGAAAGTGACAATCAGCTCACACAAGAAGGCCTTGAGTAGAGCACCTGCCTACCGTGCTAGGGGTCCCGGGTTCGATTCCCGGCGGTGGGGGTGGGGATTTTTCTCCGACCAAGATAATTCTCCATCTTCCCCAGAGTATGGAAGTATGAATGAGAGCGTGAATGTGTGCGTGATGTAATGATAAAAAAAAAACAAAGATAACGAGTTAAGACCTTCAGTATGTTCCAAAGGAGAACGGCCGCCGATATGACCATAGTAGTTAAAGGCACGGTATAAATGGAACAAGCAAAAAAAAAAAAAAAAAAGTCCTTGAATCTGAAGGCCGGGAATAACTATTTCAAATCACAGTAATTGTATGATCAACATTTCAGTTTTCTCAAAAGATGACTAAGTTTGGAAAAAGTCATTATGAATTAAATTTTTGATACCTTATTTGCATCTTATTACTATTTCCACTGCCTCCCTTAGGTAGAATGTTGTGTTTTTCTAACGGTCATGTTGCTACGCAAGACAAATGAACATCGTAAGCCATGAATATCATGAGTATGAGAAAGGTAAGACAACATATATGAACTGATGTTTGTTAGCCTCGCAAAAACTCGAGAACGACTAAACCAATTTTCCTAATTTTGGTTTTGAAATATTTGCATTAGTCCAACGAAAGCTTAAAAGGTGAGGAAAGAAACCTCAAGTGATAATGGACCGAGTTATTAATAAAATATAGAATTACACACGCAAAATTTTACGGAACACCTATACCTTCTTCTATTTTTGACAAACAAAAGCATTACGTGCCGATTGCACGTTCTTTTGGCGCGCTTCATTTGTTCTGTTTCCTGTTTTTTCCCGCGAGGGCGCGTGGTCGTCGCTCGGCCTGTCCCGTCGGGTGATACACAGGAGTTGTGTTTCGGCTTTCCTAGCGTGCGGAGGTGAGTTATTCTTTGGTTTGGACTCGAGGAATAGTACTTTATAGAATGGTGGTTCTGACCGTAAATTTGCCTAGGTCATACTTCCACAATTTGTTAGGGGAGTAATTCTCGAAACACCAAATTTATCTATATGAATATTTGGGCTTTCAAATGGGCTTGAACTCCGCTCTATTTCTCGGTGTGGCGGATGTCGCACGGGGTAAAGCTATGGTAGTCTCAAAAGGTTGTTTGTAATTGGTGACATCTGTAAGGCAAAAATTGTAATATTTTGTAATTAAATGGAATTAACCCAGACGTTTGTGGTATATTTGACGAGGAAAGTGGAAGGCATATCTTTGCCAGAATTAGTTCTGTTGATTAACCCCAACCACATTGGCCCTTATCACTTGAATCCCTGTCCATTATAATTGTACCTCAGCCCCATGGTGCAGTTCAAATTCCTTGTCAAAGTCTTCAAAGATATTTCACTAATCGCATTTTATTAAATAACATTTATCGTTTACTATCAAGACTGAAATTTTTATGTATTATTATCACATACGTATCGAAGATAGGACACAAAATTAATTTCTGAATGCACTCTAGCTCTTTAAATATTTGATCACAGACAATTGAGGAGCTTTTATTTTTAAAACTAAACATGTATATCACTTGAAAATAATCAGGAAATGAAGAAAAACGTATATCCATACTATAAATTTTCCTTTCTCTTTGGTGTAAGACTGTACATGGAGCTTAAACATTCCTTAATCGTATACTTAAAAACCACATATATAATACTTTCAGTTTTCAAATTAATGGCTAAAAAGTTTTGTATATGTTAAGTTTTGAGAAAACATGACATTCAGTTCTGTTAAAAATGTCTTGCTAGTGAAAACTAAAATGGTCTTTCTTTACTATTCACTGATTGCTTTACTCTTCTATACATTAAAGTAAGTGAAGGGAGAAAGGACAGGTAAAAGTATTATATTTGAGGAACTTCTCAAGAAAGCAACATATTAGTGTTATGACCAATGGCGTCTACAACAGCTCAGCTGGGTTACTCTAAGGTCCGGATCAGCATATTTGTTTCTGGCTTCTCAATTTGGTTTCGATTTCGGTCTTCCTCTCTTCCTAGTACCAAAATTAATGTCATCGATTGTTACTTCCATTGAACTGTTTAAAATTCACTTTCTTTCTCCTCAACGAGCACGTGATGTATAAAGAATACCTGCACTGCTACTAAAAGCTAATACATACACGAGAAGTAATTGCCGCAAACTGACCGAGTAGAAACACATTAAACCCTCATTAGTTAGAGGTTAGTGTGTCATTACGTAAGTTTCAAAAACATCCGGGAAAGGAAGCACACGACAAAGAGAAAAATTATGAAAATGGACATGTTGAGTTATGAAAACAAAACATTGACTGTATGGTAAATTATACTGGACATGTTCACTTTTGATAACAAAATGAACATCGGGCTACAATGTAATACACTTACTAAGTTTTGATGTAAAAATAGAACTTTAAATACACATTTGTACATGAAATGTACAGTTTTGGTATAAAATAGAAGCAGAATCATATTACAACCAAGAATCTTAACAGAATACAATTCATAACTCATTTTTTATTTTCGGTGGATATGTTCAGTTTTGAAAAAAAAGAGCTCAATTGTAGTCAAATATTGGTGAATTCTTGGATACCTTCTTAATAAATTGTGTTTGTGAATGTGATTTGAATTTATACAAAATTAATTGAATTCCCTTGTGATTCCGATGATTCCAGTGGATTTTAGTTTTGATTTTAAGCGTCTACGATATCCTGTACCTTTGGCCTTCTATAAAGAAATAGCAAGGGGGGAAGTAGTTGGAAGTTTACGGAATTAACCTGCTAGTTTCTCTGTCTCTCTCATGAAAAGTTACACTTCGCGTGTTCGCGCGTCGGAAAGCCATTGTCTTTATATATTAACGTACCACAAAAAAGTATAAAAAATATATATTGTTTATCAAAGCCTTACGTTGATTCAACTTAATTGTGTTGTATTTAAACTTCATCCCCAAGTGCAGAGTAAATAACTAACTAATCCGAATTTGTTTTATTTATATATATATAACTTCAGACAACTTTTATTGGCGGGACGAAGTTTGTCGGGTTATCTAGTAGCACACACACATATATATATACATATAAAAATATATATTAAATCTATACAGGGGCTGCTGCTGTATAGGAGCACAAGAGCACGTTAATCCCAATATTTGTCTTGTAAAAGCCCGTTTCTTCTTTCCATTCGTTATTTGTATTAACCGTGCTCATTGCTAAATGTGTAGTAAGTAGAAGGCGATAGCATGAGTATATGGTAACGTTGCAGGTAGCACACTTGTCTTGTGCTAGCACGTTTAAAGATCTGCGTATGCGTAGACGACAAATGCTACAGACAGGCATTGGTTGGGTACGCCAGATCATAGCACAGTTTCGATGTGCACGTTAATTCACACTGGCAACGCCAGAGTTCTTGCTCATCTCTGGGAAGTGCTACTATCTATAGAGTTTAACTGCAACTATATCCAAATACAAAGAATGTTTACAACTCCTAGCGCTATCAGCCTTTGCATTGTTGCTTTATGTTCCTTTGAATATGGCATGTTTTTACAGTCCATTTTCTAAACAGATGTTTTGTTTTAAGCACTGTGATAAACTTGGATTTGTAGATAATTAGCAGATGAGACAATTGTGAGTTTCCTAGTACATCAAGTACAACTAGTGCTTTAGCACAAAACTATTACTCTGTTGTGTACAGCGACCGATGGCGAGGTTTTCGAATCTTTGTGACTGTTGAGTTTCTCTCAAGAGGTAGCTACAAAATCGGTGGAATCCATTTTAAGAAATAAAATAGATGAAGTGACTTGCGAAGAAAAAATGTAATAAAGTGACTAGAACGTCCGCACCTCAATTTGACAGCTAAGCGTGTTACAAAATTCAGAAGCGGGACTACAGGCGCAAATTTAACAATGTATACACAACATGTAAATGGCTGTGCGGTTGCAGTATTAGAAATGAGCTTTTTAGCTTTACGCACTTTCTGTTTA
This sequence comes from Mantis religiosa, assembly GCA_030765055.1. Lineage (NCBI taxonomy): Eukaryota > Metazoa > Arthropoda > Insecta > Mantodea > Mantidae > Mantis > Mantis religiosa. Next base: position 79,745,745 of record CM060959.1, read on the forward strand.
GCTCTGAAGTGAGTAATTGGACAAAAGTAGGAAGTGCCGACTTGGTACATATTACTGAAAAGATAAAGAAGCACGGAAATTTACGCTGACGTAAAAATGCATGCATTCAGTTCGCCAACTTTGGTCGCTGGGCGTGTGAATATTAATGCTCGGTTACAGACTGTCAGTAAAGCGACACAGTAAGCAAGGTGATAGGAATAGATACGAGGCATGTTTTTTTAAGTCAGTACCGTTTTGGAATTAAAAAAGACATGCATAGATATCGCAATAATTTTATTTTTACATGAAAGCCTGTACCTTAATCTACTATTCTACATAATTTCCGTGAATATTGAGGCACTTGTCATAACGTGGCACCAGTTTTTGAATACCATCCTCTGCCACCTGACGTGTTAACCACTGTATCGCAACTGTTTTGACTTCGTTAACGTCTTGAAGACGCTGACCGCCTAGATGTTTCTTCAAGTGCAGGAACAAATGGTAGTCGCTGGGCGCCAGATCACGGCCGTATGGAGGATAATCTAGAGTTTCCCATTGAAAAGATTTGATGAGATCTTTGGTCTGATTAGCCACATGTGGACGGGCATTGTCATGCAGCAAAACGATACCCTTACTCAACTTGCCACGTCTTTTGTTCTGGATTGCACGGCGCAGATTGTTCAATGTCTCACAATAATACGCTGCATTGATTGTCTCATTACGAGGCAGAAACTCCACTAGCAATACTCTTTTTCTGTCCCAAAAAAAACTGTGCACATGATTTTCTGGGCAGAAATTGTTTGCTTAAACTTCACTTTTGTGGGTGATGATGAATGTCACCATTCCATGGATTGTTGTTTCGATTCTGGTGTGACGTAGGCCACCCATGTTTCGTCACCAGTAACAATTTGGTCTAAACATCTTCACCTTCATTGTGGTACCGCTCAAGGAAAGTCAATGCACTGCAAAAACTTTGGGTTTTGTGCAAATCCGTCAACATTTTCGGAACCCAACGTGAACACACGTACATTCTTTCTAGGCTAATAAATTGTATAACATTTTGTGGGGCGTTTGAGCTATCACTCATTAGTAGTAGTGATGGTAGCAGTAGCGGGTAGTGCTAGTGTGCATTTTAAGTGTAGTCTTGTGAACACCCATATTTTTATTCCACGAGCCGCCACTGTATCTATAAATATGCACAACTGTCTAATAATAGTGTATGATGTACGGATTAAAATGATCTTTTTGTTCGTAGATCTCGGCCTGCGGCCTCATTTCAGAATCACATCTACTCACAAAATAAGTTCTTCCTTTTAGCTCTTGTATCATAAGTAACTATTTCTAATGGCTAAGTTTCGTTTTATATTGTAACTTTGTGGGTTCGTAGAATTAAAAGTCCAATTTGCCGAAATTCTAAATGTTCTTTATTTGCGTAGAAATACACTCCTTAGCAACAAAATTAGATCACATATCACAACACAATCTTCCAAGGTCGAAGACAATAACAACAGCGTTCAGTTTACAACACTCTCAGCTGTTCTCTGCTTACCTCTCGCGACTCACTCAGTTTACAACTCACTGTTCTAAAACTTGCAACTCCCTCTTGGCCAGTCGTCGCCTCTTTAAATACCTCCTGATAATTTCTAGATTGTTCGAAAATAAACCAGAACCCGAACAGTCTCTATCAGTCAAGAAGTAACTAGACATTTCCATTTATCTCAGTTTGTTTGTTTCGGCAGAACTTTATCTGTATGTTATCTTCGTCTGCCGGCTCTTGGTTTTCACACTGCCCGCCTATCAGTTCCTTTTGAATAAACAAGTCGCGCGATCGTAGATACGGGTTCACGACAATATAAACTGAAAATTTTAGCAAGTCTACATTATTTCTACGAAGGCGTTTATCTATCTAATACGGTTTATGTGAAATTCTTTGAGAATGAAGTGGATTTTATGTACTACTAACATAAAGCATGGCCAATTAAGTACAGCAATTTTAACTGTTCAATTAAGTATATTATTCTGGAGCAATGTAAGCATTTCAACATCAACACAAGGAATGCCACTTACCATTACCTATGAAAAATTCCGCACAACATTCACGAGTTATTCTGTACGTTGTAGATCTATCAATGAAGATTTTTGTCACGTTCAGACAGATCTGTTCCTTGTCTGGGATTTTCTGTCCCCAGATGTGGTAATTCTGTTTGTTAACGTAGCCGTTTAATTCAAACCGTACCTCGTCAGAGACAATTATTTTCCTGTCATCTGCATGACGTCTGCCCTAAAACCATTCAACAAGCTATCTCTATTACAAATGATCCGCTGGTTCAGATATCGAATTATGTAGGTGAAGTTTCTTTGTGAGGATTATCCGCAGGGAGTTTTCGCAATGCCCATCCGCTGTGAATGACGACTAATTGATTTTTGTGGACCCACGGAAACATCGTGTACAACTGCAAAGTTCCTCATCAAACCAGCTAAAACGACAGTGTTTGATGTTTGCAATCGAATTTGCGGTCCCATATTTTGCAATTGGCCTACGTACTATTGACTCATTAGCTACATTATGATAACCAGGAACTCCTGCGCAGTTTCTACGCAATATTCAGCGCACTCGTAACGTTTTTGCCAATCATTTCTTGTGTTGTATGATAATTACGAAATTTTGAAATAATGATTATAAAAGCGTAAAAAATGCCCACATGGCAACAGTAAAGCAATAGTGCCCATTTAAAAATCGCCCGCCTTGGAAGTGTAGATGTAGCGTGTCTGCCTCACGTTCAAGAGGTTCTAGTTCGAACCTCGGTCAGGGAGAGTTAGCTGGATAAGGTTATTTCCAGGGGTTTCCCTTATTGTGAAATACGAATGTCGGGTAGCTCTAAGCTCTATTGAACCTGTACTCATTTGAGCATCATTCAGGCATTTCATTCATTTAAATACTGAGGCTTTCACGGTCGGCGTCGTTAACTCCACTATGTTGTCCGGGCTTGTAGGCCGTGGTCCATTTGTATTTCTTTCCGACGTTCCGCCGAAAACTGCGTTCGGCATCTTGAGGGTTCTAAGTCAAGAGACCCGGAATCCTACACAAGACTGATCATTCATCTTCCGATATGACAACGTTGGAGGACATAAGTTTAAAAATAAAAAAATACAAAGTTAAAATACCTTAACTTTGAGTGGGATATGTTAAGAATTTCAAATGAATAAAATGTAACTTACATAAACAACAATTAACCTCGTTATTTTGGTTAATTGATGGAAATTAATCATTTCTTCACACTAGCCGTATATATGCTGAGGTTTTTAATGGATAGAGCCAATATGAAAAATTCAATGCCATGGCCGTGATTTGAACCATGGATCTCCCGGTTTCCGCCTAGTCGCTCTAACCCATTGAGCTACCACGGCCAACGTGCCGTCAAGTCATTAAATTCTCCACTTGACTCGTATATTTCCCCGGTAAACCACTAGGGGCTCTCGTATTCGGATAACACCGTTTGTGGTGACTTGCTATCGTAAGTACTTGAGTACCAGGCTTGATCATTTAACTCTTGTTAGTTTGGTTAATTGATGGAAATTACTCATTTCTTCACACTAGCCATATATAGGCTAAGGGTTTTGATAGATAAAAATCAACGTGAAAAATTCAGTGCCATGGCCGAGATTTGAACCACGGATTTCCTGGTTTCCATCCAGTCGCTCTATCCAAAATAATAAGAGTTAAATGATGAAGCCTGGGACTCAAGTACTTACGATAGTAAGACGCCACAAATGGTGTATCTTGGATGCGAGAGCCCCTAGTGGTTTAACGGGGAAATATACGAGTCAAATGGAGAATTTAATGTCAGGACGGCACGTTGGCCACGGTAGCTCAATGGGTTAGAGCGACTGGACGGAAACCAGGAGATCCGCGATTCAAATCACGGCCATGACATTGAATTTTTCATGTTGAATCTATCCATCAAAAACCTTAGCCTATATACGGCTAGTGTGGAGAAGTGATTAATTTCCCATCAATTAACCAAAATAATAAGAGTTAAATGATGCAGCCTGGGACTCAAGTACTTACGATAGTTAGTCGCCACAAATGGTGTATCTCGGATGTGAGAGCCCTTAGTGGTTTAACGAGGAAGTATACGAGTCAAATGGAGAATTTAATGTCAGGACGGCACGTTGGCCACGGTAGCTCAATGGGTTAGAGTGACTGGACGGAAACCAGGGGATCCGTGGTTCAAATCACGGCCATGACATTGAATTTTTCGTGTTGACTTTATCAATTAACCTCGTGTTGTTTAAAACAAATCTGTACTGTGTAAGCTGTCAGATAAGGAAATGTTTAATCGATGAACAAACGAATACGTTTGAAATACCAACCAATATTACTGTATGAAAGAAACCGGTTTGTCAGCCTAATTATGGATGGTAGCCATTGGTCGGTATCTTTCAAAACAATATTATCCTCCATTCTCGTTGCGGTCGTTTCGAGCAGGTTCATTTTACAGAACGTTCCCTTGTCTTCGGGGGCGGTTCCCTTGTCCCAGGGACGGTTGAGTTGAGATTGTTGACATTTGAGCTGGGTAGAGATCAGTCAACGGTGCTGAGTGGAGTTCAACCTGATGGATCAATTGCGTTTTATTCGGAGTGTCAAGTGTAACATTCGCGCTAAACTGAGCTCTTAAGTGTAAAATAAAACTAAAACCAGCATACCATAGGACATTAGTTTCCTTGTCACACTAGCTGTGTGTAGGCCGAAGTATGGAAAGATAGTCAGACTGAAAAATTTAACGCCATAGCCGGAATTTGAACCATGGATCTTCTGGTCTCCATCCCGCCGCTCATAACCATTGATCTAATACGGCCAACATGCCATTAAATTCTCCAACTGACTCGTGCTATTCCCGGTAAACTACTAGGAGTTCTCACAAACACATGAGGCAATTACCTTAATGGCGACTTACTGTGCAGTAAGTTCCTTAAAGTCCGAGCTATATAATACAGATAAGGTATGGATACAGGTGAGGTCCTGATTTACTGAAGGCAAAGCTTAATATTTGTGCCAGAAGTCTATAGAGGAACATGCAAGAGCCAATTCCAGTGAAGTTTACAGCGTCTATGTTTGCTCCTTAGATTTAATGGACTACCTCTACCACGAACTGCTCTACTTCCAACGATTTGACTTGGATTACTTAGATTTCCAGTGCTGCTCCTTCCTCCTCACGATTGCTTAATCGGTTTCCCAATTTATTTATTGTTTTCTACATTACAAAGTATCACATTCCACTAAAACATTCCATAGCAAAATTTCAGTAGAAGTAGAGCTTTTTCGATCCCCTAAATGCCAAATAGAAAAGTACTATGTGGACAGCACAATTCGGAAATGAAACATCATTTAAATCCCAAACTTGATATTTGAGTTCACCATCCTTCAAGGTATGTGCAAAAGGTGCGATGATAAGATGATTGATTATTCTCACCATTTGTGTCGATATGGAAGAATTCTTGTAGATGTATGCCTCGGCTATCTGGAGCAATGAGTCATCTCTGGCCGTAATATCGGAGTGAGAATAATTTTTATGCAGTTATGGTAGAAAATAATAACACATTTTCTCTTCTTTAAAAATCTTGGAATTTATTCCACAAAAACCATTAATATATCTCATCGCAATATTAAATTTTGTAGACTATGTCCTTTTATAAAATAATCAATACTGCATCGTTGCACCTTAAATTTCCACACACCTGCAGATCGGCACACAAAAAGAAACGTCTTTCCACCACGATGCTCTTATGCAGAATTACGCCAAAACTAACTACATATTGTCGCGGTGACGCACAAAAAAGGTTCGGTGCAGAGAGATAAGCGCGGCTTGTGTACACAAAGAGCCCGCAGATAAAGATAGCAGACGCATAGTGTATCACTGAGATAAAAGGCATGCCAAAACAAATAAAGTTAGAACATTCCAGTAACATCTTGATTGATGGAGAGGGCTCGGTTTCTTGATATTTCTGGAACAGCCTGGAATTATCAGTGCAGGTACTTAAGGAAGCGAGGACTCGCCAAGTGTGTCGAAAACAAGAGTAAACAGTTGTAAAGAGTTGTAACGAGAGCTGATGTTGTAAACAGGTGTAATCAGAACGCTGTTGTTGTGGTCGTCGATCTTGGTAGATCGTGATTGTGTATGTGATGTAATACTGTTACTGTAAGTGTATTTCTACGCAAATAAAGAGCATTTAGAATTTCTGCAATTGGAATTTTAATTCTACAAACCCACAAAGTCACAATATTCTCGAATCTCTGCGCACGAGGTTACTAGAAAATCTGAATTACTTTTATCCTATTGGTCCACGTCACAACATTACGTAATCACGTTATGATAATAACCAATAGGGACACTGTTACGTAAGTTGTATCATTCTTCGGCCTACCCAGTTTTACATTCTATGTTCTACAAATTACATTTTGTAGAACAATCTAAAACAAATTTTTTAAATATGTGAACAAATATGAAGTAACCGTTTCAGATGTGAGAAGAATATTTTCAAGAGAACCCCTTTCAACCTTGCGTCACAATAAAAGCGTCACAGTATAGTACAATTTCTCGAGTAGGATTTCTCTAATACAAATAATACAAATAATTTAGATTCTCCAATGTTAAGCTATTTCGGACTATGAATAAAGTGGAAGAAATGATGCTCAAATGAGCCCAGGGTCCATATAGTTAGTTACCCGACGTTTATCTTTCTGGATAAGAGCAAACTCTGGAAGAAATCTCATCCAGGTAACTCACCGTGACTGATATTCGAACTCGGAACCTCTTGAACGTGAGAAAGACACGCTACAGAGGCGGGTAAAAATAACATAGCGATTTAAAAGGAAAAGTAATACTTCTCATGTATGCAGCAAAGAGATGGTAATATATAGTATAAAGGGTAATCATTTTATTCTTTAAAATTGCAAGTTTTGGATCATGTAAAAAACCTGTTAAATTTATACCCAGTAGATCCTCGTTTATCCGAATCAACTGGGACCAGAGCCGATCCAAGTTAAAGAAGATCTAGATTTTCCAGAAAATTAGAGAAAAACGATAAAAAGCATGTACCTACAACTTCACTGAATTATTTTTAATGGAATTAAATTACTATCAGCACACAACCTAAAAACACATGAACTGTATGTAATGTGACAGCCTAAGTATTTGTACTGTATACAATATAGCTACAAACTAAACGGTAGTAAAAAAGGCAGCGAACTTCTGCTATCTCAGTTTAGTACATCGTCTATCTCGCATCCGCTTTAACATTAGAAGTTCATTTGGCAATGTTTTGGTTTGACTTTCGAAATAGATCATCAACTTCTCTCATTGCTACCGCTCGTGCGTGGGTCATAACCATAGCTGGTTTATCAACACTGGATCTGAATATCCTTGATTTTCAGTAACACTACATGATGCAATAAAGTCTTCCTCTTTAATTGGTTTATAGCCTCCGTCATTGTCAATGTCTTCATAACAACGGAACAGCCATCGATATTTTTAAAAATATCTATAAAGTCTTCTTTCCTACATATTTTTTTCCACTTCTTCAATCTTATCTTCTGGCAAGTCACACACACCAGGCCACAACTTTTTTAATGACTTTATCAGAGTTTCTCTTCCGACTTGGTCCCAAGCAGGTGGGATGAGTGAAATGAATTTACCCACTGGCAAGAGAATTTGAGCAGTATATCGACTGAGAATAGAAATTTATCGTCTGTAAATTAAGTCTCAAATTATTATTCTAAACAACACTCATGTTTTAAAAAGTGGTCCTAGTTATTCGGACATGCGGGTTAAAGAGGTCCGGATCAGCGAAGTTTAACTGTACTAGAAACAAAATAATCTCTTCTTCCTGAAACCCATTGAAACACACCGTAGCGAATACCCTTAAATATTAGTTAAGGCTAAGAGAATTTGCATTAAATTTAGTCAATATTAAATGATATTTACATCGTGGCAAAATTTAATATTGTTAAATCACCTCTGAATCTGTGAACCACACATCTCGAGTTTTGAGATCAAAGTGTAGAATGTCCCTCTCAGTGCCACCCAAAAGGGGACGGAGTGGAGAAATTTGCATGCCATGATTATGATAAAGAGGTTAAGTGATGGATTCACTTTGTTGTGAGGGGTGACCTTATTAGAATATTATTAGACTTGCTGATTAGTTCCTCAAAGGATCCTCGATAAAAGAAAAAGGTAGACATACATCGAGGTTCTGGACAGCATAATCAATATTTTCTCTCCTAAGCCTGTGTTTGACATCAATGTGCTCTGCATGAAGTTTCCAAATAAGTCTAACGATACATCTACATGACAAATGAAATATATGTCATAAAGTATCTCAGTAAATACTCTATGAAATCATCTTCATTCTGAATGGATTTTTTATAAGTAAATCAAGATAACTGAAAACTTACTATACAAAACATGTACTGCCTAGTCTTTCACGTAAGCAGATATTTTTTCGTGCATTAAAACAGCTGAAAAACGCAAAGGAGAAATTCCAGTCCTCTGCCTCACTCAAGAGTGATGTCGGTGTTAGTGGATGTCCGTAAACTCGGACAAAAGCCACGCCATTCTGTTCACCAAGCACTACAACCCTGCAGACTGCCCCAACTTTCAATATCGAGCTCGAAGAATAGTGTGGGTAAGCTCCATCCAGTATCTAGGAGTCAAGTTAGATATAGGGCTGACTTCTCGCGGGCCATCAAGGATCTCTCGGCAGGGGTTCAAGGAGCCAATTTTTATCCTATACTGAGTTCTGGTTTGATGCCTGTACGCTTAAAGCTGTACCTCTTTATAGGGGGTGTAACTTAAAACCTCCAACGTTAAGTCATATCGGACGATGAATGAAATGGGTGAAATGGTGCTCAAATGAGTCCGGGGTCCATGGAGCTTACAGTTATCTGACATTTGTCTTTCAGGATAAGGAAAAACCCCGGAAAAAACCTTATCCGGGCAGCTCACCCTAACCGAGATTCGAACTTGAGACTGCCCGCTTCGGTAGCGTAGATGGTAGCATGCCTGCCTCACGTTCAATTGGTCCCGAGTTCGAATCTCGGTCAGGGTGAGTTACCCGGATAAGGATTTTCCGGCGTTTTCCCTTATCCTGAAAGACGAATGTCAGGTAGCTCTAAGCTTCATGGACCCTGGACACATTTGAGCATCATTTCACTCATTTCGTTCACCGTCCGATATGACTCAATGTTAGAAGACGTGAAATTACAAAAAAAAAAAAAGAAAGAAAGAACTCAGGACCTGTTGAACGTGAAGCAGAAATGCAACCATCTACGCCAACGAGGCGGCCTCGCTGTACCTCTGTCCCTTTGATGCTACATGCCTACGAAATCTAGGGTATGGCCGCAGATAGCTGGCTTTAACGGGCTCAGAATATCGACTTTCCCAGTAAGGTTACTTCATTATTCCGCATCCCTTCCATAGTGGAGGATGAAATAAGGCGATAGACAACAAAATTTTACGCTACTTTACTTCAGCGTAGAGGCGCGCTGGTTAGGTCTCTTGCTGATTATGATCCAACTAAGCGCCTTCTTCGATATTTGCGGGTCCCCGCATGGCCTACGGGCATCTGAGATAGTCACGGAGCCTATCCACCAACAACAGAAAGCTGAGCTACAGTATAATCTAAACAAGAACTGATTGGCCTTTGGAATTCTCTCAAATTAGAAATTTACGTTAACTACGCTACCAGAGTGCATCAATTATTGCACCCTCTCTTTCTCCAGATGAGATAAATAAGTAATTTCATAAATTTCTTCCAATATCTTAGAAAAAAGGAAAGAAAGAAGCCATGCTTAAACATCCCCCCCCCCAAAGAATCCTTCCTGCATTTAAACCCATTTTTAGGTGGGTATGCAGCGAACATTTTCGGGCACAATGGACGAACGGTTGAGCGGACTACAAAGACCAGTTCCTGGGAACTGCTTCTTTTCGTTCGGAGCAGAACCAACGTCCGCTACACCACTTTCATGCATTTAGCTGACATTTCTCTATTGTGTTCTGCAACTCTTGTATCGCACGAAGAGATATTTGCTTACGTGAAAGACGTAGCAGTTGGACCATCTGGTATATCTCTTTAAAACACCCCGTTTGTGTCAAGTATTTTTGTGGCATTAGCTATGTCTGAGAGATTCTCCATTAGAGATTTGAGTTGTCAAATACTTTTACTCTTTTCAACTGTTAAGTCGTCTGATTTATTCCCTCAATATTCCCGTAGGGGAGGGGTATCCATTTCCACCCGAAAGGGCGCCTTTTTAGATTCCAGGCATTTGCCCAAGGAAAGACCCACAGTGCTGAGGGGAAGTTTCGACTCCCGGTTAGACCTCAGTCAGCATTCTATCGTGATAGTGCTAAGAGAATAAAATTTCAAAGCCATCTCTAGTGATGGGATTTATTACTGTTCTTGTACATCTGTAAAGGAATGTGTAGGCAATAAACTCATTTTTGGAAATACTTATTTCGATTTACAGAAAGCCAATGGAGAGTTGTGGAATGGTGAATAGACAGAGATATAAATGAAGCAAGTGGTAATTTCTTGTTTGAATACAAATATTTGTGGAGTGAAGCTTTAAGGTTAACACAAACCCAATGCAAAAAATCAAAGTGCCTTTGCATGACACCACACAGTGGTTCCTTTGATCATTTAATGAATGAACCATCTTGCTATTGCAATAATTACAAAGCCAGTTTTCATACTACTTTCTACGGTGCCTCAACACAATCGATTCGAATACTCATGGTTGTTAAAGTGATATACAATGGACTGGCCATCCATTCAAAGCTACACGTCGTGAGTTATGGCAATCAAATGGGCCTGTGGAAAAGGACGGGCAGGGTCCAAGTAAAATAATGGGTGTGATGGCACGCTTGGATTTTGACGGGGTATCATTTGACTGCACTTGCTTGGATTTTACCTTTTATACTAAAGAACTCTACAATGTAATTTTAAAAATAATATAATGTCATGGCTGAGTGGTTAGACCGCTTGGCTCTCCCCTAGGTGGCCCGGTTTCGATCACAGGTGATTGCAAAATGGGATTTGTGGTGGACAAAATGGCGCTGGAGTGGGTTTTCTACGGGTCCTCTGGTTTCCCCCAGCATCATTCCACCAATTGCTCCATGATTAATCTCTGCATCATCCCAGGCGTTGGGCCGACCCCTGAACCCTGGTATCTCAGGTCAAATGCTTCGGCTCCCTCGCTCTGAGGAAACCCGAGCGACTCCTAACTCCAGCATTGGTGAGGAAGGGAGACAAAAGAAATATTTACAGTATTAAGGATCAACATTTTTGTGTGTATTACTGACAAAGGCCAGTAAAATATTATAAAAAGAAAACCGCTATAAATTTTGGGCCAGGGCAACACCATCCATTGAAAGGTTAAGACCAAAAGTTGAATTCCCTGTGGAACTAAACTACTCATGAAATAAATTAAGAATCCATCCACCTCGGAAAAATTTATCCTGATAGTCCTAGAAGCTAAATGAACCATGGATAAATCCTTTTCCATGATATAGAGATAAAATGCTGGCCTCTGGAGTGAATTGAACTACGTTACGGAGAAAATTCGACACGGAGGTTCAAATTTTATCTACTGTACCTATGCCCCAATTGGGACATCCTCGGGAGGAACGATGAGGCGAGAGGAGACAAGGGGACGACCGTGCCAAGGAGCTACGACAGTACAGATGGCTGGGTCCCTATCTCTACCATTTGGACACTGGTTCCACCCTACTGTGGTCCGGAAACGGTTCCATGAGATCGCGTTCGCAGATCGGAGACCGTCCTACCGGATCAGGAAGTTCTACCAAGAATATATCATCCTGCCATGCAACGTCTAGACACGCACCGGCACTTCTGCCCTGAAAGAGACCACCAGATGAGAGATGATATGATAATGGAGATGAAATGGAGGGACAGAAAATCCGGGGGATGTAATTAACCTTCCCAGCATCCGCCTAACAATCCGGGAAAACCCCGAAAAAAACCATGAGTCAGATAGGTCGGACACGGAAATTGAACCCGGACCTCCCGAATGCAGGCCACAGACGAAACCGCTTGAGCCATCTCGCTCGGTATGCTAGGCTCTGGTTTTCCAGTTCGGAGATTCAAACAAGGCCGAGAGCGATGGATAAATGAATAAATGAATAAATTAACTAATTAACTCTCTAGCCTGGTCATCTCTTAGCATAGCCATACAGAGATTTGTATGCGGTAAACGTTCTCTGCTCGTTGAATCACAAATAACTGAAAAATTTAACAGTTGAAACAACAATTAAACGTATCACCCTTTAAAGTTCTGTGGCCACAAGCTCGTAAAATGACAAAGGACCACGTCACCCTGGACTGTAACAGCTCTAATTACCACTTGCAAAAAGTGCAAATCTTTGTTTCAAACGTTACTGAAAGTAAATTATGATTTCGCTCAATTTCGCTGGGCGGCGTTAATGTTAACTTAACGATGCGCCAATTTATATGTTGTTGAACACCAACAGATAACGAATAATCTGAGAACGAAATGAAATAAACATCCGCTTAATTCAAGAATAGAAATGCTTTACGAACAGTTCCGAAATTGCATTCAGTCATTGTAAGAAAATTATGTTATCAAGTGCTGTAACGACTAAGAATAGAGTTAGGCAAGGAGATGCATTATCGTGCCTTTTGTTCAAAATACCTCTGGAGAAGGTCATTAGAGATGCAACTCAAATTTTGGCATATGCATATGATATTTAATCGCCAGAATACCAAGAGCACTGAGGATAGTTTTCTCAAGCCTTGAAAAAGCAGCAAGAAGGATGAATTTACAGATTAGCGAAGGAAAAACTAAGTACATGCCCGTAACCAAGAAACACTACCTTAGTGGATCTATATTCATAGAAATTGGCTCATAAGTTTGATGTTGTGCGTAGCTTTAGGTGCCTTTGATCAGAAGTTAACTCGAAGAACAATGTTAGTTCTGAAATTCAAAAACGTATACTGTCTGCTAACAAGTGCTTTCATGGCTTCCGAAAACATCTGAAATCTAAGCTGTTGCTCAGGAAAGCTAAAGCCCTAATATATAAAGTTTTACTTAAGACTGTATTAACGTATGGTGCTGAAACCTGAGCACTCTCAAAATCTGATGAAAGAGAGCTTGGTATATTTGAAAGAAGAGTTTCAAGGCAACTTTTGGGCCAGCGTAGGAAAACGGTGTCTGAAGAAGATATTATCATGAATTTTATAATTTATATAGCTAACCAAACATTGTTAACTGTATAAAGTTGGAGTGGGCAGGACATGTACTGCGTGCTAAGGACAGAATGATAAATAGGATATTTAGTGAAGTACCAGAAGGAAGGAGGAAAGTTGGAAGACCAAAGTTAAGGTGGGAAGAGGAGAGGCGGGGTGAGAGAGGATATAAGGACAATTTTATCGGAATGAAGACATTTTTATAAATTTTATATTCTCCAACGTTAAGTCATATCGGACGATGAATGGAATAGGTGATTTAATGCTTAAATGTTTCCAGGGTCCATGGAACTTAGAGCTACCCGACATTCGTCTTTCAGGATAAGGGAAAACCCGGGACAAACCTTATCCAGGTAACTCACCCTGACCGAGATTCGAACTCAGGACCTCTTGAACGTGAGGCAGACACGCTACCATCTACGCTACCGAGGCGGGCTGGAATCAAGATCTGGAGGAGCACTGCACTGCACTTAACAGGAAAGAATGGGGAAATCCTCTTCAGAAGCCCAAGGCCTACAAAGGGCTGTCGTGCCAATGATGAAGAAGTATTTTAAGAAAATTGGAACCATTTGTACAATACGAGTCAGATTAACACATGCAATGTATAACAAAATAATTTGTGAGACAAAAACACATTATTCTTCGGGAACTCCTACTCTAATATAGTGTCAAAGACGATTATCGATTACCTCGTAGATGGCTTAGTCCGATGTTGAACTTTTCTTTACTCATCTGCTAAAATCACTTCCATGCAAATACTCCTAACACTTTTGAACTGCACCATTTATTAAAACATAGATATTCTTTGTCATAAATCGCAGATGACTTTTGTGACAGAAAATTATCAGCAATCCGAGCTGCTTCTCGAATGTCTTCAGGTTTAAAACTATCGCCACCTGAATCACTTATTTTGACATACAGTTTACCATTTGTTATTTTTGCAGCACCATAATTACAATTCTTCGCTATTTAAAAACTCCAATATTATCTTAAAACTAGTAAAGGCGTCGATGGTAACTGCTTTTTAAAATTTTTAATATTTTTATAATTCATAATTCAAGTCGGGTGTTTCTTAGGCAATGGTTAAAATTACGTATGGGACTAGCGAGGTTTGATGTTTATCATGCATTGGCGCTAGCCCCCCAGGCGTTACATCTTTTCACTCACTAATAAACTTCAACTTACTTCACAAGTCTCAATAAATAACTATTATATACACAACTAACAAATTGAAAACATAATTACGCAGAACGTTCTTTTAAACACGTTTTTATCGCTTAGAAAAAATTCTAGTAGCGTCCACAGAAGTTCTTTCCGTCTCTATGGCAACCACTTAACTGTTATATATCGATTTCTCTTCTCCCTTCTTGTTTTTATTATATCCTTGAGCACATTTTTAGTACATTACACAAACATTTAACACTTTCCAAATCTCAACCAACATTCCAAAACAGATAAACAACTTCTGTTTGGGGCCAACCGTAAATAACGGTTTTATACACAATTTTGTCGCATTGGTTCTGTTTTTGGTTTCAAAACACGTGTCAGTTTTAAGAACCGATGTCTAAATTAAAAGCAAAACTTTTCTCTTCCAGTCACATACACACAATCTTACAATTTATTTGAAACAAAATGGAACAAGAGAATCCAATGGTAGCTGCAGGGAGACTCATGATTTAGCTTTGCATTTCACGTCTACTTAGCAAATTAGCCAGGGAGATCATAACATACATTGAAGTAATGTGACCTTAATGTGACGTGAATGGGGATTCAGGGAAGCCGCCATGATTACCTGTACCGCTACACTGATAAGTCTCTTGGAAACCACCATGGGGACTTAATAGCAATCTCACTCCCTTTGCTGAGTGATGTTTTACGTGATCAACTTGCATGTGAGACTATAGTACCAACACGTTGATATGATTCTCTCCAAACAAAGCCCTAATGGAAATTAATTGTTCTTTCACACTGGCCGTGTGTAGGCTAAAGTACGGAAATATAGAGTCAGACTGGACAATTCAAGTGGCTCAATGGTTAGAGCGGCTGGACGGAAGCCAGAAGATCCGTGGTTGAGATCCCGGCTATGGCATTGATCAATACTGAATTTTTTAATGTAGCATGATGATATACCATTCGAAGATTAAACACAAAAATAATTTATGAACGCACTGTAACTCCATAAATATTTGACCACAGACAATTATCGCCAAATATTGCTGAATCCTGGGATATCTCCTTTATGATTTGTGTTTGTGAATTCGTGAATGTGAATTGAAGTGACACAAATTTAATTAAATTCCGTTGGGACCTTGTGAAGTTCGCGGTAACTTTTTTACTATACCAAGGAAAAGACGACCTGACTTAGGTCTTAGAAGTCAATCAAATGTGCGAAGAGCTACGTCACGTGCTGACCGCACTGATGAGCAGCGAGACTCAGCAAGCGCTAATAGTCGTGTTAGTATGTCAGAATTGCGTTCTGGAGTGTTGTTTCGGACAAAAATAAGTTGACACAGTTATAAACGAGGATGACATAGTCAACTATCCCATAGAGTTTTTAATTTCATTAGAATTGCCTAGACTCCCACCTCAATATTTAAAATTAGAAGTAGGATCAGTTGTGATCATGCTGCGTAGTATTAACCAACCACGACTGTTCATTGGAATGAGACTAACTGTGAAAAAGCTAATGAATAACTCATTGGAGCAGCAGTCATCAAGTGAAAGTACAAAGGAGAGGATAAATCGCAAGAACAGTCGTTAGATTTTTGCGGAATCTACTTGGAGTTTCCCTATTTCTTTTTCAGACAAATATACGTCACGAGTTCATGCCTCGGAAAGTCATCATCTTTATACATTTACGCAGCACACAAAATAAAATATATTGTTTAAAAGCAAGGCTTAAATTGATTAACTTAATTTTACTGTATTGTATTTAAACTTCACCTCCAAATGCAGAATAAATAAATAACTAATCCAAATACGTTTTATTTATATAAGTTCGTAAACTTTTATTGGCCGTACGAAGCTTGCCGTGTCGGCTAGTTTATCCATAAAAAGTAGGCTTAATGTAACAGTTTGTTAAGGCTTAAAATAAGAATGAGAAGTGCTTCAAATAAATCTATAAAACGTCTCCTGAAAATATATGATGCTGAAGTTAAATAGGGAATATTTGTTGCACCACAAATTAAGAAGCTGATTTCTGATACCTTATTTGAAGATGTAATGGTTATAAGAGAGTCATTGAAAACTATCTGAGAAATTACAAGGATCCAATTTACAAATATATGGTAGATGATGTGCTTGAGAAATTTCAAAAGCTGGGTTGAAATGTGAGTGTGAAAGTACATTTCCTGCACTCCTATTTAGACTTTTCTTTTTCAGAAAATCTTAGCTGTATCACAAGGACACAAAGGAAATGGAAAGACGTGCATTTCAAGGCTAAATGTAAAAAAGCTAATAATATAATATATATTTTTGATAAAGTAGAATACAAAAAATCATATTTTACTATTTATTGTATTGTAAGGTTTGGTCCATGACACAAAACTAATTGATATTCTGATTCAGATTTTCAAATTAGCGACAATGGCATACTAAAATAAAACCCCAGAGAGAAAGTTAAATTTTGCATATTAGTGTTACCTAATAATATTATGCTACTTGCGGTTTAACCAGAAGTGCGTACAACTTTATTATTTTAAATCACCCTATATATTTTATTACACATTCAGATAGTATTTGCCAATAGCTTTCCAACATGTACCCACTTGGATAATTCTGTTTAATTCATTATTTTAAATAAAAACATAGAGACTTAACTTTTTCTGTTATTTGTCTGTCTTTTATTTATCTCCATGAAAGCGCATTTATTTGTCTGTCGTTTGTTTGTTTATATCCGTGGAAACTTGCTTTTTGTATAATCGTTTCATTACATAAAAAACTGCAATTTTTTATCAGGACATTGTGTGAAAGCTCATGCAAAAGTTTTACTTTATAAGGTTGTTACGTAGTAAAGGCTTGTTGGCACTGAACTTCTGCTAATATTGGATCCTAAGACAAAGTTGTTGTAGATACTTTCGGGCTACCTGATCTTGGCAGGTCCTCTACACCTCCAGTTTCAGTAAATTTTCTTCTCGTCGCTGTTTGAGGAATTAGCACACCATCCGGATACATACTATTAAATAAATTGGAAGACTCGCTGAGGTTGTTGTTTGTTCTGCTGACCAATTATCATTAAACTTTGAATGGTTTTCCTCTTATTCAACAGGCCAAACGTTAACTTAGCAGATGTCAGATGTAATTACGTAAATGGATAAAATCAATTAGTATCAATAAACATTTTTATAATATTGCAATGATTTTCTTTTTTTATTAACAAGTCAACGTTATTTAACTCGCTAGAGGTCAGATACTATTCCGTGAATGAATAAAATTAATACCATTTATCATGTTTCCATTATTGGAATGCTTCTTTTTTTATTCAAAATCAAGTCAAACGTTATTTAATGCACTAGATGCCAGATACGTTCAGTAAATGAATAAAATTAATGAATACAAATAAAAATGTTTCCCTTGATATACCAGGTGACTCAACGGCCCCGTCTTTCAGGTAAGCAGATATCTCGTAGTGCATTAAAACAGCTGCAGGAGGCAACGCGGCAAAACTTGCATA
Source organism: Mantis religiosa (assembly GCA_030765055.1). Lineage (NCBI taxonomy): Eukaryota > Metazoa > Arthropoda > Insecta > Mantodea > Mantidae > Mantis > Mantis religiosa. The sequence goes on from CM060959.1 coordinate 79,763,680, forward strand.
AACAAATTTTATTCTGCTCTTAGCGACGAGAGACAGTTCCCAGACTTGAACTGGAATGTGTAGTACGTGAAAATAGATAAGAACAGTGTAAATAACCGAAAAGGTATTGGAATAATTTCCAAATATGCTACAGAGTCTTTATTTTCAAGAGAATAAACTACTCTATAGATAGACAACTTATTAAGGAAATTTTATTTAACTTTCCCTAATTACCGCAGCTATTTTTACATTATCCATTACGTACTGACAGCATACAGGTAAACTATTGCATTCCATCCATATTAAATTCTGAGATTTCATTGGAAGTACAACAGAACAATATCGTGTACTCGTCATGTGATGCCATTTGATTACCAATTTTATATAAGGACTGTATGAGGGATCCTTTTCCTTGGTTTGAATTCAAACCTTTTGTGACGTCTTGATCTGACGCGTGAGAGAGACACCGTTAGTCCATGGGCATATAAGGAAGTGCTATGTAAACGTATTCCTCTCTGTACTATGCTACTAAAGTGTCAAATGCTAAGGAACACAGGGGATATATAGCTCATGAGCTATAAAATAAACACAAGCACTCAATCAACTTATAATGAAGACCTTCAAATCGCGTTGAATGAAGCAAAACAGCAGAGCTAAGTAAAGTTTTGATAAGGTTGTTTCATACAAAAGCAAAGAACTGCACATGCATTAGATTGTTTCATATTCTGTTTATCTTGAGCTTAAGGCGCAGGTTTGCTGTATTAATATTTAGATTTACTCCACAAAGAGTAAAGTGAGTTAGCTATAATAACTGTAATAAACACTCTAATAATAATGACGACAATAATGATAAACTCAACAAAAATAGTAATATAAATAATACTAGAATAATAGCAGTAATAGAAAGCTATCAAATGTCACTGAAACACAATGTGCCCTCAATATTTGCATGGTTTCCTTTATGGTTCTATGCAGTGTATATAGTCTTCAACGTCAGATAGTATCATCGTAAACAGCATGTAAAACATCTGATGTGATGCACTCGTATGAGTTTCTATACTCTTATAAAACTATTCGTGCAAATGCTTATTGCTCTATCAACTTTATGTCAAAGGACAAAACGGAAGGACCACCGCTACTAGAATAAACGAACATGAACGATGCATTCGTTTAATGCAACCTGAGAAGTCTGGGCTGGCAGAGCATTGATTTGATAACGACCATAGAGCCAACTTTCGGGAGACAACCATCTTGGCAAAATGCAGCTGTTATTGGGAGCGGTGAGTTAAGGAGTCTTTGGTCATTTCCTTCGAGAGGTGCACGCTTAATCGTGATGCTGGATTTCAGTTCAGCTCCTCTTGGAAACCGGCCTTAAAATGGAAATCCGTCGAATTAAGAAGCACAGATCTATACAGCTTGATTATCAAGTTAAGTAGTTACGTTTCTTTGACCAAATTGATGTCCTATACTCACGCCATCTCCTGACCTGGAATTTAATTTACTGAAGGCAGTCTTTTGTTCAGTAATGCGAATATTGAGGGTGTTTTGTCTTTGTTGATATTTGTGTTACATCCAGTAATACATTTGTGGTTATAATATTTATTAAAATATCCTATTGATGGGAGAGATATATGCTCCCGAAATGTCTACTTAAAATGGTTTATTTTCACCTGGCTTGTTTCCTGAGAAGATCTAGATCACATTCCGAAGATATCTATGCAATGAAAACAAAACAATATCGACAGTAATTTTATTGATTGAATTTTTATTTTCAAGTGAATCTAAATATCGGTTCGTATCAATAAATTTCTTTGGTAACGTCTCATGTAAAGAAGGCAACATTTAAGAATTTTTTCAAGGGGAACATTTTGAAAGTTAGAAAGATTGATATTTGTTTCAATAATTTTACCAAAACAATGAAGAAAACTGTAAGGAAACCGAGAAAATCAAAGTTTGGTTGGAACAAATCTTCAACTGAAACCATCTGAAGGTTCAGTGAAGAAGTAAAACTGACGCTTATAAAATATTGGTAATCTAATGTTTGTTTAATGTTATTTTAGAGAAATAAAACTCAGGCAAATTAGATTCCAGTTCCTTTAGATCGCTGTTTGTATTCTTGCGTATTTTTTAAATTGAAATAACCCTGAGGCAAGCATATTGTAACATTTTTCTTTTTAAAAAATGTTTAACGTCGACTAAGTTAGCTTTTACCTAAAAAGAAAGCTCCATTAAAGCGTTATTGAGTTGTGTAAGCATTCGACGGGGACATCGAATTCGCTTACTGCAGGATTAAATTAATAAGGAAATGCAGAATAGGCATATATTTTTGTAGTATCATTTCATTCTCCACTGGATCGTGAATTCTTGTCTTATTTATTACTGTTTCCTTTGGAAGAAATGGAAGGAAGCTTTTATGAGGGCACAATTTGCCTGTTTCCAATACACATCCAAGGTTTCATATCAGGAAGTTACTTAGTAGACTTGTTTAATGTTAAGTGAAGCAATCAAGATAACAAATTGCCTCTTACTCTCATATTGGCATTCAGTGATGCGAAAACTTGGTTCTTTCAGATACGAAATCAAAGACGTTAGGAGTACATATATAACATTCACCAACCTTTGAAAATCTATGTGTTATTGTTTGTTCTGGAAGCATTCCCAGCATATCATTAACAGACGTGAACAAATGCAATACTAAAGTCAACCTTTTTAATGTCGTGTTTTGTTTTCTGATGACATATGATGGAGCTTAAACAGTGATGACATGAGTTGGACTTTAGAAGTAGTTTTTGTACTGTATTTTACAATGCATATCCTTCGATTATAAAGAAAAATGTTTATTGTATTTTTACTATCTACCGCAAATACACGTTTTGAGCTCATATGAACGATAACATAATCATTTATACAGTGCGATTCATATAAACCTGAACCATTTCAATTGGCCATAATTTCCCTTTGAAAGCTCGTGGAATGTAGGAACTTGTTTTAATGATCTCAGGGCTCTGGGAAAATTGACAACACTGACAATTGTTGACATTTGACAGTCTTAAATGTGCAGTCATAACATCAACATGCAGTTATCACTACGAGAGCATGTTTACATTTTGAAAACATATTGGAAGACAAATTACTTGGTAACAATACACCGGCAATTCCAAGAAAATTTAATGTCCGCGATGTTCTGACAAAGGCAACAATTTTATCGCTCGTAAGAAAGCTGGAGGCAACTGATATACTGATTAGTGAGAGTGGAAAACCTAGACCGCCATTGAATACAGAGACTGTTACAGATGTTTGCAGAAGGCTATTGAATTCTCCAAACAAATCGTTGCGTCGATTGAGCCAGGAATCAGGGTATTCATATGGAACATGTCAAAGAGCTGCGAAGAAATCGTGATTATGACCTTACAGAGTGTATATGGTGCAACAACTGAAAGAATCAGATTATGATAAGGGAATCAGTTACTGTCGATGATTTCAGGGCACCTACCCTTATTCCACGTCCAGACATTCTCTCCATAACGTGGTTTACAGATGAGGCATGTTTTCATCTGCCAGGCTACGTAAACACACAAAACACCAGATATCGGGCTGCTGTAAACCCTCAAGTGATCCACGAAACTCCTCTGCATGATGAAAAGGTTGGAGAATGGTGCGCGGTGTCAGTTTCCAGGATTGTAGTACCCATTTTATTTGATAAGACTGTACACCCTGAAGTTTATATAGGTATCTTCAAGACATTTATGGAGCAGCTGGATGATATTGAATTGAGAGAAGGTTATTTCCAGCAAGATGGACCAAGTGCCATACATCTAATGACACCATGGAACTTGTAACCAGTTTCTTTGCTATTGAGTAATCTCAAAAGGTCTGTGGCCCCAGATCCCCTGACCTAAACTCACCAGATTTTTTTGGGATATCTAAAAAATAGGGTGTACAAGAACAGACAACGGATAATTGATGTTTTCAAGGAATCCATTTGAACCAAAATAAGTAACATTGGCGAGGATACTCTCCGTAAAACATCAGAGAATATGGTGAGACAAGTGCAAACATGTATAGATGCTGATTGAGGACACTTCCAACGTTGTCTCTGAGATGTAAATAGTGTAGTGTAATCTGTCAATTGTGTATTATATTCTCCCAAAGCTGCACGTGTGTACTATTATTGGTTCAAAAGTTATGGCCTTTTGAAATGGCTCAAGTTTATATGGATCGCACTGTAGAAAAAGATCCATGCCCGTCTTTGTGTCAGCAGTGTAACTGAACAAGAAAGGTGATGTTAAATATCAAAGTTGGTATTTAAGTTTAGCATCGCCAGGGAATATGGACCAAAAACCTTTAAGAAAATATCTGCCCTTTACATGGAATTTAGTTACATTTTTTAAAAAAAATTCTGAAACAATTTTTATATAAATGCCATAAATGTTCATGGTATGTGAAATATATATCTTGCATTTTTGGGAAAATACTCTGTATTTTTTAGGATAACTGGTAAACCGTAAAGGATAGAAAAACAGCTTATGTAAAATTGTACATGTCGCTGGAAAATGAAGTTTATAACAAATAAATTTTTATGTATTTAGACAATTCCAACATAATCCTTGTCATGGTTTGAATTTTGCAAAACATTCAATTTTCTGAGGTAGAAAATGTATATTCTGTTCCTCCATACAAGAACGAACTCTTAAAAATATGACAATCACCTAAGCCTACTGCATTCTTCTTTTCCTATTCTACCCACAAGATAATATTTAATACAATCATTTTTACAGAAGTTTGTCTGGATTTACGTGTAGCAGATACGAGAAGCTTTTTTAAATAATCGTTGATTGAAAACTTTATTGAGAACCTCATGTAAATTCTACTTCTAAATTTACAAGGTAAAACTATAAAGTACACGTAATCATTTTTGTCAATGTTCATTTTGATTAATAAGAGGGAGCTAGGTTGATATTTATTTCGTCTTTATAGCTGTATAAGAGTAAATGTAATATAAGTTCAGTTTCTTGCCAATAATTTGTTTATATGAGATGGCACTGGGAAAATAGGTGTCAGGTGTCAAATTTGACTGAAAGACCATTGGTTGCTTGAAGCATTAAAGTGGTTAGCACCTTTAAATAATAACGAAAGATATAATTAAAATGAATACGGTGTTTTCTTACCTGAAATGGTGGACATGTTGTTTGCAGATGGAGAGAATGGAGGAGGCAGGATGGAACCTGTCGGCAGACATGGTCGAGGACCTGGTGCGGAACTTTACAAGTACGCTCTGGGTCCTTGAGGATAACATCGTGCTCATATCTTGCTATGTGCCTCTGCTGATCCTTGCAGCAGCGGCCAACACCCTGGTAATCATCGTCGTCATCAAATACCACTACATGCGCAGGTAAAGTTACCATTTGTTATCAAAATCTTTACAGGAAATTCACTTCCTGACTTCCAAAGTGAGAGAAGCTCCAAGTAACAATTTTCATTAAAATTAGAGAGAATAATGACTCAAAGCTTCTCTTTAGCACTGTTCCTATTGTACAGTCACACATTGGCCCTTGTTGCATTGCAAGACTGGTCACACTACAACCAGACATATTCCTAATTCCCCTCTCCTCATATGTTCCAAATTTTCCCACATCTTGCCCATACAGCACGAACTGTTTGCCTTAATTGGAGAAAGTATGCAATTCTCATACTTCTGCTAATAACTTAAAACTTCACAAGAATCTTCTATTTGTCACCACTAAATATCAATCTATGTAAAACACTATTTCTAATGCAATTGAAATATACTTACAGTTGTATTTAAAAATAAAATAAAATAAATAAAAAAGTAAACTTTTATTCACACACTATAAAGACTTCACGTGACCAAATTTGTCATTGTGTCCTAACTATCGAAGAGTTACGATTGCTTCCACAAACCTACGAAGCATGTTATTCAAGATTACGAGTGTGTGAATTCAGAAATATTCAGAACTGAATGAGCTCGCGGAACCGATCACTCGATCTTAAGCAACTGTCAAATTGTCCGCAGCACCGCTGATGTTCGCGAATAAATTTTCAAAGCGTATCCAGAGCAAATAAAATTTTGTTTGTTATAAATTTGTTTTTCCTCTTTCTCTCCTGAAATTCTTGGCGAAGTGGCACTTCCAGAGCTTCATTGGACGATTTGCCACTGTTTCATATACAGAATAATTCAATGAAACAAAAGATTGTATCCTTACCAGTGAGTGTATCAATTTTGTAAATAGAGAATCGTATGAAACCAAGCCCATGGGTGTATATATGGTCAACAAGTCAAGAAAAAGTGTAGCACTTTAAGATCATTTATCTTCCGAAAATGCAACAAAAGACCTTTTAAAATCCTCCCTTACTGCCATTTATATGGAAAAGTTTCCGAAATATTTGAGTTTTTCACAACGGGTATAACGATTTCCATTAAAATATATTTAAGATATTTACATGACAATCTAATGCTGAATTTTCTGGCTGTGAAATCAATGTATTCGGAATGACTTAATAGTTATTTATGGTAGCCGTGAACCGTGATGTAATTTATCGAAGAGTGGATGATTTTTAATTTCTGCAAGTGTTTAAATAAGTCTTGAGTACCATACAATGTTTTATCACTTAACATACTCATAAAAAGGCTTACTAATTTTTTAATTAAACTATAATAAAATAGTAAAATTATTTGTAATTTTATATTCTGCAATATAGGGCTATTTAGACCAAGGATTGTGTCGTTGGCTAATACCTAACAAGAGAGAATCTATGTTCGCTAGTCGTTTGTTTTAATTGTTGGTAAAACAACTTACGACAATTGACTCATTCTAGTTAAGAAAATTATTTAATAAAACTTTATTGAAACGAGAGAAGGTATCTATACCACACAAAGCTTAGGAAGAAGCCAAGAGTGTTTTATAATAAATATTATACTTGAAATGTAGACCTAGTGTTTGTATTTTATTTATACAGTGCTTAAAGTGAAAATTTATCCATCCTTAATATTAAAATGTTACTTTAGTATGTTAATTTAAATTACTTAAGTAGAACTTAACAAATAATTATCAAACCATAGAAAATAAACAAAATCCCATAGCATAAAAGATGTAGAGATCGTTTAAGCACACAATTTTCAAAACTTTCCGTGGCTTTACCATTTCTGAGATATATATTATTTACTTGAATTTGCAAATGTTATACTGTTCTCAACTTAAAGTTTATCTCGATTAACACGAAACAGAAAGGAGATTAAGTCTTCGTAACAATATTACACACACCCAAATACTCACATTGAATCGTGCAGCGGGTTAGGGAAGAACGTTACTTAAAGTAGAATTTCCTATCCCAAACGGAAGTATAACTGGGGACCTGCAGTTTGAGAGGGCAGGGTGCCCTCAATTGGTGACAATACGTGATTCTTCGATTTATTTCAGACCATAAGGAGAGGTTCCATATAAAGTAACGGATTATTAGAGTTCATCCTATAAGTCTGAAAGGGTCCATTTGATTTCGAATCCGTATACGTTTAAAATGACCCATTAAATTTCACCTGTATAGGACTTAAACAATTAAATATAATTTATCCTCAATAAGGTTACAAGGTTTCATTAGCATTTATTCCGTATAACATTAGAAGGATCCAGTAGAATTTATTCTATGTAGGTTCAAAAAGTCGCACTGTATATAAAGTTTGTGGCCAGAAAGCCTCCGAAGATTAAAGTCATGTTTGCTATCCTGAACTTATGTTTTGTTTAAAGGAAAACAGATTTGATGATACAAAAATCTTTATTTGAACTCATCAAGATTAACCCAAATAATCATAAGTGGTGACAAACATGCATCCAAATATCAACTCAAGGGAATTAAACGTAGCAAACCTTCCAAGTAGTACAACAGTCGCTATTTCAAGAGGAGCAATCAAACTGCCGGCATTTTGGAGAAAAAATGTCAAGATATGGTTTTTACAAGTAGAATCACAATTCTTAACTGCTGGAATTAACACAGAAAAAAATTTCATCATGTTTTTGGTTCATTAGTGAAGTTGCCGATCTTATATCGCGATTCCTCACAGAACCAATGTCTGATATTCCCTACTTAGATCTTAAGAAAACGTCTAATCAAAGAATTCAAAGAATAGGAAGAACGAAAAGCAAAGAAATTCCTAACAGAAGTAGAACTAGGTGACAGAAAGCCTTCTGCACTACTCCGAGAGTTAATATCTCTCGCCGAAGATAAGGTATCTAAAGTATAAACTTGGAAGAAGCGTAGGGACAGTGAAGCACAAATTAGTACAAAAGTGAATCGAGAAGATATTGACACATTGCTTCACTCACACTGTTTATTCACAGTATCTACCTAATTTTTACGTACAATTTTCCTGCATTTTTGTTCTGTTCCGCTGATTCAATACCTAATGAGTCCTCTCAACAGGAAAACACTCCTATAAATGACAACCCGGTCCTGCAAACTCAAAAAAAACTCCATCAGGAAGAACCGTCACCTTTCCACAGCGTTTTCAAGAGGCTGCTGTTTTAGGGGGAAGTAGTCTCTGCCTAGTAAGCCTCCGAAGAAGGAGATATGTTGGCTATCCTGAACTTTTCTTTTATGTTTCTCTATGTTCTTTCTTTTGTATTGTTACCGTTGATGTTTTTTTTCGGTGTAAAATAACTTCAGATAAAACAGATTTGATAGTACACAAGTCTTTATTTGAACTGATCAAGATTAACCCAAATAAACGTAAGTTAAAAGGACCCATTATTTATAAACATGCTATACGTACATAAGCAATAGCACCTCTTTTACGATCTTTCTTCCAGTGCTGTGCAATTTTAACTGACAAATATCTTGAGCCACCTTTGGATGAATCCCAGTCTGAACTGAAGTTCTTGAGTTCAGTTACGGACTCTAGTGCCTAGATGAAGGCATGAAACACTGTGTATACAGGTTAATCTATAAACCGGTATCTAAAATACATTCTAATTGTATGCAAAAAATAATAAATATTAAAAACAATTTTGAAAACCTTGAACCTTAGTATGAGCACATTGGAATTATATTAAAAACAATGCTTACGAAGAAGGCCTCAACATTAAGCCAAGTATAAATATAGTTTTATTATTCTATAGAAAATAAAAATATCCCTTTCATTCCAAACATTTTAAAAACAAAAGCCAGTCGCATTTTATTGCAAGGAATATACACAGAGGGCCAGCAGTAACACTTGATAACCTCTGTGGGTTCAGCACTCTATTGATGCCAAAATCTCCAATGCTTTAGTCTTCGATGTATCTGTCACTGCCAGCTGCTACAGCTAGAAACAATGTGATATTTATCTGTGGGTGGTTGCGGCGTTTGGCATCAGTTAACTTGGCTGTTACGTTTAATGGAGGCTACTGATGAGCTGTTTGAATGCGAGTTGCCAACTATATCGGAATGAAGAAGTAACCGTTTATGTAAAATTTGAAGTTTTAGACCTTCTGGCTTCTGAAAAACAATACATTTCGGGTTAAAAGCTTTCTATAATAATGATAATGAGAAGCACACAGCTGTTATGCAAAACATTCTGATATCAGCTAGGGTATTTCACTGCAAAAGATAAACATAGATGGCGTTATAATAGCACTCAACAAACAGAAGGTGAGGTTCATTAAGCGACAACACTTCGTGTTATATTTCTTTAAGTGCCATTTATGAAATAATGAAGAAGTAATGTAATGAAACATTGTCCTAACCTCTGAATAGATTTTACTCTACTTCTATAGATATTGCACTGAATTTTCTGAATGTGAAAATATTTTAACAGTCTGTAAGTAAGAACATTTGATTTACTTTCTACCGATTTATTTATACTGCAATCAATCGTCAAGCACGATATACTAAATGCGCTTAAACGTTAAAACTCTATGTACGGATAATTTTTTTTCCTTGTTCCATTTATACCCCGCCTTTAACTGCTATGGTCATATTGGCGGCCGTTCTCCTTTGGAACATAATCATTAGATCACGCACACATTCACACTCTCATTCATACTCCCAGACTCTGGGGAAGATGGGGAATTATCTTGGTCGGAGAAAAATCCCCACCCCCAACGCCGGGAATCGAACCCGGGACCCCTAGCACGGCAGGTAGGTGCTCTACCGACTGAGCTACGGGGCCAGCCTACGGATAATTTATATTAACTGAATAAAAGCATAAAGGTTTCATGTTAAAAGTAATTAAAGTGCTATAGAGTTTAACAATGGCGGCTGGTGGATAAAAGTGTGCTACAAAGCTACCTATTGTTAAAAATACTTACGTTCTTACCAAGTCGTGAGGTCGTTGAAAGGGGGTTCCTCCTCCGCAAAGGAGGGTCCTTCGACTCTTGCTATACCGGGAGCAGGTCCCTTACTGGCATGGAGAACGATTATTCATAATGATGGTGGGTTAACGGTGGAAGGCAGGTTAGGATATAGTTTTATTAGGGAAAGAGGTAGAATATTTGGAAGTATATTGGAGATTTAGATTAGGAGGGTCCTAGTACAAGTCTGGGTTTTTATATGATTCTCCGGGGTCAAGGTCATACTCTCCAAGTCCACGGATGAGGTTATTGAAACTGTTTGGAAGTTTGGAGTAGAAATTGTGGGATAGATGTAGGATGTAGTCGAATAATTTAGGGAAGGAAAAGTCTAATGGATATTGTCATTTGGGATACACTAGTCGGCTGCGACTGCAGTCCGGAGGTAGCGGTTTTGAAGGACTTGGAGTTTGGAGAGGTGTGTTTTGGCTGCTGCACCCCAGACTTGGGAGGCGTTTTTTTTTTTTTTTTTTTTTTTTTTTTTTTTTTTTTTGCAATTTACGTCCTCCAACGTTAAGTCAAGTCATATCGGACGGTGAATTAAATTGGTGAAATGATGCTCAAATGAGTCCGGGGTCCATGGAGCTTAGAGTTAGCCGGTATTCACCTTGCAGGATAAGGGAAAAACCCGGAAAAAACCTTAAAAACCTTATCCAGGTAACCCACCCTGACCGAGATTGGAACTCGGGACCTCTTGAACGTGACGCAGACATGCTACCATCTACGCTACCGAGGCGGGCTATTGCCAGCCTTAATATCTGCTTGTAAAGCAGGAGCTTATTTCTTAAAGCCAATGGAGATTTGCGGTTGTACAGTGGATACAACATGGCCATCCTTCTGCTAACTTTGTTAGCCACTGATGTCTTACGGTCTTACTTAATGTCGAAGTATGAAGTCCATGCGGTGCTCCTTTCTATTGCAGAACTTATCAACGACTCTGGTGTTAAAATCCTCCATCTTAGAGGCAATGCTCTACTTCATTGACAACATAATGCAATCAATTATATGCGATAGCACATGCCTGTATTTTCAACTTGCTGGTTATGTTTCAGTCTCGCCTTCTGATATGCACGTCTTAACTGTGTCGCAATGTTTATATTGCCTAAAGCACTTAAATATAGTGCATTATTTAAATGCTTTATGTTTTGTTTATGCTTACTAATAAGCACATTTAGGTGACCTAAATCTGTCACTCCCGTTGTACTCTAAGCATCATTGTTTCCGAAGAGCAGGTATGGAAAGCAGAACAGAACATTTCTGTCTTGACATCCACATAGCCACTTATGCTCATACACTTTGGGGTTAAAACGCCTGCTGTAGAAATTATTTCTCCCTCCTTTTGCATACTGTGTTATAATTAGTTCTGGAGTTTGCCTACCCAGTTGCTTGATTTGCACATTTTCCTCCAGGGTTCTTCTAGAGAAAGAACAACTGATTAAGCCGCTCACCAAATTCATGTTAGTGCACGAAAAAGTGGTGCTGATACCATCAACAATAACAGTATAACTTGAACTGCACAACCGTTTTCAGTAAGCCAAATAATTCGAATTGTAAGTAACCAAAGACAGTAGTACCAAATTCACTCCTGACTCCCGCCTACAAGCAAATACGTGCAAGAGCACTTCTAGCTGTAGTAGTTTACTGCAACTACTGAGATGGCACTAAAACACTACAGCAAGAAGCAGAAGCAGAAGCTTTTGTGCACAATCCCAAGCAAAACAACCAATCAAAGGAATTGTCTCAAAGCAACGCGCCGCTATGTCAAGTGCGTTCATTGGACAGCATTCCCGCCAACACGCAGCTCTTTTGGTGTAGTGTTTCAGCAAACTATTATGCTGTAGCACTGTAGTACATAAGCACGAGCCGCGCCTGGAATTTAAACTACTTTATTATAATGTAAACAATGACCGCAGCATTTGGCCGAGGGTAACTTATACGCTATGCAGTATTTCAAGAACTTGGAAGACTGTTGGAGGAAGGTTAAGGAAGCCAGACGTTTTGCCGATGTTTCACATCCTTTTGTGTCAATATTGGATGATGTGATGTGAAAGTAACAAAGGAGAACACCTCGCTCACTAAAACTACTGTTTGTTACCTCCACCCTCGAGAGTAAGAGATAAGTTGAAGAGAGACCACGGGACGGCAGAGGTCGGGGAACAGAACAGAGTGAAACTTGCATTAGTCCCAGCAGTTATACAGATGGTAACTGGCGCACTACTAAAACTCATCATCACTACCCAGAGAGAGGCTGACCTAACGGTCTGGACACCGATACGCAGCTGTTTCAATTGCAGTCAAAGAAGAAAGTTTACACAAACCAAACATCTACCCGAACCACCGCTCTGACAATCAATCACGAATAAAATGAGGAAGGGAAATAGAGAAATCTATGGATTATAGAAGCCTAGCGAGAAGTGGAAACAACGGTAAAACATAAGTCAAAGACGCCAATCGACGAGAATGGAACCCAGGACTTCACGAATGCGGGCCACAGACATTACTGTCTGAGCCAGCTCGCTCGATTATTGAGGAACTTTGCATACGTTATTTAGAATAGGTTGTACAATATTACCCATATAGGGAATAAAGGGGAGGATTGAGGATAAAAGTACTCTTGGTCATCGTACGATACTATCAAAGGGCTGGCCTCGTAGCTCTCCGTAGAGCACCTGTCTGCCGTGCTCGAGATCCCGGTTTAAATTCCTGGCAGTAGGGATGGGGATTTTTCTCCGACCAAGATGATTCCCCATCTTCCCAAAGTCTGGAAGTATGAACGAGAGTGCGAATGTGTGCGTGATCTAATGATTAAAAACCAAAGATAACAAGTTAACACCTTCAGTATGTTAAAAAGGAGAACGGCCGCCGATATGGCCATTGCAGTTAAAGGTGGGGTATAAATGGAACAAACAAAAAAATGTATCAAAAGAACAGATGAAGTAAAAGAAATTAATTCGCCACTGGAATTTAGAGAGCTAAACATGCATCGTTATACAGTAAAAATGTTAATAAGTATTCATTATTGTTAATAGTAACGTCAATTTATGTATATTAGCGAACGAATAGGACATAGCGAATGAACGGGGTTTAAAAATAAATCTCACCTATTAGACCTAGCTAAAGTGAGCATTCTATATAATGGTTATGAGTAAATCATCACACCTGCTTCTTATTCATCTATATTAATATAAAACAACTTATAAAATACAGTAAAACCTCGTTAAATCGGATCTCCGGATAACCCGGACCAGTTTTGAAAACTAAAATAAAAGGTTAAGTTGTTTTTGCGTAGTAAATGAAAACTTATTTTACAGACGAAAAGTTGCTATTTTGAGTAGGTGAATTACTCTAATTCTCTTACCAGCGGATGAATTCATTGCACTCACACCAACTGCTAGGGACCAGGTTGGAAGAGAAGCTATGAGAAAGTTGCGGGAAAAATTGTGGCCTGGTCGGTGTGACTTGACAGAAAACAAAACTGAAGAGGAAACAAATAAGAAGCAATAAGAATATTTTATAGAAATGTTTAAAATTATTGATGAATGTTCCGATGTTGATGAAATAGACATTGGCAATGACGGAGGTTGTAAACCGATTACAGAGGAAGACATTATTGCACATGCAGTGTTGTTGAAAATGAAAATGAGGAGTGTTCAGATTCAGACAGTGTTGATGAACCAGCTGTGATTATGAGCCACGCAAAAGCAGTAAAAACACAGAGAAACTGACGCTTTATTCCGAGACTCAACCCTAACCATTACCAAATAAACTTCTAATGTTAAAGCGGATGCGAGATAGCGCTGCTCGTAAACGATACACTAAACTGAGATAGCAGACACTCAATGCCTTTTCTACTACCGACTAGTTTGTACTACAGTGTAAATACATAGGCCATTACAGTACGTACGGTGTATTAGTTTATAGGTGAAAGTGTGCCAATAGTAATTTCTAAACTCCATTGAAAATAATTCAGTGATGTTGTACACGTTTTTATCGGTTTTTCGTAATTCTCTGGATAACCCGGATTTTCTTTTAACTCCGATTAGCTTTGGTCCTAATTGACCCGGGAAAACGAGATTCTGCTGTATATCAGTAACTTAAAATTCACGTCCATTTTGTGTAAGAAATCCAATAGTGATTGGTCACCTATCGTGGCTATGTTCCAAGTATACCATTCAGCTATTAAATATTACAAGAAAATATGAATATTAAAAAGAACAGTTTGCAAGCTGTTAGTAAAACTACTTTATTAGAAGACATTATAAGCGTTCTTGGATCTTCTACATTGTAACCGATATTTATTACCTCAAAATAACGTCCGCAGTAATTATGAAATGAACACTTATCTCAAGCATAAATAAACAGTGCATCTACTTACGCAGTTTGAAACACATTGAGTTAACGTTCAGTTCGTTTTCAGAGTAGTGGTGTGTTATTTTGTTAAAGTGAACGACTTCCTTAAGTCGGGTGTAGAACTAGACATGAAATATTGCTTATATTACATTAAATTATTATTATTATACACATATCTTTCCTCCAGTGTGATTCGAATGATTGAACATGTCCCTCCTAGCTGGAACAAGCAATTTTTCGATCAACAAATATGAATTTATTCATTCTCAGGACAGAAAAATATATTTAATATGAAAAAGGTTTTGCGAAAGCTCTTCAATCTAGAATATAGGGTAAGTGTAGATTTTTCAAAAATCCAGCAATTAAGTGTGGAAGCTTGTGGTGTACCTAGTATACACATAGTGTCATGAATTTGTACTGAAGCAGCTACAGCCTTAGAAAAAATGAGCGTACCTGTATTTCAATCTCCGGGAAAGACCCACAGAGCTACAAAGCATTAATGGATTGGAAATCGTATTTGCTGTTGAACTGCTGTGACGTGTGTCAAGGAAAGGTTTAATGTTCAGGAATATTTAATGTGTTTTTTATTATGGAAAAACCAGGCCGAATCTTTGCTGGCGTGAAAACTGTGCACGCACTACGTTTAGCAACGGCGCTCCGATTGAGCATTGGGCAGCGTTCACATGCCTTTAAGTTTTGCGAGTTAAAATTGTCTCAAAGGTAATGAAATACTTATAGAGTAGTCAATGTGGATGAAAGCAATATTATTAAGGTATCCTTTTTATTCAAATGAGAAGCAAATGGGAAGCGTCTTGGACACAAAAAGTAAGGGAAGTGATGGAACAGATAGGTATGGGACATATTTGGAGGAATGGGGGGTATAGCTATAGAGGCTTGTGGACTAAGTATAATAAAATTAGAAGATATTAACAGCAAGTTATTTTTGCTAGTGCAAGTGTGTAAAGTTCGTTGCAGTTTTATAGG
Organism: Mantis religiosa; assembly: GCA_030765055.1. Taxonomy (NCBI): domain Eukaryota; kingdom Metazoa; phylum Arthropoda; class Insecta; order Mantodea; family Mantidae; genus Mantis; species Mantis religiosa. Next base: position 79,779,333 of record CM060959.1, read on the forward strand.
AAAATAAAATATTTGGGGGTAGGAAAACATACATAGATATGTGTAATAAGCTAGGTTGAGAAAGATTCGCTTGGACGAGAAAAGGAGTTAGAAATTTGAAAGGTATCAGACATGATTAGAATAAAGGAAAATGCCCAATTTCTGGGGAAGATGATGCGGAGTGGCATAGCGTACTATTTTGTAAAGAAGGCATGGAGAGAGCAAAATTGGCAACAATAGTGGAACAGTTTTAGGGAGGGGCAGAGGTATTGACAATCAGAAAAATGGCTGTAAAAGAAGAAAATTACGTAAGAAGTATAGGTGAGTATTTTGGAAAAGTCAGAGAGAAATGGTTAGGATTAGGATTATGATTATGATTTCATTACGGAGGGGAGTCGGTACGTAGGACACCGTGCTGGGCCCATTGTTCCTATGCTCCCAAGTGGAGCAACCCCGGGAGGAAGGATGAGGCGAAGGAAACATAGGGTGACCGTCCCAAGGAGCCATGACAGTTCAGAGGGCAGGGTCCCTACAATTTACTTGGTTAGAGACTTCCCCAAACAGACCAGGACAACGAACACGTTCCCCCACAGCGGGACGGCAACGAGCCTGCAGCTGAGCCCCACAGGTCCCTGGCTAGCGGTCCTGAAATGGTCCCAGCAGAGGAGCGGAGACCGACAACTGACCTACCGTAGGAGGAAGTAGTTTCCCTCAGAGCATATTATCCTGCCATGCACCGCCGAGACTCCCACTGACACTTTTACCTTGAAAGAGATCACCAGATGAGAGATATGAAATGATAATGGAGATGAAATGGAGGGACAGGAAATTCGGAGGAGGTAATTAACCTACCCAACATTCACCTAGCGACCCAGGAAAACCCCAGAAAAACCCATGGGTCAGGTAGGTCGGCCACGGGAATCGAGCCCAGGCCTCCCGAATGCGGGCCACAGACGAAACCACCTGAGCCATCCCGCTGGGTGAGAATGGTAAAGAATGCTTAAGAATAACCAACAATTAAGGTTGGAGAAACGGAACAGAGAATGTAAGAGAGAAGGTCATCAATGCATGGAAAACGGGGCAGTGTATATATTGAAACCGAAATTTGAGGCAAGCAGATAGGAAGGGCACATTGTGTGTGAACAAGAAAGAAAGTTTGTTATTATGTGTTAGGAAGGTTGTTGATGCTAATGTATTAATGAATGTAGGTATATAAGAAGAAGGATGAGAATTTATTATATTCTAAAAAACATGTTAAGCTTCAAAGACCTCTCTTCAGAGGCCTGTCCATCGAATTGAAGTTCTTTTTACGATAAGACCTTCCTTCTGAAGCCATTCTAAGGATTTTTATAGCCTAAAGAACCCTCCGCCTCCCTCAGATTTGAAACTGCGGCTTTGTGTATCAGAGGCAACTGGACAACGTAATAGCTTGCTTTCCGTAATGTGGTTTAATAATTTGTTTCATTGTACTCTGGCAAATGAGGGGCAAAGGATATAATCGATGTTATTATTCCAGAAATGACTCTATTATCCACGTCCAACAGACGAGGTAACTAGAAGCAAGCAACATGATCAACAATGCAATTGCAGCATTCACCGTCATCACGTTACAAACAGCAAGGTTATCTGAAATTTTGTTCTTTGTGGAAATTAGAATAGTTAATTCCACGCGTAGAATTGCAGTAAATTAACCACGTGGATGGGGTGTTTCCTTGTTTCTATACTGTCTCGTAGAGGTTACTGGGTTCACATGTCTTACATGTGGAATTAATTAGCTACAGCAGGAGAGCACGTGGGTTAATTTGTTAATGCGTTACACAGGGCGGTTCCACAAACACGTTAATATTTCGGCGTATGTCCTTTACTAGGAAACAGCAAGGTTACACCAGGTTTTGACAAGATCGGACATCTTTACTTCCTCTAAATCCTACACCATAATCAGATTTATAAACCAGTCAAAGTGTCAGTTTTTGACGGACGGGAGAATTTAAGAGACAAAACATTACCAAAACATTACCAATAATCCGTATCCAACACGTGCTGGTAATTTTGTACTTAAATAATAAAAATTAAACTTTTAAAGTAAAAGATCAACGTTCATTTTCATTTTCACTTTCTCGATTATCAGATATAATAATTTCAAAATAACACTTTAATATTAAGAATAGATGAGATTTCATTTTAACCACTTCATGAATCAAATACAATCACCTATTATGTGTTTCAAATAGGAAGAGTTCTGGAGTCCAGCTAATCAAATGCCGTATCACACTCAGCGTTGCCAGCTTGTTACCCCAATCCTTTTATATTTCCCTCTCTCTCTCTCTCGCACACTCATACAACATGCACGTCTGCTTAGTGCAGACGTAAGGGTAAGCAAATTATACTTTACAGACTTTTACAATAATGCAGTTGCCAAAATCAAAACTGGAAAAAGCATTTTCACAAGTAATGTTTATTTTAAAATACTATAACTATAAATATAGTTTATGAATTACCTGTTTTTGTAATCCAATGGAACTGCCAGTGGCTGATCTATATCGCTGTCAATGTCACTTCCGTTAAGAGACAATTCGTCATTGTCACTGTTTTCAGCGTCTGATTCTTGCAAATTTATGATTATAGGTTCCAAAATCTCGTCATGTGCTATTTCTTCTTAAAATCGTCTTCTTGAAGGTTTTCTGCATACCTCACGCAGTTTTCCCGGTCCAGGAATTTCTTTTTTCAATTTATTCGTGAACAAGTCGTTTAACGTCCGTCAGTTTAAAAGCATTATGTCTGTTTGCAATCCTCCTTTTTATTTGAGTCCACACCAACTCAATTGGATTTTATTAGCAGTGGTAAGGTGGGAGGAGCATTACCTCGTGATCCAGCTGATACACTTTTTCCGTGTTTTTTAAACGGAAGTACTCTTTGCAATAACTCATTTTTAGTTAATGTTTCCGAAAATTTTTTGAAGAACGTGTACACCTTAAAAATAATACTTCGAGCCTGACTTCAGAATACCTGCCTTTTTGACTTGCCACTAAATTCACTGCAAGAAGTAATTGCACTATTTAACTCCACTCTACTGTTGTGTAAAGAACAACTCAATGATATGGATCTGAACTCTTCATAGTAAATAAGCACTTCTTATCCAGCATTCATTCATAAGCATAAGCATACAGCATTCCACAGGCTAACAGGAAATGATGTACTTGCTCTTTCTCGAATTTAATACCTTGACTTATTCACAGTAATTCTTTCATCCGTCATGTCAGTAGTTTAAATTTCAGTTCAGAGAAATGAAAATTATATGTACATACACATCAACCACATTACATCAATTACTCTAGAGTAATTAGAGATTACGAAGCATTCATAAACAAAGATACAATGTGGCCAGACACGTTCTGCCAGGACAGCAGGAAATTTATTGTTTCCTCTCGCTCGAATTGGCTTATTCAAAGCAATTCTTTTATCGCGTCATGTCAAATATTTACGTTTCAGTTCTGAGTAATTACAAATATACGTACCCGCATACATGCCAACCAATAATGACATTCACACAGTGCTTACGTCGCGATTTATTGTTATAATACAGGTAATAGTACTTTATTTATTTGTATTAGAAAAAATATTTGAGCTAAAAAATATGGGGTTTTCATGGTTATGTTAGATACATTACTCTCTACCTTTCACATGGATCAGTTTCGGCAAAATCTGAATTTTTGTCTTAGCACGAATAGTAGTTCATACAGATTGATTAGGTTGGCGCTCCTCACACACCACTTAGCGGGAATGCAATAGAACACCGCAGGATTCCGAATGGTTGCTCATCTAGTAGCGCTCAAGGACAAACACCTTCCCATTTGAAACACATAATAGCGTACGTTTCATTTATAACATTTATTATTGAAATGTAAATGTGTAACTACACCTAAGATTTCTACTCATTCCGTAATTAACAAATAATTTCCTATATGTTCACATTATACTGGCAATAAATTCGCCAATTTAGCTTTCTGAAATTAAATCAACACACATTTTACCCACAATTATAAGCATATATATCAATAACTCTACTAGACTATTGGTAATCCAATCAAAACGAAAAAGGGGACATCGATTTCTTCCAACGATACTAGTTTTCTTAATATGAATCGATCACTGATATTAGTTCCGTAGGTTGTTACCCAAACCATATCAACAATTAAAACAAATGACTAGCCAGCATCTATTCTCTTATATTAGGTATTAACCAACGAAGCACATCCTTGGTCTAAATAGCCCTATATTCCAGAAAATAAAATTACAAATAAAGTATATATTTTATTATAGTTTAATTAAAATAAGTAGTAAGCCTTTTTAATGATTAGAGTAGGTGTTTGATAAAACACTGTATGGTACTCAAGAATTATTTATATACCCGCAGAAAATAAGAAACCTTCCACTCTTGGATAAAATACATCTTGATTCACTACTAATATAAACAACTATTGTAATACTATGTGATGTTAGTAACAGGGGATTTATATATGACAATCGTTTATTCTGTTTAGTTAAACTATAGTAAAATAGGAAAATTATTTGCAATTTTATTTTCTGGAATACAGGGCTATTTAGACAAAAACATCGTTGGCTAAATACCTAATGAAAGATAATAGAGGTTGGGTAGTGCTTTAATTCTTGGTATAACTTGAATAACAACTTACCCACACAGTAATTGATTCATACTTATTAAGAAAAGTAATATTTATCAGAACTTTATTGAAACAAGAGGAAGTATCTCCAGACAAAGTTTTGGAGGAAGCCAAAAGTGTTTTATCAGATTTATTACCAAGCTAATCTAAATCTACATATTTAAAATGTTACTTACCTAGGTTAATTTCTGTAATTAAAGTACAACTTTACAAGTAAGTGTTGGATAAATACACAAAATGAAAGTTATGCAGACGCAGAGGGAAAGCTTTGCCCCTGAAAACGTTTATTATGAGTTTGGAAATTAAACTTGCTAAACGCAGTGGTTTCTCTATCGGAGCGGAAGAAACCCATCAAGTTCACCCTCCATTTAAACAAATATCTGCGCTTTCATATATATAAATATGTGATTCAAATATGCAGAGGTAATGATATGGCAATATGTATATTTCACAATTTGTTTGCTGAATATCTTTCGTGTTACATCTGCGCATAATTCATAAATGAAAAGAGCAAAGCTGTATTTAATGAAATCGTTTGGATTGCTATGCCCGTGTTTCATACGGTTTCTAGTTTATGTATTAATTCAGATATATGCTTGATCATACGTAAAACCTACCAAAACGGTGTTTAAGGGCCGTTCGTTGGTTTAGATGTTAGTTTTATTCATATTGATGCAGTTATTTGAAGTTCTATATGCACTTGTAACCACGAACTGCTTTTGAATATGTTTTACTCGAGTCATAACTTCTGGTAAGTGCTATACAATCTGTGATCAATGTTACTTATAATTATCTGGAATGCTTTAATGCTCAGTTTTGCTTCTTTATACATACGAGGGCTGATCAACAAAGACAGACTGATTTTTTCCTGTAGCTTCCGTGATAATTTCGTATCTGTAACATAAATATTTGAAAAGAGCGGGTTTTTATTTATAATGTCGGTAGGCGTTAGCACTGTCCTATTGGTAGGTTGGTAGTAATGCTCTATTTTGAAGACCCTACGTGCATTTCGCATACCAGACAATGCAGGTGACGCCAGAGGAGCAGTACAGCGCAATCAAATTCTGTTTTCGTTTAAACTATATAGCCACCGAAACTTATGAAAAGCTGAAGCAAGCGTAGAGTGAAGATGCCCTACCTCGTGCAACAGTGTTTAGGTGGTTCAAGGACTTCAAAGAAAGTCGAATTGTCAGTGTTAAGCAAGGTGGGCCTGGTTTTTCGGCTTCTGCTGTCACTGAAGTCAACATCAACACAGCTGCTGTGATTGTCCGAGAGGATCGGCGTATAACATTACGTAAGTGCAGTGAAGTGTTGAGAATTTCATATGGCAGTGTGTTTACAATTATGTACGACCATCTTCATATGACCCGAGTTAGTGCTCGTTGGGTGCCACGTCTGTTGACTCCCGAACAAAAGGCTGTGCGAATGGAGACAAGCTGTGAGATGCTGCGTCTCTTTGCTGATGGAGGGGATGCATTTTCTAAACCGATTATCACCAGTGATGAGTCATGGCTGCATCATTATGATCCTGAAGGAAAACATGGCAGCACAGTGTGGAAATCGCCAGATTCTCCAACACCAAAAAAGGCAAAAGTTGTTCCATCTACAGGGAAAGTGATGGTGACTTTGGTAACATATATCACAGGAGGGTCGGCTGATAAGTTCCAAGCCTCACAATAAAAAAGAAACATTTAATGTTTTCTCTTTATTTCTCAACATATTAAGGAAGGCCAATACATTTGTCATATCGGTGTTATAATTTAATTAATCCATCTCTGTAGTGCGATTTATTATGGTCCTCAAAATAGCTGTTTACCACATCAACGACCTCCTCGTTGCTGTGAAATCTTCGTCCTCCAAGAAATTTTTTGAGGTGTGGAGTCATTGGTTGGTAGTCACTGGGTGCTAGATCTGGCGAATAGGGTAGATGTTCAAGCAACAAGATCTTTTTCTTTGCTAAATGAGGTGTTTTTCTGTTCACCTCATCACTCAAATGTTACAGTAAGCTTGCGCATTAGTCACCAGTGATACTTTTAAACTTTTCCAAGTAATCAATAAAAATAATTTCCTGTACATTCCAGTAAACACTCGCCATAAGCTTGTTAGCTTACCAAATTGACTTTGCATTCTTTGGAGGTGGTTCACCTGACGTAATCCTTTGTTTTGACTGTGATTTGCTTTCTGGAGTGTAGGGATGTATCCAAGTTTTATCCATGATAGTAAGTCGTCTCAAAAATTCACTGGAATATTTAGGGTAGAGCTTCAAATTCTTAACAGAAACAGGTTTTCTTTGTAACTTTTGATCAGGTGTCAACCAACGCGGTACCCATCTTGCACAAACCCCCAAAACGCCCAAAACATTACTTAAAATATTACCTACACGTTCTTTTGATATGTTTAGAGACTCTGCTATCTCAAACAACTTAAATCTGTGGTCTTACAGTACTAAAGAATGAATTTTTTTAATGATGTCTGGAGTTGTGACTTCAACAGAACGTCCAGACTGTGGCTCATCACTAGTACTCATAAGTCTCATTTTAAAATCTACAACCCACTTTTTTATCATTGTATATGAAGGGACAGAGTCTTTCAATGTTTGTCCATTTCCTCCTTGATTTCTTTAGGCGTTAGGTCTTTCAAATGGAAGTATTTAATCACTGCTCGTTTTTCCAAAGCCTCCATTTTCGTAAAACCTCTGCATCTGTCTTGTTTAAAATGCTGATATTCAAAAACTAAAAAAAGCTATTGACTTTTAACTATGGATACAAGTTAGTCTAGAGTTGAACTGTATGACACTATCTGTTGATTATCCCAGTGGCAGAATCTCTATGTGATGGCCCGGAACTTCTCAGTCGACCCTCGCACATTTTGTTTTGACGATTTATTTATAATTTATATCCTCCAGCACTAAGTCATATCGGACGATGAATGGAATGGGTGAAATGATGCTCAATGCGTCTGGGGTCCATGGAGCTTAGAGTTACCCGGCATTCGTATTTCAGGATAAGGGAAAACCCCGGAAAAACCATATCCAGGTAACTCATCCTGACCGAGATTCGAACTCGGGACCTCTTGAACGTGTGGCAGACATGCTACCACCTACGCTACCGAGGCGGGCACTTTAGGCATTAAGCCTTTCAAATGGAAGTATTCAATCTGCTTGATTTTCCAAAGCCTCCATTTTCGTAAAACCTCTACATTTGTCTTGTTTAAAATGCTGTCATTCAAAAACTAAACCAGCTATTGACCTTTAACTATGGATACCAGTTAGTATAGAGTTGAACAATATGATACTGTCTGTTAATTGGTCAAGTGGCGCCATCTCTATGTGAACTTCTCAGCCGACCCTCCTACATTTTGTTTTGACGATTTATTTATAATTTATATCCTCCAGCACTAAGTCATATCGGACAATGAATGAAATGGATGAAATGAAGCTGAAATGAGCCCAAGATCCATGAAGCTTAGAGTTACCTGACATTAGTCTTTCAGGATAAGGGAAAACCTCGGAAAGAACCTTATCCAGGTAACTCACCCTGGCCGAGCTCCGATATAGGGACTTCTTGAACTGAGGAGACACGCTACCATCTACGCCACGGAGGCGGGCACTTGTAAAATAAAACATACGAAGATCATGACACTATGACAAAGTTTACAGTGAGGACTTGTGCCTATGTTTTTCTCTTCCCCCGAGGGTTCAGACATCCTCTGAGACCCCCTCCCCGATCAGGTGGACAAGAACTTACAGAGATATGGCGCGCCTTTATTTGAAAATATACCACGATTGCTTTCGACAGTGTTGTTTCGAAGATGTTTTTATGGAAATGATATTTTTGTTTTTTCAGAAACTAAAGGAGACAGCTAAATTAAATTTTAGATTTATAATAAAAAAGATCCCTAAGTGCTGTTGCGTCGATCTAGTTCAGTTATATTGTCTTGTGGACCATGAAAGGAGTGTATGCAGACGGTAAGGGACTGAAACATCTTCTGTTTCTTCATTATAATAACTATAAAGCTACTTAAAGTTTCATACCCTTTCAAATGCCCTGTCTACCACTTCTTAGCCTCAGACGTTGTGAGCACAATATTATGAAAAATTCTTGCCCCAGTGATGTACCCACATTGAGAGAAATAGGTTATGGGAATATTGCTGGTGAATGTGGACTTTGACCTACATACCTCGAATAGACGCTTTTTTGCTGGAGAATGACAATAAGAGTTTCCCGCAGCCCACCCCAGAGGGCTTACGTGTCCAAAACAAATCCGTAGGTTATGTTGCTCAAATGATTGCTGATAAAGTTAAGTTAAACTATAGTACAAAAATAAATTGAAACAGTAGACATAACATGAGTGTAAAAATATTCGTCTGAAATCATATACATAGTTCGCGGCTTTCTTCTTGATAGCTATGCTACCACTAGAACGTGTAGCATAATTCACTACTCTTTGCTTTATCTTGCACCAACTGCACCAATATTTTTGTTACACTTGTTTCGAATTATTATAAATTAAGTAATAAGAATTGTTTTAATACCAATGAAGAATCGTGCAGTGAAACGCTGTGAGCTCGCTTCCTTAAGAATTTCTGAAAAAAATGAAGAATAACACAAAGTTAATGCCAAACAATTTATCTGGTTTATTTTCAAAATGTATTTGCAAACATCCGCGTTGTTGTGGACAGTTGGGCAGCTACTGTTTAATACTCGACTAACCAGTTCTGCGGGCTCATTCAATACTGAATATTGCTGTACACACGCTTTCGTAATCTTGAATACCATGCTTCGTAGGTTTGCGGAAGCAATCGCGACTCTTTGGTAGTTAGGAAGGACTAACAAATTTTGTCACGTGAAGTCTCGGTAACGCGTGAAGAAAAGTTTATTTGTTCTATCTGGCACGTTTAAATATAACTGTAAGTATATTCTTATAACATTAGCAATACGAATTTACGTAAATTGGTATTAGTGGTGACAAATAGAAAATTATTGTTAAATTTTAAGTTATTAGCAAAAATGTGTATGGTTTCGCACAGGTTTTCCATTTCAGACTAACAGTTCACGCGGTGTGGGCCAGGTGTAGGAAAAATTGGAACGTCTGAGTGGAGAGGAGAAACAGTAATGTCTGCTTATTATGTGAGAAACCCTGTAATGCAGGATTATCAGTAGTAAGTTACGTAAATTGGTACTTAGTGGTGACAAATATGAAATTATTGTGAAGTTTTAAGTTATTAGCAAAAGTGTGTGAATCGCATAGGTTCTCCATTTTAGGCTAACAGTTCACGAGGTGTGGGCCAACTCTAGGCAAATTTGGAACGTCTCAGTGGAGAGGGGTAGCAGGAATGTCTGCTTGTAGTTTGAGCAGTCTTGTAATGCAAGAAGGGCTTCTGTGTGACTGTACTAAAAAGAGTACTGAAGAGTAGCACCAGTTCTTCCTTATTTTAATGAAAACTATTATTGAGAGCTTTCCTCGCTTTGAAAGTCACGCCATGTCACTGCATAACATAGGATCTATACATGGATGTATGTCAGAGATCCTTGTGGTGAATCCAGAAATGCATTATGTAAATAAATGATGTAAATATTATTATTTAATAAGGAATACGATCTTAGAAAAAGGAACACGTTCGCATATAAGTACAAAACAAATTCAAAGACAATAGCAGCATGTGGTATTTTCTCCTCTGTACGTGATAGAACATTTAATAAACTATCAAACATCTAACCATATTGGTCTTGCAGTAAAAAATGAATGGTTTGTTATTTCTAGAAATGTGTCCTCGATAGCTGCTAGCCCGTCTCGGTAGCGTAGATGGTAGCGTGTCTGCCTCACGTTCAAGAGGTCCCGAATTCGAATCTCGGTCAGGGTGAGTTACCTCGATAAGGTTTTTTCTGGTGTTTTCCCTTATCCTCAAAGAGGAATGTCGGGTAGCTCTAAGTTCTATGGATCCTGGATACTTTTGAGCATCATTTCACCCATTTCATTCACCGTCCAATATGACTTAACTTTGGAGGACATAAAATAACAAATAAAAAAAGATAGTTACGATTCCTCGATACTTACGATACCTGTATGTTATCGACATCAAACGATACTTCAGACAATTCGTTCGATACTTTTTCTATACTGCTTTGGTGATTCTGCAATTCTTATTTTATTTTAAAATCACAAAATATTATTGCCGCAAGTAGAACATTGAAAAGTCCGGGAAAATGAAGTAAATATGATACCTGTACAGTAAAATTATGCAAGTAAATAATCGTGTGTCAGATTCACTGTAAGTTACCAGTTCCCAAGAAGAAATCGCTGCATATCTCAATGACGATTGGTCACCTCCTCTTTCTAGTACACTGGATTACTGGAAAACAAATTAAAAATATCCGGGACTATAAAAGCTGCTAAACATTTGTGAATTGCACCTGCATAGTTTTCTCTGAAAGACTATTGTTGTCGAGGCATTGTTGAATTGTCGCAGAGCGCTGGGCGCTTGCCAGGAAGGAAACAGATAATGCGGCGCAGAGCTAGACACTTGCCGAAAGAGTGAAAGAAAGAGACAGATAGATGTCTGGAGGTTTCGTCTTTTCCCGCTGCATCGTGATTGTTACCGACTGTTCCAGTAATTTCTAGAAACAGTGACTGGATATATAAGAGCGCTGTGGCTATAAAAGCAGTGTCAGTTGCGAGTAGCTCGTTGAGAACTGTTAATTGTGTGCGTGCAGCTGTGTAGTGTTTTGAAAGTGATTTCTTTCCTTTATTTACGTGTGGTGAAGCAACGACAGACTGAGTTTATGTATGCCACGTCATTTTCAGAGCTTGTAAGGGTGTACAAAGAGTATTTATACTGAAATAAAGAGCATTCTAAACTTCATCAAACAAGTTACACGAAGTCACACTATTTAGTACACATATGTGACAGAAAAGAAAGCCAACTTGACAACAAAAGAGTGAAAATGCTAGTATGTTTGAACAAAATCTTATAAAAGTGGGCTGTTTTACTTTAAATGCCTAATGTAGAGTTTAAAAATAAGAACACTGATGGTTTAGAGTTTTGTCTCATTAAATATGTGCACCTGTTTAATTTGATTAGCATTATACAGTATTTCCAACATTCTATTTTGTACAGAAACTAGAAATAGAACTGACGGTATCGAGTATCAAAGTATCGAGTATAGAGAAAAACTGGTATCAACCCATCCATAGTCACAAGTATTTGTTTCCTCCCCTTATTTAACATTCTATTCCATGTATATTGAGAAAGTAATCCATCCACCATTTGGTTTTACAAAGCACTATAATTTTCGGTATTTTCTGCCGTTTCTACACATTATTTTCAAACATTTTAACTGGTTTTTCCTTAAAATTTTCTCGCTTTCTGCAATATTAATATGATTTTGAGTAAAAGGTCTTCCTAACTTTTGTTTCTATTGGAAAATCTTTTCCTTTCTCTAGTATAAAATTATCTTACTCTTTTCAGTATCTTTACATTCCAGAATATAGTGACAATCGTAACTTAATCTACTGCATGTAATGCACACTGTATTAATTACACCTATCACTGCAATTAGATATCCAGTTTTCACCTCTTTTTTGCATAGTTTGATGCATGTTTTCCTCTTCCATTTCATTTTTTGAATATCTTCAGTCTAATAATGGCCCTTTTTTAGCTTCGAAACTGCCTAAAATTTCTTGCATTTCAATATCCTTCATTCTTGAAGGAAGCAGGTGTTCGCTTTGAAGCTCAATTCGTTCTGTTTGTCACGCTGTCTACGGCTAAACTCAACGACGAGGATGTAAGAAAGAGATAACATGTCTTGTCTGACAAAATAGCATCTACAGTGGCAGGTTTTCTCAATACCGCCACAAGCTTTTAGATAATGGACTGAATCAAGTATTCAGTTATAGTCCTCTTATGTTTTGTTGTGTATATATGTATAGACTGACGCATTGTGCTGTGTGTCCACAGGTATTTAAATAGCTTCTATACTGTATTATCAAATATAGAGATCACATTTTCTGGGAAAAATAAAAGCGTTGGAATTGTTAGATATTAGTGACGTACTCATAATGTTTACGGCAGTAATATGTATGAACCCAAAGCATATTTTCCTGAACTGCGCAGAGGTGCATTGCTTTGGAGGTTTGTGGGCTTCAGCATGAGTTGCAGTGAAATACCTCATTAGCGTGAAGCTCGCAATGTATCCAATGTAAGATATATCAAAACTGTGCTGTACCATTGCGAAGGAAGAAAGGATCCTTGTTCTCCCAATTCAAACTGAATGTTTCTCCTACACTCACCCCATCTCTGTGGCGTAGTGGTAGTGCATCTGCCTCAGTTCAAGAGGTCCCGAGTTCGTTCTCGGTCAGGGTTGGATTGGGATTGCAATTTCATTATGGAGGGGACTGGGTACGTAGGTCACCATGCTGGGCCCATTGTTTCTATGCCCCCAAGTGGGGACAACCCCGGGAGGAAGGATGAGGCGAAGGAGATAGATGGCGGCCGACCCAAGGAGCCACAGCCGTACAGAGGGCAGGATATCTACAGTCTACTTGGATAGAGACTTCCCCCGACAGGTCAGGACAACGGACAGTTGAGTCAGTTGAGTCCAGAGGTTCTACTCCCATTAGTCTTGAACCCGTAGGAACAAGACCCGGGCCTCTTTCAAACAGGGAGTTATCCGAGCTGTCCCAAGGGGCACTCGACGTCCTCCGTGGGGTTTTCCATAGGGCAAGACCTGGGTTACAAATAAGCCCCCCCATCTGGTCCTAGGACACAAGACGGGATGGAAGTGAATACGCCACTTAGGCGCGCCAACACCACAGATGAAGGCTACCGATATGACCTCGGTGGGGCCGCCTGGCGATCTAGTACACCTTCTACTAGCTTTGCAGGCTAGTACCCAGGAGAATTAATGGCTTCCCTCAACCCCGTCCTTAGACGTACCCGATTCCCACGGGTATCGGGAAACACTGCCCCCTCGAGACCATCCCAATCCGAACAACTCCCGAAGGAGGGGCTCAGATGTTCGGCCCGAGGTTCCTCTAGTAACGTCAGAGGTGCCACGAGTGCTAAGGGTCCGCAGCGCCCGTACCACGGCAGCTGAAGGGGACGGATCCCCTCCCATACGGAGACAACGGACACGCTCCACTACTGCGGGACGGCAACGAGCCCAGCAGCCGAGCCCTAAAGGTCCCAGGCAGGCGTTCCGAGCCCCAAATGTCCCTCGCTGGCGGTCCCGAAATGGTCCCAGCAGAGGAGCTGAGGCCGGCAACCAACCTACCGGAGGAGGATGTACAGCTTGGTCGCCCGTTCTCCGGCTCTGACATTTCTCGAGAGAGGGAAGCGGGCTGCTGCCAGTTCTTTAGAGAGAATTTCAAGCAGAGTAACATGCATATTTCCAATATTTCACGCATTTACATATTTCACGAACCAGTAACCATATTACTAAAATAGCGATAACAATAGGACTTACGAACACTAAAAAATCGGAATTCACGCACGCACAAAATAGCAAAGGAAGTTCACCAGCGCAAGCAACTGAAACCAAGTGATCCAAACAAAATTAACTTGGCAACATGGTGTTGGATATGGAAGCCACGCCTAGCAGCGACAATGCTGATAGGCACTAGCAGGCAGTTTTAACTTCCTGACCATGACACCGGATGTAGAGACTCCAAGTACTACCAACAGAAGCAGTTAGTGTGTGTGAAAATGTGAACGAAATATTCGAATAGAGTGATGTTGTAATAAATATATTGCATGATAATGAAATTTCAAGTTGGATTTAAATGTTTTAAAGCTAATAAATAGTCCTACATTTTCGTTCTAAAGATAATTTTGGGGATATGTTTTCAAATGCTCATTACTGTGTGTTGGTGCTATTAACCTTCCCCCTCCACCTCCTGCAGCCGCAAAACGTCAGATCCAACGGCCGTACTGTACTTTTCCTCAAAGCATATCATCCTGCCATGCTTTGCCGAGTCACCCGCCGACACTTCTACCCTGAAAGAGACAATTAGATGAGAGATGATGTGAAATGGCACTGGAGATGAAATGTTTTGTTTTTTGTTTGTGATTTACGTCCTCCAACGTTAAGTCATATCGGACATTCAATGGAATGGATGAAATGATGCTCAAATGAGCCCGGGGTCCATAGAGCTTAGAGTTACCCGACATTCGTCGTTCAGGATAAGGGAAAACCCCTGAAAAACCTCATCCAGGTAACTCTCCCTGACCGAGATTCGAACTCGGGACCTCTTGAACGTGAGGCAGACATGCTACCACCATGCTACCGAGGCGGGCTAAGATGAAATGGAGGAACAGCAAGTTCGGAGGATGTAATTAACCTACCCAGCATTCGCCTAGTGACCCGGGAAAACCCCCGAAAAACCCATGGGTCAGGTAGGTCGGCCTAGGGAATCGAACCCGG
This sequence comes from Mantis religiosa, assembly GCA_030765055.1. Classification (NCBI taxonomy): domain Eukaryota; kingdom Metazoa; phylum Arthropoda; class Insecta; order Mantodea; family Mantidae; genus Mantis; species Mantis religiosa. The sequence goes on from CM060959.1 coordinate 79,794,415, forward strand.
GCTTCCCGAAAGCAGGCCACAGACGAAACCACCTGAGCCATCCCTATCGGTTCGGTCAGGGTGACTTATCTGGATAAGGTTTTATCCAGAGAACTTTTTTTGTTTGTTATCCTGAAATACAAATGTCGGATAACTCTAAGTTTTCTTTTGAGTATCATTTCTCTCATTTCATTTGGAGGATGTAAATTAAACAATTCTCTTTCTCTCATTTTGCACATGCAAGACATCACTGCACTGTTAAAACTACCAGGCAAGTATAAACGGAATTAACTGGTTTAGTTGGCAGTGTTTGTTGAAAGTAGCGGCAGCAGCGGGAGGGTGAATTCACACTTACAGTGCTTTCCTTCCCACCCCTGACCTAAATGTTTACATCTAGTGGCGTCAGACTGTAAATTTGAAGTTTATATTTACGGAGAGATTCTCTTAAACATATGTTTAAGGTTCAAAATAGCAATAAAATGTTTACGAACAGTTTCTCTTATATTTCTAACCCGCTGGGAAATCAAGCTCCGACACTCAGCTCGAGAGGTAAGTGGCAAGGTTAGTGTGACGTCAGCTCATTCACTGAGTAGTGAATCCACTGCAGTGTTTTCTCGAATGTTGTGCATCCTTGCAGGGTGGTATGGATAAAGCTATACAGGTCAGTAGTCAATTACAGTTTACATGCATGTTGGGATTGCGCTTGAACATTGTTTACGGTTCAAAATACCATTACCAACTGTTTCTTTTATTTTCCAACACATAGGGTAACTATTGAACTCTAACCTCAACTGGAGAGCTGAATGTTGTAGCAGATAATTTGAGCTGAAGGGAGGGTTGGTGTGCTAATCTCTAGGGCTGTATCCACTCAGCCTTCCGCTCTAATAAAGTGGATTCCAAAACTATACAGTTCAGCAGTCGTTTATATAACGCTTCCTTTTATTTCAAAATCATTATTCGTAATGTTCGTTTTTTCTAGCTCCCAAACTTTTAAATCCATTATTGCTGACGCCCTGGTTCTCGTTGGCATATTTTAAATATTTGTGCCCAGTTGAAATTCTGATATCTAACAACAGATGCCGACGTAAATGATGCTGTGTCATGAATGAAATAAATACACTTTTTTCCACAGTTAATAACTAATCAATCAGAACAAAAAATAATATGAGTGAGCAATTTTACAGTAGTTTACAATTCTTCCTTGATAAGCATCACCTTCATTTCTATCCAACTCTTGAAATTCAAAGGGTATACAAAGATTCCAAATGTATTAACAGCAGAAATAGAATAGGAATAATAGTGAATGCAATGCCCAAAAGAAGACAATCCACATTCTTAAATAGTATTAAAACCATTGTTTCTGAATACTAAGACTATAAACATGACAATCGGCTTTATACCACTTTCGGTAGGCTCCAGACGCTACAGAACAAGGCACTTCGCATCATATACGATACAGACTGGAGATTCCCTGCTCATATCCTACATGAGCACTCTCAGATCCCGTACATTGTCGATGTCATCCGCGAGAGGGCACGATCAATGTACGACAAAATCCAAATTCACGCCAACCCTTTAGTGAACTCCCTGGGCAGGTATGACCAGAGGGATCAAAGACGCTTGCCATCCTTCAGGCTACCAAGAGACGTCTTGGTGCCCCTTGTTTAACCCAAGAGAAACCCCAGATGTCTCTGGGACCCATTTTTACGCCTGATGGATCAAGCGATATACAACCCGTAACCAAAACGGAGCAAAAAATTAAATCGTGTCTCCCAAAACGGGGGAACGCTTAAGTGCAGCTGCCTATGAGAATTAAACAAGGGCACCCCATTCCAAATTCCCAACAAATTCAAACACCCCAGCAGAGCATGAAACCAATTACTAGCTCATTTCGCATGTTAAGCCGCAAAGCGGCTAGGTACTGCGGCATAAGACACCCGGACGGGGAAAAAGAAAAATAGCCCCGCCCGACTAGGACTACTTCTGGACCTCTGGACCTCAGTTAACTTCATGCTCTTAGCTATGATTCAAACGTACATGGGATCCAAATTTATTTACTTATATAGTGTAGTTCTTTTTCGTAAAGAGTTTGTTTGCAAATAACTCCTTTCGGAATTTCGTATTCGAAAAATAACAAAATGAGACCAACGCCTTTTGTGAAATTTGAAATATGAAAAATCGTGTTCTGAGGTTTCTGTTTTTACTATCAGGATTGTTTGCAAAGAAAAGAACTGCACCAGTTTTTAAGCACATTATATCTTAACATCCATTTCACCACAAATCCATGTCCAAGTGGGCCCAACCCACTCACACACAATGACACTCACATAGGTAATTAATTTCAAATGTTAATGCACATAAGAAAACTATCACATACTAACTACAGGCAGTAATCACGTGATTTAGGGCCTTACCTTAACCTCAAATAATCGCTCTATAAAGTGGTCTTCAAACACTCTGATCGTGAACAAAACAACTTACGAATGCTACTTCGCCGCATTTAACTACATAATGGCTAGGGCTAGAGGTTTAATGTACTCACGTAGTACTTCCTCCTACTTGTTCACATGATTTCCGAGAGAGTGCAGTAGCTCACGGAGCATAAAATCTATCCGAAATTAGGCACCTATACGAAATATGGTGCCCTTACCCTACTCTCACACTCTGACACTCTGGCATACACTTTCGCACTCGCACACTCACACACTCTGACACTGTCACTCTCTGACACTGTCACACTTTGACACACCATTCTCGCTCTCTCTCACACACTCACACTCTCACTCTAGCGATGTCAGGTATTTCCTGAGGAATTAATGATGAAATACACTGCTCTAAGAATGGAAAATAATTTCAACAAATGGGATGTGTATAATTCCGTAAACCACACAAATCAAACAATCTAATAGTCGGATAAATAAATATATCTCATAAGACCTGAAGCTTTTCTGGCGACGAATATGGTCAAGTTGTTCTCGTGAAGCAAGTCAGGTGAAAAGACGATTAGAAATCGACGTTTTGGCAGTGTGCATCTCTCCCATCATCAGGGTATTTATTAAATATTATAACCGCAAATAAATCACTGGATATAACGCAAATATAAACAAAGACAAAACACTATCAAAATTCGCATTACTGAACAAAAAACTGTTTTCAGTAAATTAAATGCCAGGTCAGGAGATGGCGTGAGCATAGAAAATTAATTGTGTAAAAGAAACGTTACTACTTAAGGGAATGCAGCACCAAAATTGGCTAAAAATATGGGAAAAAATAATTTTTGTTTTTGTTTTTGAGCTAATAAAATACTTTTAACCTTATAGTATCATAATCCAACTAAATTTATGAGTTTCAGGCTTTTAAATACCTTCACGTGACAATTTAAATGCCGTGAGCACGTGCATGCCGGCCCTTGGATTTACAGAATTCTGCCATTTGAGTTCGATTGAATGTATTAAATTAATACATTGTAAATTAACGGGCAAAGTTTCTGGTGGAATTTTGTGTGTATATACGTGCATATAACTGTTATATAGATTATAGGTAAAACATTCTTTGAAACAACTGACCTGTTGACCGTGTACATAGTTAGGATCATGAATAGGCTAAACGATATATGGGAAGAAACACCTAAGCATAACACAACAATGGGAACATACTTGAGGCCTGATGTGGTAAGAAAACTAATGCCTGTGTACCAAAGGCTGGCATTACATGAAATCCTAAGGACATGTACATTGGGTAAGACACAAAATGCAAATGAAAGTTTACATAACATGATATGGCATAATTGCCCAAAAGAAATATTTGTGTCAAAGAAGAGACTTCAGGTTGCTGTGACATCAACCATCAGTGAATTACATTTTGGTTGGTCTGCCTCACTCAAGCTGCAGTCAGACATAATGGACACAGATTTCACCAGCATCTCTAAAAACTAACCAAGGGAAGGACCAATTACGCTTAGTTCATTCAGGAACTTCTGCGAAAGTAACTTCTAAAACATCCAGAAGGAAACTGAAATTGAAGAAAACTGCTGCAGAAGAGAGAAGGAAGAGGCAAGAGGGTCCAACTTATCTATCTGGACGGTTTTAGTCCACTTCAAGGCATGTAGTGGGGAAGGAAAATGTTTTGGATTTTAAAATTTGATTTACTCAGTTATAGTTTTTTCAAAATTTTTGGTCATTCAAAATGTTCCACACGATGCAGTTTTGATTCAGTCCCTCTAAAATTTTAACACATGATCTTATAAAGCAAATAAAGGCTTCTATCATATGAATTTTTAATATTCATTATATTTTTAAAGTTATTGATATAAAAAGTCAATGGTTTAATCATTTTTTGGATTTTTTGTTTGCTCCATACCTAATTTTCTTTCCTCTGTAACTAAAGGCAGTAAAAGAAATTCATATGATAGATATTTTCTTAATTACCTTCTGAATATTTTTAGAAATAGAAAAATTAAAATTTTGAAAATTTTCATCACGTGGAATGGTTTGAATTTTGCCCAAATTTTGAATTTCAGAAATTAATTACTCAAAAACTGTTGCAGATATAAAAACCAAATTTTGAATTCTGTGTCCACTATGCATCAGAACTAAGTGGTAAAAAATTCAGCAAGATTGGTTGAAAATTGCTGGATTTGGGGTTTTCGGTGCTGCATCCCCTTAACGTGATTATCAAGCTGTATTGATATGTGCTTCTTAAGTCGATGGATTTCCATTTCAGGCCGGTTTCCAAGAGGAGCTGAACTTAACTCCAGCATCACGACTAAGGTTGCTCCTCTCGGAGGAAATGGCCAAAGCCTCCTTAATTCTCCGCTCTCAGTAACTGCTGCATTTTGCCAAGATGGCCGTCTCCCGAAAGTTGCTCTACGGCCATACATATATACTATGTTCATATAAACACATACATATACTATGGTCTACCATAGAGCCAGTGATTCATTTGTGGTTATAACATTTAATTAACATCCTGATGATGGGAGAGATGCAGACTCCCGAAACGTCGATTTCTAATCGTCTTTTTTACCTGGCTTGCTTCCCGAAGAAACTTGAAATATATCTCATATTTGAAATAGAAGTGTATTAAGTCATTTTGAGATTTTCAACGAAATTTTCCGCCCGTTATATTACTTTCAATTTATTCATAAATCAAAGCTACATATTCAAGAAAGTATATGTATTAAGTACCATAATGATACCAAACACACATTTTGGACTTTCCCTGAATAGCCCTGAAATTATCCTTATAAAACTGAACTTTGTATAGTGTTGTGTAACTAGAAAATCCTAAGAGATAAACAAAATCTGACTTTAATGAAAACATAGACACTAATGAAATAAATAGTTCGTGTAATATTTTATTTTATATTGGCAAAATATAACATTCTTCGAAGCGGCATCATTTTCATTCTTTATCACATATGTATTACATATTTGAAAATTTTTGGATTTTATTTGCTTCAGAGCAACAATATGAACAGTCTGTCAAGGAAATGTGTGTAAAGAAACCCTGAAAAATACAGCTCTGGGGACAAATGACGAAGAAGGAAATGACAGAAGGAAGTGGTCAGTTACAACAAGATGGGGAGGCCACGTGTTGAATTGCAGGAAAATAAATGAGAATACAACAGCGTGAGCATATGTTGGACCACTTAGAAATGGAGCAAGGGTAACGGTAACTGGCTTTACAGCAGTAACCCTGCCAATCTCTGAAAGTGAGAGTCCTTCACCACAAGTCCTAAATTATCCTCTTAGGGTCTACAGTTTTAAATACTAGCGTTTTGCAATGCAGTTATTATACAAAATCCTCATTTGAATCCGCGGTCGTATTAAAAATACTTACCTCGCACTGTCTGATGTACAGACTTCGCAAGATCGGTGTCATAATTATAATGCCAAAATATACGTTAGCACACAGAATAGTCATCAGGTATCCTATGTGATGACATCTTGTAACGCCCGTCCGTCTGTCGGTCCGTCGCTGCTGGCAGGCTTTGATAAGCCTGAATATTTTTTTTTCTGCGTGCCCACCTCTAAAAGGTTTAACCGCAGGTAGGATAATTCTCGGGAACTATAGGGTAACTTGTTTGGATTTAGGTTGAGATTTTGAAAAAGAGTGCAATTTTCTCCTTTGAGCTAGTTTGTAGGACGCAATACTCGATACACCTTGGTGTAAATAGTTTTGAGTTATGGTGGGATGATTTTAAAGCCAACACACTCTCTTTGAGAATTATTGGAGCTCACCTTTAGCTGCTGTTAGGAGTTGCTCCAAGGTTATTTCCGGTGCCCGCATGCCATGCGGGGTACCCGGTGGCACCTGCGGCGCCTAGTGGGGTCATAGTCCCCCAAAGACCTCACGAGGGCACTTTGATGTATTAGTAATCTTGCGTAGAAATTTTGAACCGTCCCCATATCCTCCACATATGGAAGAGATGAGGAATCGTAGTCTTACCGGAAACTAACGGCCAACAGAGTAGATGGACCTGAGTCTATTCTGTGCCGTTTGAAGGTGCCGTATCCAACTGTCTGCGGCCATACCCCAGACTTCGCAGGCATACAGCATTACAGGAATTACTAGTGATCGGAAAAGGTGTAGCTTTAAGTGAACTGGCATCCCGAAACTTAGTATAGGGTACAAGGAAGCACTAGCTCCCTGCACCGGAGCCGAGAGCCCGGTAATATGCTCAGGAAAAGTTAGGCCTTTATCCAGCCTCACTCCCAGGTAGGTGATTGAGTTTCTACATTCAATTATTTGGCCTCGGTAGACGAATTTGTGGTAGAGGGGGGATTTCGCGTTTCGTGAAGCAAATCGCATGGCTCTTCTCTGGGTTAACAGACATTCGTCAGCGTTTTCACCATTCTTGGACGAGGCGGAGGTGTCTCTGTGCAGGCTTGAAGGCTCTTAGCAAGTGTGTATCTGTGCGGAACAGGAGCACGTCGTCAGAAAACTGGGTCATTTTGACGTACAGCTGACTAGAGAAATCCGTCATATAGACGCTGAATAGCGTTGCTGATAGGGCAGAGACTTCAGGGACTCCGCCTCTTGCTGGCGTAAGTGTAGATGTTCTCCCCGCCACTGACCATTTATGGGTAGCTAAGCTAATTTATTAAATAGGCTGTCAATTGCCAGTGTCGCATCAGTGCCGTCTATGCGACGGAAATTTTTCCCCGAAGAGTTCTTTTACATACCAGTAAATCTACTGACACGGGATTGTCCTTTCTGTTCACATAAAAATGTCTGATCTGCACCAGGCTTGAATCCACAACCATGGGATCAGTAAACCAACTTCTGAGACACCCAAATGAAAGATTATATGCAAATTTTTGTAACTGTTAGCAATTCCTGCAGATCTTAAACCAGATAAATAACTGGCTCTGTGTGAGAACCTGCAAATTAAACCTAAAACTGATGTTTTCTTGGGATCGTCGGTGTCAAGCTACTTTTCGTAGTATTTAACGCCCGTTTTTACTACATGCAGCACTGCAGGCGGTGACACTGATGATGCATGAGATGAAGATGGAGCGCCGGTGAAATGCTATGGCAAGGGAAACTGGAGCAAGAAACCCGCCTCTACGCTGTTTTGTCCGGCACAAATATCACGCACGCTTACCTGGGATTAAACCCCGGCCGCTTTGGTGAGAGTCGAGTGATTTAACTACTCCGTCACGTTACCGCCGGTTTCTAGCGATGTAATCACCGTCAACGTGTTTGGAAAAGTGCACAGACATATGAAAAACTTAGATGTTTTGTCGAACATATACCTACGTGCGTGCACTTTATACGCCATCAGCCTTGAAAAGATGAGAACTTCTTATCTAAAGTTGTTATAGACTTCAGCTGTCTTGGAAATCCAAGTTTAACTTTTGTAAACGTTCGAGCACTGCTTATCTTCATCTAGATGCCAGACTTGAGTTGAGCTGCAATCACTAAACTAATGAATTGTGCACGGAATAAAATAATAAAAATAATGTTTCACATGTAAATAAGCACTTTGAGATTTGTAAGGTAGCCATGAGCGCAATTCAAATTGATAAAGGAGCATGTATTTCCAAACTTGTGTTTTTTATCACCGTGTTGTGTTGCGACTGATTATCGGCGGGACATATCGCCTAAAGACGGCACTCGTAAAGATCGTAGCGACATACGGTAAGCTACCAAAGAATTCTTTTAAACCTTAAAGTCAGAAGTTAGAGTTATTTAAGTACTTATCTATTTCATGTGCTGAGATCCAGCAACAGTTAAATTCAGTATCCTCAAGTAGTCCACAACTGATTCATTAGCCAACTTAACGGGTTACACATAAACGGAGAAGAAGATCCCATACTTCACAACTGTAATATTCGGCAGTAAAATATTAACACTGAAATACTGGAGACACAACAAAATGTGTGCATTTCAACTGTTACTGATATTATTCTTAATGGAATCACTGTCAGTAATGTCACAGCAGTTATTTTAAAGGTACGAAAACCAAAGCTAGCGTTACGATTGGAGTTTTCTGCTTCTCCGTTGTCCGTTTTGGAAAATAATGAATCAAGTTAGATCGTTACGCCTTGGTGTATGCATTCAGCATAGCGTGACATAAAAAGTTTTCATTTGCAGAAGAGAATTCCGCCCGGATGCAGACGTAGGAATCACAAGTGAAATTTGTTCAGTTTACCATTAGCAAACGAAGGTAGTGAATGTGACAATTACATGAAAGAGGGAGCTATAGGTACACTGCTAGTAAGGGAAATATTTGTTCATAATAAACAGTAAAACACATTCTTATCTGCTATCAAACACATCTGATATTACATTTATAAGCTCTATTGCTACGAAAACTCATTTTAACTTCATTTTAATCGGCAGGCGTTTGCAGAAATCTCATACATTTGACTATAAATACAAAGGTATCTGTAATTGTTAAATGTTAAAGAGCTGGATGCCATTTGCTGATCACTGCAATAAACAACTGAATGCAGTGCAATAAACAACTGAATATCGGCAGGACGTTAAAAGAATAACAAGATATTCGAACTATTTATAAAAAGATACGAGGGGTTGTCGTAAAGTTTAAATTTTCACACTTTAAAAATGTAATAGACATTTTGTGTTGATATGTGCTTGTTATTTCTTCTCTACGTAGTGACAATCCAGATTTACACATTTTTCTCAGCGTTTCTTGACCTTACGAATACCTTGATTGTCGAAGTCTGCATAATTGACTTTAAACCACTCTTCCACTTCATTAATGACGTAATTTGTGTTGTCAAATCGGCGACAATCAACGGATTCTTCATTTCCGGGAAAAAGAAAAAGCCACTTGATGCGAGATCAGGCGAATAAAGCGGATGCTGTGAGGTCTCAAAGCCACATTCCCTTGTTTTGTTAACTGCAGCTTGTGATGAATGAGCTGGTGCATTTTCAGCCAGAAGACGAACAGTTTTGGAGAGCATACAGCGTCATATCTTAATAAGAGCTACTCGTAACTTGTCCAGAAGATTGTAGTAGTATCTGCCAATGATGGTTTGACCCTGGGCTACATAATGTATAAGATGACTCCACGATAGTTCCATAAAACTGAAAGAATGGCCACTCAGCAGACTTTTGCACTTTTGCCTTTTTGGGCATGGGGAATCGGCATGTTTCCATTCCATGCTCATTGCTTTTGTCTCTGGATCATACTGATAGATCCAGGATTTACCAGCCGATCAAAAAATCATCTTCATCCTGTTCCAACAGCATCAACATCTGTCTTGAAAAATCACACCATTTTTGCTTTTGAAAAGGAGTTAGCAAACGTGGAACCCAACGTGCAGACATCTTAGACATGTGCAGTTCGCCATGAATAATTTTCCACACACTACCATAACTAAGACGTGTCTCATTTGTGATCATTTGGATGGTTGCTCGTTTGTCTTTCAGTATTAAACACTACTTTCTTCACTGTGACAGCATCGTGACAGTCTAGCAGCTCTTGGCTCATCTGTCAGGGACATGTGACCAGTTTGAAAATTCCTTTTGCACTTCATAATAGTGTCATACGATGGTCAGTCATTTCCATAAATAGCCGTCATCTCATCATGGATTTTCCGGGAAATTTTGCCCTTCAAATGCAGGAACTTTATGACACTACAAGCCTCAATTTTCTCCATCTTACACCGCAGTCATTTGTGGCACTCACTGTAAAAAAGCAAAAGGAGTGAAATCACTGAAACTATCAACATAATGTCCCGAGAGATCAGTGATGACACTGAAAAATTTTCATCACTCTAGCATAAAAACTACCGGGTGATAATTAAAGAGGAATTCGTAGGCTACTCCCAGAAAATTCTTTGTTAATATAAACATGTTGATAATGTGGTATCAAAAACTGTCATTATTATGAAAATTTGAAGTTTACGTTTATATTCTATTTCCTGGACAACTATGTATTCTATATGTACCATACTTGCTTTGTCTGTGTTATATCCATGTATTCGATTTCTCAGTAAATGTACTTAGGTTACAAGTTCATCTTAAGCGTCTTAAAAGCACACAGAGCCATCTTACACCACGAAGACAATTTTCTCTTATGAACCACGTCTTTCTTACGGAAGAATTAAGTGAGTCTTTGTAAATAACCGTGTTTCCAAATTTGATAAGGCAAATGGGAACGTAGATTTCCGTATACAGTTTTCTGAAGAACACGATGACTGTAATTTGATTACAGAAAAATGTAACTTTCGTTCGCCTGTTTGCAACCTGAAAAGTGCTTTTAACTAATTTTGCTGTGGTAAATTAAATGATGCTCTCCCTTTTGCTCTATCACGTGGGGATTTTTCACAAATTACGAAACAATAATTTTAAAATCGTATTTTTATGCGAAAATCGTGCATTACAAAATGAATTCAAAAGGAAAGATGTATGATTCATAAATATATAGAAATACCTGTATGTCTATAACATAAGGTGTACTTTCCTAGGCCGGAAGGTCACTTTCGCTGATTTACATCTCAGTCGTGATTAAGAAACTTCCCTTTTGAAGCATCAACAGTAGTGCGTTCGCAACGTTCCTTCGACCTTGATATCTTGATGAAATGTTTCACTTTGTTCATCTCTGAGGGATCCGAAATTATCAGGAAAATAATTCAGATAAGAGTACAAATAGTGAAGCCTTAAACTCATATTTTTCTCTGAAGCTCAGAGCTTATGTAGCATATTTCCAATAATTTTTCGTATCGCAGACATTTTATATTTCCAAGAAACTGAGTTTAAACCGGCGTGAGCCAGATTGGTTTCTATCTTTAATATCTTAGTACGAGAGGACCAGAATTAGCTCGGGTATCAACATCGATTCCAACTGTAAATATATGATGAGCTCAAACAACAAAACCTAAAAAACCAATTGCTGATATAGCCCAAATTATTCCGTAAATTCCAAAGGCTTCCTTGATCATCTCTTTGACAGTTAAATACAGTTGCTATTTTCTATCGTTTCATGATGTCCAAAAATTCACTATATTCATTAGCTGTCTTATCAAGGGCCATTAAATAAACCTTCCTCTATTCCAGACATCACAGAAAATTTACTGCTCAGGCATTTGAAACACGAACCACTCTTGTCCAGTGCTTTCATATACTGTTTCATAATTCCTAATTGTATATGCAAAAGAGGTAAGCAATTCTTTCCATCAAATAAACATTTTTCTTTCCTGGCTTTAAACCTTTTCTCTTAGACAATTCATTCATGTCCAGTGTTTAACTCTGATCGCTTAGAAAGATGAAGAGCAGAAGGTAGGGAAGCCCAGTAGGGGTGGTTTGTTTATAGGTATGTATACATCCTGAAGATGGAAAATACGTTACAGTATTATTCATCTTTTGCTGCAAAAATGTACATATTTAATTACAATGATATATAGGGTCCAATATATCATAATATGGAATTTAATAAAAGAAGCATGTCTGGTGTGAAAACCGTAAAATCATTTTGAAACAGCGTGTTTGCTTCCATATAATTAGCCTATTTTCATAAAAACAGCAAAGTGTCGCATGACAGTGTTATACATGTTTTGAAACAATAAAATTATACAGAAAACAGATTTTAAATTTTTGTTTTTGTTCCAAACGTGACTTTAAACAGAAACAATTGCATTGAAGAAATAGGATTATTTTATTTGTTTTATTAGGGAAGCATTTAGCCTTTGTAAAAATATCTAAATGCATTTCTTTAAATAAATAAAACTTATAGTAAAGTGTCTGGATTCTTCATTAATACTGCAAAAAACAAAGCACATGTAAAAACTTCCAGCGAAAAGGTTGTCAACTACACACGAACGCCTGTACAGCCAATGACGCCATGAATCAACAGTGTAATGTAAATATTTACAACGTGCAAGACACAGCGACAATAATGTTGGCTCTGGTATACTAGAGAGGATAAAAACCCAGATGGATCATGCTTCAGTCAGTGTTTTCGAGTAATGTGTGGATTGTTGTAGTCAAGTGACGGGGCGTGCTCAATATAGAACAAAGGGGCGAAACTATTAAAGGTGGAGGGAGAAAAATTATTGGAGGTAGCGAGTCATTCATTGTTAGCTAACTCTTGTCAGGTGATACACTTGAGTAGGTGTGAACTTTTTAGAATAACAGAATGTGAAGCTGGTGTCATCACTACACAAATCTAAAGAAAAGGATGCATACAAAACCAGGAAGAAGTAACATAGGTAGAGCTCTCCCTTAATTGTTTTAATGTTCCATTTATACCCGTCTTTAACTGCAATGGTCATATGGGCGGCCGTTCTCTTTTGGAACATGTCGAGGGTGTTAACTCATTCGTTGGGTGTTTATCATTAGATCACGCACACATTCACACTCTCATTGATACTTCCAGACTCTGGGGAAGATGAGGAATTATCTTGGTTGGAGAAAAATCCCCATCCCCACCGCCGGGAATCGACCCGGAACCCCTAGCACGGCAGACAGGTGCTCTACCGATTGAGCTACGGGGCCAGCTTGTCCCTTAATTATTAAGAAAATGTAATAAATAGGGGCATAAATGAATTTCACTAAGGAAAAGTGAAATGTGTAATAATTTATATATTATGAGATATATTAATATTGATGGTTATAAACAATCTTTTTATTAAAACAATAATAAATACGATATGTTGGCTGATGGAAGCAACAAATAAAGCTAAATGTTTCATACCAAGTATGACCACGCCGGGCCCAGTGATTGGACCACTCGACTTCCCAAAACTGTCCGGGTACGAAACCAGGCGACCACTTGTGAGATCTGTGGTGGTCAAAACGGGTAGGGGCGGATTTCCTTCAAGTGCTTCGGTTTTCCCACCACCTCATTCTACCGCATGTGGTTAAACCGGGCGTCAAACACTACAAGAAATTACTAGATAAGTTGCTGTTGACACTGCTAGCAATACGAGGAAACTTGTACACAAAATAACTGACAGTAGTTCTACTTAATATAATGATACTATAATAAAGATATTTTACCACCTCTCATATATCATATGGGGTGTCTATTCGAACAAACTTGACAGTGATTCGGGAACTGCTTGTATAACATTTTCTTAAAAACAAACAAGCATCATGTTTGATGCCGTATTTATTAGCCTTATGATGGAATACTGCTTTAATATTGAATAAAATGATAATCAAATTATAATGAGGAAGTAATGTGAATGTATTTAACATGATGGTTATTACGGGTGGATAAGTTCATGAAACGAAGCAATACTGTTTAAATTCAATTACTAGGTTGCGAGTAAATATTTTACCTCAGAGCTAAGTAATAATGTTGCTGGTCTATATGGATAAAAATGTCACTTCTAGAGGTGTTGTCACGGGATGGGTCGCTACCTGGGTCATTAGCAGGCCGGTCGGGACCGGTCCAAATCTGGCTCAAACTAGTATTTCCGGGAAATGTCCAAGTGTTGGCGGTTCGCTAGCTAGAGTGGGTTTCTGAGAAACTAGCTGGAGGCGAGACTATAGCTGTTTTTGGTAGGTGAGATGAGGCTCTAGAGCCAGCCCTTCTGGTCGGAGATGTGGTGCGGTGCAGACGTGTCTAGCCGGTCCTTGACGAACGTTAAGTTGGTAATAATCAGTAGCGCGAATCTTATATAGTGAACGATATCTCTCAGCAGCGAAGTAAGCGCCGAAGTATATTTTTAAAAGCGTGCTAATGATTAATTCCATCGGGATAGATTTCAGCCACTTCGTATAGCTTAACCGTGATAGTGGAAAGATATAGTCATCGGATATGAACATGGCGGCAACTCATGGTGAACTGTGAGCACGGAATAGCAATTACAAGGAACTGTGTTGTTTTCATTTATCAACCTATCTCACGCGTACCCTGCAGATAGCGTAGTCTCAGCTCTACTGACTAGCCAGGGCAAAGGAATAGATAGCTCAGGAAGCTAATCGACGACCAGACCATCGGGATCCAGGCTGCTGAGATCCCATCAACAGGCGACAACACGGCGACATCTATCAATTCTTTGAGGTAATCTTCTTCATAAACCAAATACGGCGATAGCAGCTTTACTCGTTGTACCGAGATAGACTCCCTTACAATGAATTGTTACCGAAGCCAGTTAAAACAAAGAATTTATGCAGACAACGATAATATTCACCGCTTTGTGAGAAAGTTGTATTCTCCTGCCTGGAGTAACAATAACTTGTCTTTGAATATAAATGCAATGCAAACTAATGAGCTGCCTTCAGCTTCCATCAATGTGCAGCATACAAAGCAGTTTGTGGAAAACGTCTATTTACCTTTAGAGATTATTCGTATAGGAATTTACAGAAGCGAGGTTTTGTACTGCTTTATTTACTTGGGGCTTTCAGCACATTTCTTCAATAAACATAAAAGTAGAAGTAGAAAAGCCATTTCCAACCAGGAAACTTACAAGATACACAAATTGGATTATATGGTATACACCAGATACATGATAATACCTGTACTACGTCGTGGAGCAGTGGGCTAGGGCGTTGTGCTTTGGTACCCTGCCACGGATGGCGCCCGAAGGGGTGTGACTTTAAGTGTCCTCAGCTGCGAGAGGAATTTGAGAAGCTACGATAGGTAGTAAATCCCGGTCAAGAAAACTAACTTTCCGGCTGGGGGTGCGTGATGGCGACCACATCTCCTCGTATCGGTTGGATAATCTCCCACATCTGCTTTGCGTATGTAGGCGCGAGACTGGTAGTCGGGTTGGCAGGCTGGTTCGCTCGCGGGCTGCTTAATAACAATAACATAATAACAATAATAATTAAGGATAAATAATAAATAATAATTTAAAATGATGATAATAATAATAATATGATAATATTGGACGAGCTTAGAGGACAAGGTATCGCACCAAAAAATAAGAATGTACACCTATAAACTTCCATTTCAGGAACTGTATGGTTCTTCTTCTTCTTCTTCTTCTTCTTCTTCTTCTTCTTCTTCTTCTTCTTCTTCTTCTTCTTCTTCTTCTAACATCAATGATTAGGTTAAAGTCTGTTCCGGTCTCACATCCCTGCATCTCTTTCTAGGTCTTCCTGTAGATCGATATTCTCTTGGTCTATAATTATTTGTTTGTGGATTCTATCAGATTGCATTCGTTGTAAATGTTGTATCCATTTCCCTGTACTGTAATACTCTGTCTACCACAGGTTAAAATTCTTAACTCTCTTCTATCATCCGCATTTCTCAAATGGTCCTGTCTCGTACATCCCTTCACTGATCTCTGGAAGCGCATTGCTTTTATTTTACTGTGGTCTTTACTTTTTATGGTCCAAGCCTCGCTACCATACATTAAAAGAGGGAGTGCCATGACGGAATAAAACCTTAGGTGCGTGTCTTTAGTCGCACTCTCTTAACAATTTTCCACTATAATTTAGGATTTCTTCTCCAAAATGGCCAAAAACATTTGGGATGTATTCATTTCTATTCTTGTATTCAAAACTCCTGCAATCACAATATTATTTTTCTTATTATATTTATCTGAGATACTTTGGAGCTTTTCATAAAATAGTTCCAGCTCTTCTGTTTTCTTTTCGTCATGTGCATATACCCCAAAAACAATTTCACAAATTATCTTTCTCTATTCTTAAGCGTGCCGTTACTATTCGGTCATCTATAAATGAATAAGCATTGTAAGGCTTTTGGTCATTATTGATTAAACATTTTGCAGTGCCACGTAATTGTTTGAAATCCTCAGCTCATAAGTTGAGCTCAAAATATCAACTGCTTCCGCATATGCATGAATTTGTCGAATATCATCCGTCACATCCTTTCAAAGACTTCCAAGGGGGTGGAACTGAATGGTAGTCTTGTAAGACAAAGCGTCGCAGCATTTAAAACTTCTGTGCCATAAAGTAATTTTATGTATTTTGTCTTCTTATATACAATCTACTGATGTCGGTAAAACGTGAAGACCTAGGAACTTGTCTTCCATTATCTATCCATTCGGTAGATATTAACCAGGGATTTATGTTCCTGACATCACAATAGATTTCGTTACTTTAAGAGTACAAAAAGGATTTATATCAATATTTCCTGTAGTTCTTATACAATAAATAATATTACTTATATATTGAACCATCATTTATTTAAAATTTTAAACTGATGGGCTTGGAAAGTATTTACCAGAATTATCACATATCTTGTCTTTGTTTTAATTTGTTCTATGTTTAACTCATCAATATAGCACTATTTTGTTTTGTCATATTTTGTTTTTATTTCACTTTATTACATTATGTTGAAATTAAATGATATTGTAGTTATTATAGTGAACGTATTATTGGGGAAACCTGCAAATTTCATTCGTTAATTAAATAAGCAAATAGAAATATTTTGAAGACCCTTCAATCATGTTATCAGGTACATTGCCACCAAAACAAGAAATCTGTTGGTCCGCCATATTACGTGTAGAGTCTCGGCGAACAGTCCTCTAGATAATTCTAACAATGCGAAGCAATAAAAACTTGTTACACATACTCTTCATGATAAAATAAAGTAGCAAGTTTGAGTTCAGCCAACTCTCGAGACAAATTGATCCTGTTTATTAAGTTACACTGAAAATGAGTGAAGTACAAAGTCAAAATATGCTGAAGATGTGAACCTTTATTTGTTATTCCGCCTTGATATAATACCAAGTAGCAATGCTTAGGGCTGTTGTGGTTTCTTTCATACATAATTCAAAACCCATTAACAAAGAGAAACCCCAAAGGTACATTACTGCTAAAATGTGAACCTTTTGGAAGCGAAAAGCAAAGGATTGAGTTAAGCTACAAAGCTCACACATTTAAAATTTTAGCGTGCTACATACAACTCTTCTGAGAACAGGAAGTGCGTAATTCTTCGACAAATTATAGTAATACTGTAAGGATAGAAGATGTACTTATGTATGTACGATTGTCTCAGAAACCGCTCTACCAGCTGTAATTAATTATTTCAACAGTAAAACAGCCTCAAACTTCACTTTGTAAATTACTAAAGAATTTCATTTAAATAAAATACAGACTTCAGAAATGAAATTTTTAAGAAGTGGTAAAGGTTGTACAATATTGGACAAAATAAGAAATGAGGATATTAGAAAGGAATCAGAAATCGAACCAATCCATGACAAAATATCAGAACGAAGGCAACAATGCCATGAACATGTATTACTAATGGAGGATGGAAGATATCCAAATGCAGTACTAAACTATAATCCAAAAGGAAGAAGAGACAGAGGACGACCTAGGAAACGCTATAGAGATCTATGAAGCTGGAACGGAGGATATGTCCAAACCATGGAGTGAAGAAGAAGACTAAAAGAATTTAAAAGGTTTCAAGGACCTTGTACTTGAATATAAGAGGTGCGTTCAAGTTATAGCACCTCCTATATTTTTTCAGGACTGGGACCAGATAGGACCTTCTGTTTTTTCTTAAATACACGTGGACTCTTTGTGAATGCGTGACAGAGATGGCGGCACTGTACAGTAAATAGAACTCTAGTGACAGTGACGAGAGTTAAGGCTGTTTGATACTTAAAATGGCGACGTTTTCATTACAAGAACAGCCTGTAGTCGTTAGTAGTTAGCCTCGCACCAGCCGGTCTGACGACATGATCCAGCGAGTGGAGCATCGCCGATTGAGCATTGCAGACATCGCCTCCAAAATTGGCCTCCGGCTGGTGCGACGCCGCGACTGTCTTGGTTTCTTATCACACGATGTTCTGCCTTCATTGAACTGTCGCACCCAGGAATGCACATTAAACACATCCAGAGTACCATCACCACATGCCTCACTCAACTGGTGATGAAATTCAATAAGTGTTACACCACGAAAATGGAGAAAACGAATGATTACACGCTGTTATATAAAAACAGTCCTAAGTCTCTTCGCTGCCAGTAGAATTCTATGCACTGTACTGTGCTGCCAACCTCTGTCACACATTCACTAAGAGTCCATGCATATTAAAAAAACAGAAGTTCCTGTCTGGTCCCAGTCCTGAAGGTGTCACGTTTAGTTTAGAAATGCGATGAATGCGAATTTAAACAACTGCTGCACAAAATTCCTTGCAACCAAAGGCGGTTACATTAGTTGCATGCAGTATACATGGTGTAACACTGAAGCAAACTGTGACAATGGGTCCTTATATAGGAGAAAGTTGCCTAATATGGGGTAAATTTTTTCTTTTTGTTGCATGACCACTAATAATACAGGTTAGTGTCTATAAATAATATATTTGTATACTCCAACTCTTTACCTCTCTTATAGAATGTAATACTTGAGCTTGAATATACTGTTATACAAATAAAATGCAATTCTCTAAAATACAAAAATGTGATTCCTAATATGCGGTGGTAGAGGTTCCTAATATGGGATACATTTTCTTGTGTTAGTTTAGAGCATTATAAATACAAAAGTTCACACTACTTAATGCCTGTATTAAATATCATTTTTTGATACTCGAAGTGAAAGTCCAAGGTTCATATCCCGACCTGCTATCCTATTTTGCTGCCTAATTACTAGACAGGTCTTCCTTTATTTACTTCATTTTCTCACACTCTTTTCACAACAGTGCCTATTGGAACTATCATTTGCACAAACCGTGTGTGCCCAGTTGAAACATTTGCAGCACCTTATCCATGTTTATCCCTCCTAGTCCCTCCCCCAAGAAAAACCTACACAATACAAGCACTCCACATCATCATAATCGTCGTCACCCTCGTTTCCCTACTCCTCTTTCATTCCAAAGGCACAAAGCTGTATTGGTCTTCGGACGAAGATTTGGCAGTGCATTTCCTTCCTTTCTGGTTTTCTTTGTCATTTCGGTTTGCAATGCTGAGGTCCATCTATCTGGCTTTTGGTGGAGTCTTGTTGGCCTTCTTTGACTTCTTTACAGTGAGCTGAGCTTTATATGGCGAGCTTGTCCCAGCTCGAGATGATTTGGCTTGTTCTGATGAACATGCCTTCTGCTTCAGTGTTGGGATTGGGCTGATGTCTCTCGGCAGGATCAATCTCCTCTGGGAAGCAGGTGGATGTGTCACTTGTGGTACATTTTTAGATTCAGAAGCTTCATCGTGTTCATTGCACGTTTCATTTTTATGCGCAATTTCATTGCGGAATTCACTACTAACTGTTTCTGCAGTGGCTGCACGTAGATATGTTTTTCCAAAGAGATTCCCTCTCTGGTAAACTGTAACCGTTCGACCAATATGATTTTTCAGTCATGTTTGGATTTACTGGCAGTAGAAATTTAGTTTATATCAAGAATATTAAAAGTATAATAGTAGGTCCTAATATGGGGTACCCCTAATTAAGCTCTCCATGGTACCCCATAATAGGGAACTCGCCATTTTTAATTAATTAGTTCTTCCAGCTCCTTTTGTAATTGAACTAAGGCAAAGGACTGGGTATAGAAAGTTTGATTTTAATACTACAACTTCAGCAAAGGTGTGTTTAAAACAATAAATATATTATTATATTTGTATACACATGTCAAGAGCAGCAAATAACTTCAAGGAGCAAACTTCCTTTGTCAGCGCACCATGACGGGATCTCAAGCAGAAATGTCATGACGTAACCGCAGGATGCTTAGTCGCCAAAACTCTCTTAGTCTGTCACATTTCTAGCAAGGTTCAGTACTATACTGCTGAAATAACACATTGTTCCATTTATACCCCCCCTTTAACTGCAATGGTCATATCGGCGGCCGTTCTCCTTTGGAACATATCGAAGTTGTTAACTCGTATTTGTTGGATATATTTTGTTGTTGTTTTTTTAACTGCCATTTCTTAACTACTGACGTGGTGTACGTAATAAAACCGTGAAAAAACTTCTGAATAAACTTTACTGTAATTACATAGATGTATATAATGAAGTTTCTGGATGCTAAAACGTTCCAATTGTCTTTATATAAGAACGTTTTGTCTTAGTTTCTTGATTATTATGCTTTATTCAAGTTCGTAAACAGGGCAATAGTTGTACAAACAGAAAACAAACTACAAATTTTTGAAATAAGCGAAATAATATTTCAAATTAAATAAGAAAATTATATTTATCGTGGTTGCAACGGTAATCTGGGAATGCAGACAATCTTTATATTATATGTTAAGGTTATCCGAATGAGCTGACGCTACGGCAACGTTCATCTGGAGTCACAGGTTCGATCCCCATTGAAGGACTACACTGACTTAGATATTTTTACGTTTTCTGGTCACTAGTCGAAAGCTGATGTTGAATTTTTTCCAACCTACGGCTTCCTTACTTTCCCTTTCTCATTTCCCTACTTGTTACCTTTTAGGTTTGGTTGTCAGTACGGTAGTTCCGGTAGATGCGGGTAGGTGGTGTGGATGCATGCGCTGTATAAACCTTCCCTAATACCCCTTGAAGTAGCTGCCCATTCCACTAGGGGCGCTTTGTTGCTCCCTCTCCCCCTCTCTCTGTCTCTCACTGTCTCTTTGGTGGTGGTGATAAGCTTAGATGATTCACTGAGTGAGTGTTCAACAATTAGGGATTTCCTCACGTTTCTGTTCCTCCGCTGCCTCCGCCTCTGTCTCGCTTTGCCTCTTTCCTTGTTTTTAGGTTGTACAGTTTATGGCTGTAAATAACTTTAGGGTCAAAAGGAAGGGGCAGAGGTTGAACTGCAATCTACTATAATTATCTGGATCATTCTGTCTGAGAATTTTTCTTCCGTTAAAGGATATTCATAGGCTATGCAGCATTTTCAGAAAACTTAAAAAGCCTATAGAGTGAAGAAATTAGTCTTCCGTCGAGGTTTCAAATTTTTTTTTGTGAATACCAGGAGATATTTCATCCTTTATTTGGAATAGTCCAAAACTGTACTAAATTACAATTACAAGGGATAAAGCGGAGGATTCCTACTTAAAAATCTCTAGATCATTGTACAACACTTTAATAAAGAATGGCTAAAAGCACAAATCAAATACGCTGCTTTATAACATTTTTAAAGCTTGAAATTTCGTTTTTGAGCAATGAGGCAAATATACTACCACAAGATTGACTAAAGTATCACTATCTGAAACTTTTATCGCGTCTATCTCTCACTCGAAAAGAAAATTAAAATGTTAACGTAACGACCAAAGTTAACTTTCACATCGACAAACTGAAGCTTAAAATCAGAGAGTTTGAAACAGCTCAGCTATTGTGTAACTTTCTAGTTAAGAAGATCGTTACCATTTCTTTTTAAGAAGCAGTAAGACTACATCCATTTGTATACAGAGTTAGGAGTAATGCTAACGCTGGCAAAACGGTCTCAGCTCTTACTATCTTTAAATGTGATGTTCTTCCTCTGAACGGTTGTAGAGAGCATAGCAACTGTTTAATGGCGTTAACAAATTGTCAAACTTTAACCAGATGTTACAGAATACACGAGGCAACGATGTCCTGTGAAGCGACACGCAACAAGGAGGTTATGTAGCGTGGAATATTATCCTAGATCGCAATAGTGCTGTTTCCCTCGAAAGGTTACCACCTTCAAGTAGCTAAACTTTCGGTGTGTCTGGTCGGTTCTCTAAGCGAATGACCTGAGAAAAACAATACAGAAACGAAGTTATAAGCGATGTGAAATTAATGGGGAGGTTTAGACATCACCTCTACGGAAGTGTTTATCTTTGAATGGTACGCAAGGAAGGGCTAAAGAAACAGTATAATTATATAGAAAGAAGTGAAGGATTACTTACAGGTGGAATTATAATGGACACCTACACATTTATACCAAGGTTTTTGTTAGCAACGTGGAGACGAAGCAAGAGTTAATGCTGTCATAGGAATAGCTATAAACAGACAGTATTAAAATTAATTAGAGCCGACTGAAAAATTCAATGCCATGGCCGGGATTTGAACTCGTTTCCGTTCAGCCGCTCTAACCTCTTGAGCTACCATGTAGTGATGATACCATGGATGTGTCTAATGCGCCTTCCTGAATGCGACAGTTCAATGAAGGCAGAACATCGTGTGATAACAAACCAAGACAGTCACGGCCTCGCACCAGCCGGTCTGACGACATGATCCAGCGAGTGGAGAACGTTGTTTTGGAGGATCGCCGATTGAGCGTTGCAGACATCGCCTCCAAAACTGGCCTCCAGGTGGTGCGAGGCCGTGACTGTCCTGATTTGTTGTCACACGATGTTCTGCCTTCATTATAATGAGGCATTATAATAAGTCTATTGGAGAGTTTAATGTCGCGTCAGCATGTTGACCATGGTAGCTCAAGAGGCTAGAGCGACTGGACGGGAACGAGGAGATTCGTGTTTGTAATCCCGGCCGTAGCATTGAATTTTTCAGTTGGCTCTAATTAATTAAAAATACCCATATACTGGAGTAATGTATTTAAAAGGATTAATTCACTAAGAATTAATTCCTCAATATAAAGGTTAGAGAGCATTACGTTACAAGAACTAAAAAGGTTTATACAAGAATGGATCAAGTATAAACAGGAATTATTTTTTAAAATGCATTTTATCAAGAAACAAAAATCATCATATACGGATTACTTTTATACATAGTGCCCTGCCTTCGATACATATTTTCTCCATTAAATTGGCAAGTATTTGATGTCATCCTTATACAAAGAAGAAGGATCGTGCGGAACCAGTTGTGCACGAACTGTTCTCCACTTGCGTCATCGTCAAACCACTGTCTTCCTAGATCTTGTTTGAGTGGTCCAAACAAATGGTAGTCGCAGGGTGATAAATCTGAAGTGTAAGGAGTGTGTTCCAGAGGTGTCCAATGCATTTCTCCAGTTTTTCCCGCATTAAAGTGGCAGTATATGGCCTAGCATTGTCATGCAGAAGAAAGGCGTTTCAGTTGCCGGCATCTATTGTTGAGAAATGCAGCATTTTGCTGAATCCAAAATGCCACAGTTGCATTGATTGTCCTTCGTTCCTGAAGAAATTCCATTAGCAAAACGCCTGCGGAGTCCTAAAAAGTGGTTGTAAGCATCTTTCTAGCAGATGGGTGCGTTTTGACCTTCATCGGACCTGCTTTGTCCCCTCGCTGCCACTCCATGATTCCCTGCTTTGACTCAGGGGTGTAATGATGCACCCATGTTTCATCACAAATCACAATGCGATTCACGAAATCTTCTCCCTCCTTCTCGTAGTGATGCAGGTTTCTCTAAAAACATTCTGGCGTAACGTTTTTTGTTCCTGGTTGAGGGACGAGGAACCTACCTGGCGGGCAAATTTCTATAATGCAGTTCATTTAGGACTATTGAACCTCCTATGAGGTTCATTTTATACAGCTTCTCTTCCCGCCACTAAATTTTAGCCCACTCATACGCTCCAGTCTTCGAAAGAGTTCCCTCCCCAAACTGTGCACGGGGCTGTCTCAAATTTTCCGAAGGTTTGGTGGCCTTTTTTGCAAGATATATGATGATGCTTTGCGCAACAGACGTGTGCACTTCTTGCTCAATCATAGCGTACTGACGCAGCCCCGTTCTCCGCGGTGCGCATGCACGCAATACACCCTCTCGAGATACCCCTACCAACATACTGACAAAGGCTCTTCTCAAAATCAATAACAGCAGCAGCATTATATTAAAATTCCCGTTTATATTTGATCTGCCCTCGTACATTTCTATCCAGTGACTAGAACTGCGCTCGTGAAATAGACCAGGTCACTCTGATAGGGAGCAGAGACTAAATTTATCGATATCTAAACACAGCTGGGTTCTTTTATCGACCACTCTGTTTTTACTGTTCTAATTTTATACATATTAAAATCAGCAGAAGCAGGAGCCCATTAAAAACGTTAAAATCACAAATATCAACTACCAAACGTTACAGTTCGTTTTACTCCAATTTTTATACATATGTGAATGATTCTTGGCCTGCGATGGTAAACAGAAAGGCAATTAGCGAGTAAACACGTGGCAGACCGTTCTCATTGGATAATTATCTTAAATTTAACGTAGATGTAAACATGACAGCTTGGTGCACAGCAATTACACAAGCCTGGGGCGACAGGCGGTTTAAACAGCTAGAAAATAGCAACACCAGGGAAATTATAATGTTACATAAATCCCTTGTCAGCTACAGTAGCTACTCATATCAGATTTTACACATGCAAGAGTAGAATAGGGAAACTAAAACTTGCTTGAAACAAACAGAAGCACGTTACATAGATTAGAAAGTCGCACAATGGCACACTCGCTATAAAAATCTAAAGCTAAGCAGTATATGTGTAGAAATCCCGCAAACAAAGAACAATAAAGGAAAACATTCCGCGGTTTTTACAATTTTAGTCCCAATATACACCAATATTATAAATAGATAAAACTAACATGTAAATAATCTTAAATATCCTCAACAGATTTTGATAATCCTTTCACCACCTCTATTATAAATGAAGCTACAAAACACCTAATTTAAATTTATAAGTTACTAAATAGAATTCTAAAAATTGAGAAACCCTTCGTTCAGAATTTAATGCAATAGAAAATCGCTGCAATTCTTGGCTGAGCATGCACGGTAGAAACAAAAGCCGGTTGCCAAGTTACATTCATACGAGGGCTTTTCAATAAAAAATGATCATAATTTTTGACGGCCATAATTTTTCGCACTAAAATTCATACTTATTATATTCTGTTAACTTAATGTGAAAGGAACACGCCGTAGTAAGTTCATTGTTGGTACTCCTGGTTCCCGCCTGTGAGAACCAGGCAAGTTCAGACATGTTCAGTATCGCCTACCGCTGTAATGGAGGTAAACTGCAGTTAAAGTTGATGTTAGAGGAAGATCCGGAGCTTCTTTCAAACGTAATCACTGCTGATGAAACTTGGCTACATCATTTTGATCCTGAGAGCAAACATCAAAGCTCAGTGTGGAAATCTCCTTCATCACCAACCATCAAAAAAGCAAAAGTGGTTGCTTCTGCTGGGAAAGTTATGGTCATCTCATTGTTTGATATTCATGGAATGGTTTATCAGCGTGTTGTACCTGCACACACATCAGTAACTGGACAATACTACAGGGATTTCCTGAGAACATTGCAAGTCCATATCAGGAGCAAAAGACCACATTTCCATGAAACAGGCTGGAAGCTGCACCACGATAATGCGCGGCCGCATATTGGCCATGTTGTTGCTGAATATCTTGCAAAAATCAATTGAAGTGCATACCTCAGCCTGCTTATAGTCTGGATTTTGACCCATGTGACTTTTGTCTATTCGCTACCTTGAAGAAACGCCTTCGTGGGAGGCATTATCCATCATCAGAAACAGTGATGAAGGCTTCGGAGGCGATTTTGAAGGATCTCTCAAAAAATGGTTATATACATTTGTAATTTACGTCTTCCAACTTTAAGTCATATCGGACGGTGAATGAATTGAGTGAAATAATGCTCAAATGAGTCCAGGGACCATGAAGCTTACAGTTGCTCGACATTTGTCTTAATAAGGGATAAGGATAAGGGAAAACCCTGGAAAAAACCTTATCGAGGTAACTCACCCTGACCGAGATTCGAACTCGGGAGCTCTTGAACGTGAGGCAGACACGCTACCATCTACGCCACCGAGGCGGGCGCATCACATTCAGAGGAGACAATTTTGAGGAGGACCATCAAAATTATGACGATGAGTAAAGGTACGTTGCGAAAGAAAGATTGTGATCATTATTTACTGAACAGCTCTCGTAGATGGCTACGGTATGGCACATAGGGAGACCGTCCTTAGTTTATAAGGCGATGTAAACTAAAGCACGTCTACGTGTACGACATCACTAGCGGTTATAGCCTTGTATCTTTTGCGGATGAAAAATATAGTTCGCATATCATTTTAAAAACTTTAAATCTGATGCAAGATATACCAATGGCTTCACATTATTACAAATGCAACAGTTAAATAGTAATGAAATAGAATTTTATTTGGTATATGTAAGCTTAATTAAGCTTAAGTATTAATCAGTGTGCATGCCAAATGCTCTAAATAACTTTTATCCAAATTCTTAGATCCAGGCACTAAAATTTCAGAGTGACAAATCTACCAAAATCTCTAATGTAAGAAAATTTTGCTTAATTCCTTTGCTCTAATTTTGTAACAAACGTTGTTAGAATGACATGCTGAATAAAATGTATAAGGAGAAAAAGTGTGCTAGTGTTAGAAATTACACTGGGCAACAAAAGAATAATTTTTGAATGTTTCTAGCACTTCATGATGCCATTCCTACTAATTTTCGGTTGAGAAAAACAAATATGACAATGAAAAACTTTTATTATCTCTAGTTTCTATGATATAGACAAGGTGTAAGTATTACATATTAACGGATTAAGAGAAAAGGATACATTATAAATACATACATGCTAACAACAATGAAAGTGAATTGAATATTTTTAACTAGTAATTACATGCTCAGAGTTCTAAATTGCTGGAAAAATACTTCACTGATAGTGGTATCTGAAGAGAATCATGAGGTGGCCTATTGACTTCGTCGTCTTTTGCTTGCCTCTTGTGATGGAGTTCCGCAGAATCCCTATACAAAGACCAACAGTAATCCGCAAGTATTACTTTATTCCAACGGCCCTGCTATCTTTGTTCCATAACAGAAGTTTCCTGACGGAATCTCTCCCCATGTTCATCACTAACAGCTCCACAACTAGGAGGGAAAAAGTCCAGGTGGGAGTGGAGAAAATGGATCTTAAGGGACATGTTACATCCAAGGTTATGACATTTTTGCAGGAGCACTGTCACCAAATTATTGTAGTTGTCATCTCTTATGTTGCCTAAAAATTCATTAACAACACCCTTGAAGGCTTCCCAAGCTTCGTTTTCTTTCCCCTCCAAAATTTGGTCAAATGCAGCATCCTTAACAATTTCTCTTATTTGTGGTCCAACAAAAATACCTTCCTTAACTTTTACATCACTTAATTTCCAAAATTTCTCTCTGGTTGTGTTTTGTTATTTGACAGGTGTGCCAACTCCCAAACATTTCCCCCAAATTTAAAATCTTCACTCTAAAAATGAAATGTCACTTTATCTTCAAAATAAGAGCTAATCTATCAATTTTATGGTGATTTTTGAATTCAGCAGATGGGAATACATGTAAATTCACTATTTTTAAGTCCGAAACATTTTCATTGTTGCCCAGTGTTATTGAACCATACTGACAACTAAGAAAATCAGTTTTCTCTATGGCCACAAATTATGTAACTTTTGCTAACTGCTTAAGTTGATGGCTTGGTCATATTCATCAGTTTCACCTCTATATATTAAGAGTTGCTATATTATATGAATACCTGTAGTTGTTACGTTAATACGAATAAATAATTACTGGACGAACTTTCTTGTGTTTTCTAATATTTAAGTCTGTCGATTTATGTCACTGACTAGTTCGTTAGCAACATGAGTCCATTTATCTCCACTTAGACCTGTTTGGCTATTTGTAGAGTTCGGCGTTTTTCTATTGTGTTACATTGTTTACGCATAATCGTATAGTTTCATATTACCGGAGTAAAATATACTAATTTTAGCTGCAGATACATTCTACTTTAAGAGTATAACGTAATATTTATATAATGTGTCTTTTCATAGTTTAGGAGCCCATTATCCTTTGAGGTAAAGGGTAAAGCTTACCTCTGTAGCGTAGTTGTAGAGTTTCTGTCTCACATTCAAGAAGTCGAGAGTTTGAATCTCGGTCAGGGTGAGTTATCTGTATGAGTTTATTCCGGGAGTTTCGCTTATCCTGAACGATGAATGTATGGTAACCCTGGACTCGTTTGAATATCATTTCATTCATCGTCCGATATGACTTAACGCTACAGGACTACCACCTACGCTATAGAGCGGTAAACGTCAGCTGTTGCATTGTTTTACATAAAAATGAAATAGAGAGTACTCAACATAATTGAATGTATGGTAAGCGATGAGCTACAAATAGCTATTGATTAATGTACGTACGAAAAATCTATCATTTTGGTATTACATTTGTTCATTAACACGATGGCATCACTTTTTTTATTTCCCAAGAGAGAAACAACATAATGCTGAGCTAAACAGCTAGTTTCAGCTCAACGCAAACACAAAAATAGCAGCTTATTTACATAAAAGGTTTAATGATAATTAAAACCAGCTTGGGAATAGAAGGTACTCAAGAGGATAATGATTTAAAAGCTGACAATTTTCCACTGTAAGCGAAAAAAATAAATGTAAGGAAGTAAAGTTTATAGTTTACACTTCCTTAACACAATATTGATATTTAAATGGAATTTCACGTATTTCTTACCTCAACATGAAGATGGCAGTACTCGTAAATAAAAGCTAGTTAATTTCGTTGTTCATCTGTTGACAGTTACTCACTAAGGTTTCAGCGATCGTGGACGCTCCGTTGTTATGTAACACTTGTTTGAGTGAGTTCATGTGAGTGATTTTATGAAAATAGACAAAATTAAGTATCAAGCTGTCATTAAATATTTGTTTTTGAAAGGCAATACGCCTACGCAAATCAAAATTTGAGTTGGATTCTGTGTATGGGGACTCTGCACCATCATATAACACAGTGAAATTTTGGGCAGGTGAATTTAAACGTGGCCGTAAGAGTTTGGGAGACGATGAACGTTCGGGACGTCCAAAAGCTAAAACTACCGTCGAAAACATCGCCAAAGTTCACCAAATGGTGCTAGACGACAACCGAATTAAAGTGAGATAGCAGAGGCTATGAACATGTCCAAAGTACGTGTTTGTTACATATTAAATCGACATTCAGGCATGAGAAAGCTGTCCGCGCGTTGAGTGCCGCGTTTGCTCACCTTAGACCAAAAAACGTGTTCCAATGAACATTTCCAGCGCTATGTTGGCGCAGTTTAGACGCAATAAATCCGAGTTTTGGTGCCGATTAATTACTGTAGATGAAACCTGGATACACCATTATACTTCCGAAAGAAAAATACAGTTCAAACTGTTGAATACAAAGGGAGAACAGGCTAAAAGAGCTGTTTATTTTTGAGATGGTCATGGAATTATTTTAATCAATTATCTTCAAAAAGAAAGAAAAAAAAACATTTCAGAAACATACTACGCATCATTACTTGACAAGCTGAAGACAGAACTTGCGGAAAACGGACACATTTGCAGAAAAATAAAATTCTATTTCACCAAGACAACGCACCGTCTCACACCTCAGCGGTGCAATGGCGAAAATACACGAATTACGGTTTGAAGTGCTTGACCATCCTACTTACCCACTTGTTCTCTCATCTGAAAATTGCGCTCGGAGGACAGAGATTTTTGTCAAATGAAGAGGCAATCACCTTCGTGAACAATTATTTTGCTGAGAAAATCACCGAGTACTATATGGACGGGTTACAGAGATGGGAGCATCGCTGAGAGAAGTGTGTAGAGTTACAGGGAGACTATGTTAAAAAACATTAAAAAGCATTCTGAAAAAATAACCTGTATTTTTATTAGGTCGGAAGCTTTAGAGATCATTTTCGTAATTTGCGTGGTGTGATTCACAAGGGCAGTGACAAGGATTATGTTTTAGCAGTTTGCCACAAGCAATTCCTCCTTTTGCGTTACTCATTTTAAAAAAAGTTTATTACATATACATTTTTTAAATGTTTTGGTCTGACAGGAAATGACAATAGAACAGTTGGCTTTATGTTTGTATTTTTATTTCCTGGAATGTTTGTTACTGTACCGCCGTAAAGAGAGCGTTTCGTGTGGTAAAAGGACTGACCTGTTAATATTTTGTTTTATTTACAACTGTGCTTGTACTTTGTCCTAGGTAAAACGAGCCGTTTTTGGTAGATTCCAATGATGACGGCATGACTCTCATAGAACTTTCATTTGTATATTACTATTCGGAGTGGAAACGAGTTTCTGAAATGCAGCGCCACTTCAGATTTCACGATTATATTCCGTAGACTGGAATTGGAAACCTAAACATCCTCTAAGGCAGACAATGTTTTATTTCCTTAAAGTGGCCAACACTGATTAAAACACCGTATAGAATAAGTACACATATTTGCCCGCCTCGGTAGCGTAGATGGTAGCATGTCTCCTCACGTTCAAGAGGTCCCGAGTTCGAGTCTCGGTCAGGGTGAGTTACCTGGATAAGGTTTCTTCCGGGGTTTTCCCTTATCCTTCAAGACGAATGTCGGGTAACTCTAAGCTCCATGGACCCTGGACTCATTTGAGCACCATTTCACCTAATTCATTCACCGTCCGATATAACTTAACGTTGGGGCGGACGTAAATTAAAAAAAAAGTACACATATTTTAATTATAATTTTTATGCCAATATGTACCCACTACGGTATATTCATCTCAGTTAATAGTTTCAAAATCCGTTATTACGATTATGACTGCTTGTTCTCCTTTACTCCTCACTACAGCCTTCCCAACTCTCGGAGAAAATTAGACATGTATTGCTTTAAGTTAATTGGTGGAAATTGTTCATTTCTTCACACTAGCCGTATAAAGGCTAAGGTTCTGGATACATAGAGTCAAACTGAAAAATTCAATGCCATGACCGGCACTTGAACCACGGATCTCCTGGTTTCCGTCCAGTCGCTCTTACCAATTGAGCTACCATGGCCAACGTGCCGTCCTGACATTAAATTCTGCAATTGATGATACATATTTTCCCGGTAAACCGCTAGAGGCTCTCGAATTCGAGAGACACAGTTTGTAGCGACTTACTGTTGTAAGTACTTGAATCCCAAGCTTCAATTATTTAACTCGTATTATTTAAGTTAATTGGTGGAAATTAATAATTTCTTCACTGGAGAATTTAATGTCAGGACGGACTTTAGCCATGGTAGCTCAGTAGGTAAGAGCGACTGGATGTAGACCAGGAGATCCGTGGTTCAAATCCCGGCCATGGCATTGAATTTTTCAGTTTGAATCTATGTACTACTTTGTTCCAGTCGTACCTTGAGCTACTAATCAGTCTGAACACATATTACTCTAAAATTATTAGTCTACAAAAGAATTAAATATTGATATAAAGTTGTTTGCTACGAGTGTGCATTTACACCACATAACACCCTGTATATTAAAGATGTTTACATAGCAAGTACAGCGTGTTAAGTTGCAGCTTCTGCACGTTTGTCACTTTTCTTTTGTATTGTTCAATTCTGTGTTCTCTTTTTCTTCAAAATACCAGGTCGAGTTTATAGTAACTACATTTGAAAAACAAAACATCAGATTATCAATTCACTTTCCTCTATCCCGGAAGAGTGCAACATCACTGTTTCTGCAAATATTTATCTTGTTATCATAATGCAAATATGAAAATTCGATTTTGTAGGAGCAGTATGTGGAAGTTATGTAAAAATAAACCATAGTGTTATAAAATTATGTAAATAACAAGCTTGACAATATTTTTACAGGTAAATGTAATTAATTTTATTTGCCCCTTTTATGCGTTTTAAACGTTTTTAATTAAAATCGCAAACAAGGAAAGTAGCTCGACAACTTAAAGCGGAACAGCTTTTGTGAATAGCGCACATAACGGAGAACTGTACTTTAATCTTCGTTTGTTCGTGGATGAAGTGAAGTTATTTTAAATGGATGTGTTAAATCAGAGAACCCCCATACTGGAGACTTATACCTCAGATTGACCCTATATATTGTCGTTGGTTCTTCTTCAACTTTAAAATATAATCTTTGCAAAAGTTAAAGGCATGTGGAGGCATGTTCGCAGACTCCAGCGAATCCTAAGCTTGCTCCTCCTACCAGCGCTGCAGAATCTGGTACACGCATCTCACGCATCTCAGAACTGAGAACATTATCGCATTAATTACGCTTGGATATCAATATTTGAAAATGACAAATGCCGATCTCATAATAATAAAAAAACTTTATTTTTGGATCATGACTGTACAAAAATCCTATCTCTACGATCCTTAGAACGCGAGCGATGCACGTTTTATCTTTCATATGACTATGGTTACCCAACATCTATCCATTCAACACAGATTAGCCTGAAAAACAACACCATTCCTTCCTGGCAACACTTATCTCAAGCATGAATAAACAGTTCCCCTACTGCACGCAGTTCGAAACTTACCAACTTAATGTTCAGTTCGTTTTCGGAGTAGAGTTTGTTATTTTGTTAAATTTAGGTCGTGAGTCGAATTTGAGCTGAAATATTGTTAATATTGCAATAAATTATTGTTATAAGCATATCTTGTCACCAGTGTTAGTATTCCAGGAACGTGAACATAATCCTCGAAGCTGGTACAAGTGATTTTTGGATCAATAAACGTGAAGGGATTCATTCTCAGGGCAGAAAAGTTATATTTAATATGACCAAGCTTTTACGAGTGCCCTTCAATCCGGAATATAGGGCAATATACCCAGCAATTTACTGTAGAAGCTTGTGGCGTAGGTAGCGGACATACAGTGTCACGAATTTATAGTGAAGCAGCAGCATCCCTAGAAAAAGGGAGCACACCTGTGTTTCTATCTCCGGGAAAGACCCACAAATTTGGAAAGCGAGTTACTAGATTAGAAACCGTGTTTGCTGTTACACTGCTGTGACGTGTGTCAAGGTAAGACTTTAATGTTTTAGGAATATTCTACTTGTTTAATTACTGGAAAAATAGGCAGGACGTTTGCTGGCGTGTAAAACGTGCTCTTATGTACAGAACCTCTGCCGGTACATGCACTAAGCTTGGCAACCAGCGTTCACTTTTGCGTGTCGTAGAGAGTGCAGGTTTACTTAGTTTCAACAGTTCTCATCTTTAAGCGTTACGGGATCTGGTTGCTGAGCGGATGACATGTGCTTTGTAAAGTTTCTAGGTATGGACACCGAACACTCCAGTTGGGTCGGGGGGGGGGGGGAGGGCGCTGATACGTCGATGTTAAAGTGAAAGGGATCCCGCCAAATCCACTCCTGTTCCGGGCAGGCTCTTCAGTTTCCTCCATCTCCCCCTCTTCTCGGAAATATCACACGACAAAATAAGCACCTAAATCCTCCTCCAACATCGCACTAAAACAATATAATATTTACGCCCACATGACCTACTCTACCCACTTTTGCACAAACTGTTCTTACCAACGGTTATTCCTATATCTAATTCAAGTTAATCGAGCTAAATATATATAGAAATGGTTAACTACATATATAAGTACAACGGGAATAAGAGAATGCAATGCCCTTAAGTGACAGTCAGATCTTTTAAGAGCTGACCTCTGTCTGTTGACTTTGGCATTCTGTTCCCTTTGAATGATTAGGACATAAAAAACCAATAGCGACCTCCTATTTGAGAAAACTGCATATATCTGAAAATTAAAGCACTAAGAAAATGATAAACCCTTCCAAAGAAACAATTTGACATAAATTGTGTGCATTAACGATATGCATATTTTTACACAGTAAGATTTTGCGTATCTTTTAAGAATTAACAATTATGTAAAAGGGCTCAGGAATGAAGAGAGTTTCAGAGGAAATTCTCGGAATACTAAAGATCTGCATTTCGTTGGTTATTAAAATAACTGGTATTTTTAATACAGATCGTTTAATTGGCTTTTAAAAATAAACAAATGTCCAACATAGAAATAGTTTGGGGTGGAGGATTTGACTGGACTGGACTACGCTACGGAGGGAATTCAGCATGCAGGTCCAATCTTGGTTTATTGTACCTATTCCCGCAACTGTGGCGCCCCCGGGTGGAAGGATGAGATGAGAGGAAACAGAGAGCGGCCGTTCCAAGTAGCCACGAAGGTACGGTCCCTACACTTTACCAGTTAGAAACTCCCCCAGCAGGACTGCATAGCCGGCATCCCATCCTACTGTGTTCGGGAAATGGCCCCACCAGAGGAAGTGTTTAGCAGAACCATATCATCCGGATATGCAGTGCCGAGACTCCCGCCGACACTTCTACCCTGAAAGAGACGACCAAATGAGATATGATATGAAATGATAACAGAGATGAAATGGAGTGACGGGAAATTGGGGGGATGTAATTAGCTTACCCAGGATGCTCCTAGCGACCCGAGAAAACCCCTGAAAAATACCATGGGTCAGGTAGGCCAGTCATAGGAATCGAACCCGGACCTCCCGAATGTGAGCCACAACGAAACCGCCTGATCTATCCTGCTCGGTAGAGTTAGCCATGTCAATTATTGAGATTATCAAATAGTTTTAAAACAATTTTCTTAGTCGTTATATATTTTCAATCGACATTCACACTCCAGAAAAATACTTTTAATAATGGGTATTAAAACATCACACATGTACTTTCTACAGGAGATAGGAGGGAGAAGGAGGGACGGAAAGTGGAGGGAGGGAGAGGGAGGGAGAGGGAGAGAGGAGGTAGGGCGAGAGAAGCACAGTGAGACATTTTCTTAAAGTCTTTATATAGGTATATGTTTTCAATCGAAATTCACATTCTAGAAAAATACTTTTAATAATGGGTGTTAAAACATCACATGATATGTCTTCTACAGGAGATAGGCAGGAAGAGGGAAGGAGGGAGGGAAAGGGGCAGGGGCAGGGAGACGGAAAGAGAGCAAAGGAACGTGAGAAGTTTTCTTAAAATCTCTATATAGCTTTATGTTTTCAAAGGAAATTCACACTCCAGAAAAATACTTTTAATAGTGGGTGTTAAACATCACACGTCATATGTCTTCTACAGGAGATAGGCAGGGACAGGGAGGGAGGGAAGGAAAGTGCAGAGAGGGAGGGAAAGGGAGAGATTAAGTACGGAGATAGAGCAAGGCAGAGTGAGAAATTTTCTTAAAATCTCTATATATGCCTTTAGTAGAAATTCACACTCCAGAAAAAATACTTTTAATAATGAGTGTTAAAACATAACACATTTATCTTCTACAGGACAGAGGCAGGGGGAGAGAGGAAGGGAGGGAAGTTGGAAAGGGAGAGGGAGGGGAAGAGAGAAGGAGGTATGGAGAAAGCAAAGGAGAGTGAGAAATTTGGGGCAGATTATAGTCAGAACCTCCTAAGATATCTGAAGTTTTAGAATATTTTCCAAACCTACATTAAAATGAAGATTACTCATGCTACAAATTAATATGCATACATTTACATTTTTACGTCTAGTAAATTGAAACCACAGAGGAAGAAACATCTCTGCAAGAAGCTTTTTCTACACTCGTCAAAGCAAGTAGTCTTTCTCTCAGATCTCAGTGGTACAAAGGGGTTTAATTTACATTCATCACAAAAGATTCGGATATGAGAACTACCACCTTAATTAAAGCGCTTCTTGTGCGGCTTTCGTTTTCAAAGCTTATGTGCTCTCAAAAAGAAACACCTTTAACTTGTTTTTAATTTAATTGCCTTTACAGTTCTCGGTTTCCAAAGCCCCACCCATAACAGTACCCTGTGTCAATGGTGTTATTCGTCTTTAGAAGATGCATTTTATTTTTCACTTAAAATTTACAAAAGAGGATCTTTTTCTTCTTCAACATATCTCCTCCTTGTATTACTTACAAGTCAATGCCCTGGTTCAGAAGTCGGTCGAGAAATAAGAAAACTTACAAGGAAGCTTTGAGATTCTGGTATAAGTATTAAAGGACAGAAAAGGGAATTATTGAATCTGTGCATGAAGCAACAGAAAAGCATTAAGAACACAATTAGTTGGTGGTTTTAATTGGAAAGAATGGTATCGAAGATAGGCATGGGAGATTTATGGAGAGCAGAAGAATCAAATCATAGTGGTTTTTGGAAGGAAGTGATAAACAGAGTACAAGACATAGATATGCAGGAGATAAGGGAAAGTTAAGAAGAAAAGACGTCTTTGGCATTTTATAAGCAATTAAAGTCAGAATGGGGTAGGGAAAAATATATAGATCAATGTGGCAAAACTGGAAGAGAAGACATAGCATGGATGAGAGTAGGGTAATTTGGAGTGTTTGGAAACAGACCCAAAAGGGCAAGATGGCGGCCGTGCGCAATCTATGAAATTAAAGGGTTTATCCTCCTATTTATATTATTTTTCCTGTATGTACTTAGACTCTTTTTGTGTATTTAGGTTCCTTTGCGGGTATCTTTAGTCGTTTTTTATGCATTAAGAGGCTTTCGGGGCGTATTTAGAGTATTTTTGGAGTGTTTAAGGGCTTTTGGAGCACATTGAGAGGCTTTTTGTGTAATTTAGAAGTTTTAGATATGTATTTAGAGTCTGGTGAGGCGTATTTAGACTCTTTTTGATGTATTTAGAGGCTTTCGGGGTGAATTTAGAGAATTTTGCAACGTATTCACTGGCTTTTCGGGCTACTATAGAGGTTTTGGAGACGTATTTAGGAGCTTTTAGGACATATTTCCTGGCTTCTTGTTGTATTTAGAGGTTGTAGAGGCGTTTTTAGTGGCTTTAGCGACGTATTTACTGACTTTTTGCTGTATTTAGAGAATGTAGAGGTGTTTTAGTGGCTTTATCGACATATTTCTTGGTTTCTTGATGTATTTAGAGCTTGTGGAGGCGTTTTCAGTGACTTTAGCGACGTATTTCCTGGCTTGTTGCTGTATTTATAGGTTGTAGGCGTTTTTAGTGGCTTTAGCAACGTATTTACTGACTTTTTGCTGTATTTAGCAGCTTTCATCATGTATTGAGGGGCTCTGGAGGACATATTTAGTGGCTTTTTGAAGTATTTAGGCTCTTCTTGGGATGTATTTATGGTCTTTTTGGTGTATTTAGTGGATTTTTGAAATTTTGATAGCTCCTTAGGATGTATTTAGAGGATTTGTGTAGGTATCTAGTGTCTTGCGGTGTACATTTAGTGTCTTTTGCGGTATCTAGATGCTTCTGAGACGTATTTACAAAACTTTTTTGGTGTTTCTGGGGTCTTTTGGGGCATATTTTATCCCTTTTTAATGTATTCAGAGGCTTCTGGGGGTGTATATAGAGACGTTTGCAACCTATTTAGTATCCTGAGGGGTGCATTAGTGACTTTATGGTGTAATTTAGAGCTTCTTAGGAGGTATTTAGAGGCTTTTGGGGCGTATTTACTATATTGTAGTTATACTTAGTTGACTTAGACTATATTTTATTTACTGTAGTTCATGATTTTCTTTAACCATTTCAAAACGTTTACTCCTCATTTGTAATCGGTATTTCTATCAGTTTAACCTACACTTATGCTTTACTGTTTTCATCCCATTATAAGCTAACCTAACCTAACCTAACCTAACCTAAACTAGCCTAACCTAACCTAAACTAACCCAACATTTTAACCTAACCCAAGTCCTTCACTTATGCTTTACTATTTCATCCCATTATAACCTAACCTAACCTAAGTTAACCCATAGCCTAACCTAACCCAAGTCCTCCACTTATGCTTTACTGTTTTCATCCCATTATAACCTAACCTAAGCTAACCTAAACTAACACTTTAACCTAACCCAAGTCCTCCACTTATGCTTTACGGTTTTCATCCCATTATAAACTAACCTAAGCTAACCTAAACTAACACTTTAACCTAACCCAAGTCCTCCACTTATGCTTTACTGTTTTCATCCCATTATAAGCTAACCTAACCTAACCTATCCTAACTGTGCGATTCTCTAACACTTTAACCAAACCGAAGTCATAATCTATTTCACCTCATTATAAGCTAACCTAACCTAATACTTTAACCTAACCAAAGTCCTACACTTGTGCTTTACTATTTCATCCCATTATAAGCAAACCTAACCTAACTGTGCTTTTGTGGTTAATTTGGATACATTTTTGTGGTTACATCAGTTAATTGTTTACGTTGGTTCTGTGCTCATATTGGTAGTTTGGCTACATTGGCTATTTGATCAGGTGTGGTTACCTAACCGATCTTTGTGTTTCTTTTGAAGCATTTGTTTTTCACATTGTATTCTTTGCACTTACTTCCGTTCTACTCTATCCTCTTTTATGAAGCTTTAAAGCTAACACTGTCTGATACTCTAACCACCGATATTGAAGTACTTATAGATTAGTTTTATGCGGAATATTTTGTAAATTCTCTTATGATATCCCCCTCCCAAGCTTTTACTGGTGTTTGTATAACGTAAATCAGGGTATACTTAGCTTGTAGTTCAATGGTAGACGCCTCTCCTCTTTTATCTGGGCTGGAGACCAGCACTAGAATGTAATCCTAGTGGCAGAGTTAACGCCTTCCTCCATTTTTCTCATTTATTCTTTCTTCTTCAGGCGTCTTGGGAGTCCTGGGATAGATGCCACTTGTGTAACTATTCATTCTGTAGGATAGCTTATAGAGATCACCATTATCTTCTAATCTAAGTTGCTCCCCTCTTGCATTCTTTTTGCAACTCTATAATGCCCGTAGGCGTATGTTGATACTCCATCCTCAGCAATCACTCTCTTGTCGTCATGAGGCGATAGGGATATTTTATTGGCTTCAACTGTAGAAACATTATGTTTCTGGGATAGGATCAGGTTCATAGGAGTTCTTAGGATCTTTTGGGTTTTAAGACAATCCACATAGCTATCGAAGTTGATGTATTGCTTGATTGCGGTACGCTTTATGCCTTTAATCTTCTTGATTACACTTCCATCCATGTCGAGTGCATACATCTTGGGTCTCAGTCCTACAAAGCGATGAATAATTTTCCCACAGGCTTCATCTTTAAATTTTCCCAAAACTTTCCTATTGTCTGTAGAATGACATATATGGTCGACAGGATAATTAGCTGTATCCAGATGTTCAAGAAAACGTAACTTATCCTGATATATATCTCTTGTAGTCATTCTATGGATGAAACAGTCTGTATCCATATACATGAGTTTTAGATTTTCAAGCCCATAATACGGTAATAGCACATCATAATGATATCGATACATCAAGGTCTTTGAGATATCCAACACACACATCCCAATGTATATAGGTTTGTTGAACACTATCTCTCGCGAAGTCATGTGTACTGCAGCCAGATTTGGTCCATATATAGTTCGATCAATAAACGTAGGCTTAGCAACCAGCTTTTCCAATGTCTTCCAATCGGTAATAAGTCGTATATTCAGTCGATTTCTTATATTCTCCATAGTTTTTCCAAACATAGCATTGTTAAAAAGTTTGTACAGATCCTTCTCGAAATCATTGCTAGATCCTTGTCGTAGCCGGTTATTGAATTCGACATAAGGCTTTAACCAGGACGACTGTCGAAATTGTAGCACACGATGGATCTTTATCAGTTTTAACCCATGATCAAGGGCTTGCTTCAAGATCATGTAATGCACTACATACTTAGTTCGTGATCCAAGGTGTGGAATTAGCTTCTTTGTAGACGAGTTCTTAGGCTTGATACACTCAGGCAGGAATGGTAAATCATTATGCAGGTCATGAAGTTCTGTAGGATATTCAAGATCTACTTCTAAAATGTAGCCGAGTGGGTCATCTTCTCGTAGTGTTTTTAGGTTAATATCTGCAGGAGAAACCCACTCAAAACCCCCATAAGGAAGGGCGTGGCACATTGCCCAACCATATTGGTTATTTGCATCCTCGTACGTAATATATTGAGAGGGCTTACTTGAGTCATACTCGTTCATGTAGATGTTGTTAGCCTTCGCATACCGATGAGAAACTTGACATAATCCTCCTCTTATACCTGATTCAACCATGAGTAGGTGATCGTAATCCTGAAGCAATTCTAGTTCAATTCCTGTATACAGCAGCATTGCATCCCACGTAAGTCCAGGAGATGTAAAATAATGTGCAGGATCTACTTTATGCGTTTTTAGGGTCTGGTCTCTGAATGTCTCAAACACATCAGTTAATAGAAGAACGTCTGAAGTTAGATAGAGATCGCTATACTCTCCTAATGTTTTAATGTTGAACTGTCTCCATACACTTTTTGCGTGTTCATACTCTCCATCACTAATTTCTTCTTCGTTCAGCTTGTTGTAGAATGCCTCCCTCGGGGGAAGTTCTGTTTCATTTAAAACATCCCACGATGTAACGTAATCATAGGGGAAAACACCCTTACGTGTCATCAGTTCCACCTGCTCTGCTTCAAAGTGCTTTAGGGTTTCAGGATGTGATGTTAGATTTTTTGCTAGTTTATCCAAGCTGGTACTAAGGAAGCGGTAGGTATCCACAAAGCGAAGTTTTATATTTCCAACGTACTTGGAAAATGATATGTAACTTTCCTCAGAGCTAGGAATAACTTCTACTCTATCGCTAGTACAGCCTAATTCCTTAACAATAAAATGGGAGTCATATCCACTCAGGTTATGTATGAAGACGGGAATATAATTAGGCGTTTTACAGGTTAGATTACACTGATTATGTAGACTTCCTCGATATTCTCCACTTATATGATCATGATCCCGTACTTTCCAATTATCTCCGGTAAATTCTTTACCACATAAGTAGCATTCTGTAGAAGATTCGAATGATTTCTGCTGCTCATCTGTTAGAGTTAATGGAGCACCAGTTTTATATACACCATTAATCTTCTTTGCGAGAGAACTTACATACTCCATAAACTTCGATGCAGCATCATAACCACGATATACATAGGGTTCTGTAGGAAGATCAGTCTGTAAACCTTCAATTGTAGCTGAGGGTTTAACATAAACACAGAAACTCATAGGAATGTGCTTCTGATATGGAACAGTATAAGACATTTCGGGATTGGAAGAACACCCCTGATAAGGAGTAAGAATGATTTCAAAGTCAGCATAGATGACATAAGGTAATTTCAGCATCCTTTCATAATTCTTGAATCTAACAATAGATTTCTCCTTAGTTGGCATAACAATCCTAGCAACTCCGTGTTGGCTACATATTTGTTTATGTTCATTTAACCTCTCAAAGCCTCCATTTCGATCATCAAAGTGCGTAAAACAGCGTTTGCAGATGTAGATCTTTCCCCGACGTATAGTTTTTTGTTGATGAACAAGTCTCTCGAAATTCTTTATATAGACGTAATGATGACGTCCAGCTGCATCACTTAATAAAAGCAGGTCACGATGGTCAGACAGTTCTTCATCGATAACCTTCATAGGAAACACTTGATTTTTCTCATCTAGTCCGAAAACATTTATAGAGATGCTATTTCTCCGTTCAAATTTAGGGATATCAGTCAAGCCCGTAGGAAACGAGACGCAGGTAAAATCATATCTTTCTTGAAGATCCTTATATTTGTTAACACGATGAGGATTCCTTTGAATGAATTTGGCAAGTATGGCGTACATGAAACATTTTTCATCTTCATAGTTCTGTGGATTTATGCAGGCTTCTTTCGCTTCTAAAGATGGCGGTAGAGGGATGTAACTGCTTCCTCTTAGCGCATTATTCCTGTTAATTCTAACTCGAACACCGTCAACAGCTAATAAAGCCCAGTTGCTTCCCTTAAGTTGACTTTCCTCCATTTCAGTACAAAGTTTCTTGAATTTCCTTTCCAAGATGGCGTCCAAGTCACTTTCCAAAAATATTGCTTGATTTTGCGTTTTGAAGGCTTTATCAGTAGTATCTCCAACAGCATTTACAAACTGACATTCAGTCATGATGTTACATTTAATACTTTTATGAATCCTCAGCTCCTTCTGAATGGCTTGAATTATCCGCTGCTTCGATTCTTGGAGATACGTAGACAGATCTTGGCGTGTACTACACTGTATGAAATATGATTTCAGCCGATCTTGAAAAGCTGTCTCGTATTCAATGACATCATCTTCATCAGGAACCATTAACAGTAGTTTATGTTTAGTAGGCTCAACCTTGATTTTCTTGGCACTAATCCTACCACAACGTTCCTGATGTGTTTCTCTGCGATGTTCAGTAGCATAAACCTCTCTACAATGCTTACATTCGTAATACTGACCGCATGCCAGTTCATGTCTCTTTTTATGGTAGTTCCTCAGGAAACACTTTCCACATTTGCTACACTTATATTCTGGTATAGCATTTAAAAGAGCTTCCATCACTTTAGCGTTCCACATCGTATCACTAAGCAGTTCAATTCGTGAGCGAATACGTCGCTCAGTAACTGTTTAATACACTTTTCACTTCTTTTCTACACCTTGATATCTTATCAACACTCCGTTATACTCGGATTTCACAGTAGTAGTTGATCCACTAAGCAAGAAACACACTAGCGCAATGACAACTAATCTCGATTAAGCTCTACTTATACAATTATAGCGAACCTAAAAGAAAACTTCATCATCCCCACCACCAGGGTTGGAAAACGGCGCTACTATCGGAGAAAAAAGGAATTAAAAATTCACGAGTAATACCTCTACCTTTATTATAATTATATATGACCATCATGATCAAAAGCAGCATCATCATCGTCATATCAAATCCATTTACCATAACTGCATGATTAAAACAAAGGGAAATAAAGAAAAAAGAAAATATTTCAGCCTCCATTGCTCCCACCCCCACCCCTACCACTGCTACCACCCCTTAAAGAATCTCTCCCACCTCCAAACGTTTAAGCAAACCGGTTTCGTTAGACTTCATCACCCAAACCCAAGTATACGGAGGATCGCTGACGTCACGAACAATTGGAGACAGAATGTCTGGCTTTCTACGACAGGTTTCAACATGCATCATTTACGCATGAGTATACATAAAAGCTACGAAAGAGCCAATATTGCAAGCATCAGGATAGAAGCATTCTAGGAAAAGTCAAACAAACCAACCCTCTTCAATGTTTAAAGATGTTTTATTCACAGGTATTCAGAAATTGCTCATTTAATATTATGTAATATGAAAATTGCGAATTTATAAGTTTCACGGTAAAGAATAATGCACATCATTTACAACTCATTAGCTAATATAGCTGCAAAGACGTTCCTTATCCCATTTTTCTTCTTAACCGCTTCCATCCGTCCCCTCTTATGCTAGTTTTACTCATTTTTCTAAGTTTGATCAAGTAATTATATTTAATTAAGCATGTTAGCAGAACCTTTAGAGAAGTTATTGTATTCTGAGGGTTTCAGAGAGTTCAAATATTTAAGGTTTTTAGTCAAATTTAACAAATTTCTGCATATAAGATACGTATTCATTGATTTCTCTAATATTGGAAACGTTTTCAGCTTGATGACAAGCCTAAAGTATGTATATTTTGAGGCTTATTTCAAATATCCCACAGAGATTCGAACCGAGGTCCTATCTGCGTAAATTACCA
Source organism: Mantis religiosa (assembly GCA_030765055.1). Classification (NCBI taxonomy): domain Eukaryota; kingdom Metazoa; phylum Arthropoda; class Insecta; order Mantodea; family Mantidae; genus Mantis; species Mantis religiosa. Next base: position 79,837,903 of record CM060959.1, read on the forward strand.
TTTCAACAACTATGCTGGTATAATTTATGTTTTATACTTTATTCCATAATTCTAGACCCACTGCTTACAGATATCTTAAAATAAACCTATTCAGGACTCGAACCAAGGACACCGGGTGTACGGCATAAAGCTAGTGGACGCTGCTTAACAGTATGAGATTAATAAAGTTTATTTGAAGTTTCTATCACAAACAGTTTCCAGGTTATAAGAATAATAAAAGTATTGATATCTGCGAGAGTCGATTCCAGGACCATTGTTATGGTTAAAGCTACCGTTTAGGATACGATGCTTTATTATAGATTCATTAGCGTTTATTACATTTCGATATCTTGAATGATTCAGGCGATATATACTAAAACTAGTGGAGAAAAAGTACCGTGCCTTCAGGGTGGTGGGGGAAGGCTGTGACGTCATTTATGGCACGTGTCACGGGTCGGGCGGTATTTTGTAAGGGCAAAGGAGTGTGATAATTAGATTACATTGTAATCCAATTAGCGGCATGTCTTTGGGAGATTTGAACATGTTGAGTCCATTCTGTGACGTCATTAAGGCGCGTGTCATTGAGGGGTGTGTCAATGAGGTTTGTTTTGCTCGCGTGCCATTTAGGGTGTGGCTGTGACGTCATTTATGGAGCGTGTGAGACGGCCATGGCTATGACATCATTTAGAGTTGGCGCGTGGCATAGGGGTGTGGCTATGACGTCATTATAAATTGGCGCGTTCCGCGTGGGTATGTCTATTACCTCACTGATCTTAAAGCAGCACTTTACAGTTTATTTCATCGCTCTGGGCCCATTGGTTTCGAAAATATTCAAATTTTTCGATTCGGGACTCGAACCCAGAACCCCTCAGCCACACACTTCTAGAATATGATTAACTAGGATACGTATTACCACATAAAGTTTATTTCACCGCTCTAAACCCATTGGTTATGGAGATATTCAGGTTTACCGATTCAGGACTCGAACCAAGGACAACAGGTATATGACAGAGAGTCAGCAGATGCTCCTTAACGATATAAAAGTAATAAACTTTACCGGAGGTCGCTATCATTACTAGTTCCGGAGTTATAACAATAATAAATGTCCTGATTTGCACGGGATTCGAATGAGGACCATTGATAAAATTCGCAGGAGCCTTGGAAGATGCGCCCTATTATGAAAAATCTATTAGAAGTTATTTCACTGCGATATCTTGATTGGTTCAGGAGATATACGCGAAAACGTGGAGTAGTAGGGTAATGGCGATTATTAATTGATTAATGAGGCGTTAATTTAAGGTGGAGTGTGAAAACATGTGTTCAATTTAATGCCTCATTAAACAATTAAAGGCCTACAAAGAGGTGGTTACATCTGTTATCAATTGTCGGCATCTCTTTGTCGGCATGCCGACAAGGAGGTGTCATAATTGCTTATCAGATGTCGGCATCTCTTTGAGGGATTTTAAAGCGGTATTTCCCTACTACTCCACGTTTTCGCGTATATCTCCTGAACCAATCAAGATATCGCAGTGAAATAACTTCTAATAGATTTTTCATTATAGGGCGCATCTTCCAAGGCTCCTGCGAATTTTATCAATGGTCCTCATTCGAATCCCGTGCAAATCAGGACATTTATTATTGTTATAACTCCGGAACTAGTAATGATAGCGACCTCGGGTAAAGTTTATTACTTTTATATCGTTAAGGAGCATCTGCTGACTCTCTGTCATATACCTGTTGTCCTTGGTTCGAGTCCTGAATCGGTAAACCTGAATATCTCCATAACCAATGGGTTTAGAGCGGTGAAATAAACTTTATGTGGTAATACGTATCCTAGTTAATCATATTCTAGAAGTGTGTGGCTGAGGGGTTCTGGGTTCGAGTCCCGAATCGAAAAATTTGAATATTTTCGAAACCAATGGGCCCAGAGCGATGAAATAAACTGTAAAGTGCTGCTTTAAGATCAGTGAGGTAATAGACATACCCACGCGGAACGCGCCAATTTATAATGACGTCATAGCCACACCCCTATGCCACGCGCCAACTCTAAATGATGTCATAGCCATGGCCGTCTCACACGCTCCATAAATGACGTCACAGCCACACCCTAAATGGCACGCGAGCAAAACAAACCTCATTGACACACCCCTCAATGACACGCGCCTTAATGACGTCACAGAATGGACTCAACATGTTCAAATCTCCCAAAGACATGCCGCTAATTGGATTACAATGTAATCTAATTATCACACTCCTTTGCCCTTACAAAATACCGCCCGACCCGTGACACGTGCCATAAATGACGTCACAGCCTTCCCCCACCACCCTGAAGGCACGGTACTTTTTCTCCACTAGTTTTTAGTATATATCGCCTGAATCATTCAAGATATCGAAATGTAATAAACGCTAATGAATCTATAATAAAGCATCGTATCCTAAACGGTAGCTTTAACCATAACAATGGTCCTGGAATCGACTCTCGCAGATATCAATACTTTTATTATTCTTATAACCTGGAAACTGTTTGTGATAGAAACTTCAAATAAACTTTATTAATCTCATACTGTTAAGCAGCGTCCACTAGCTTTATGCCGTACACCCGGTGTCCTTGGTTCGAGTCCTGAATAGGTTTATTTTAAGATATCTGTAAGCAGTGGGTCTAGAATTATGGAATAAAGTATAAAACATAAATTATACCAGCATAGTTGTTGAAATGGTAATTTACGCAGATAGGACCTCGGTTCGAATCTCTGTGGGATATTTGAAATAAGCCTCAAAATATACATACTTTAGGCTTGTCATCAAGCTGAAAACGTTTCCAATATTAGAGAAATCAATGAATACGTATCTTATATGCAGAAATTTGTTAAATTTGACTAAAAACCTTAAATATTTGAACTCTCTGAAACCCTCAGAATACAATAACTTCTCTAAAGGTTCTGCTAACATGCTTAATTAAATATAATTACTTGATCAAACTTAGAAAAATGAGTAAAACTAGCATAAGAGGGGACGGATGGAAGCGGTTAAGAAGAAAAATGGGATAAGGAACGTCTTTGCAGCTATATTAGCTAATGAGTTGTAAATGATGTGCATTATTCTTTACCGTGAAACTTATAAATTCGCAATTTTCATATTACATAATATTAAATGAGCAATTTCTGAATACCTGTGAATAAAACATCTTTAAACATTGAAGAGGGTTGGTTTGTTTGACTTTTCCTAGAATGCTTCTATCCTGATGCTTGCAATATTGGCTCTTTCGTAGCTTTTATGTATACTCATGCGTAAATGATGCATGTTGAAACCTGTCGTAGAAAGCCAGACATTCTGTCTCCAATTGTTCGTGACGTCAGCGATCCTCCGTATACTTGGGTTTGGGTGATGAAGTCTAACGAAACCGGTTTGCTTAAACGTTTGGAGGTGGGAGAGATTCTTTAAGGGGTGGTAGCAGTGGTAGGGGTGGGGGTGGGAGCAATGGAGGCTGAAATATTTTCTTTTTTCTTTATTTCCCTTTGTTTTAATCATGCAGTTATGGTAAATGGATTTGATATGACGATGATGATGCTGCTTTTGATCATGATGGTCATATATAATTATAATAAAGGTAGAGGTATTACTCGTGAATTTTTAATTCCTTTTTTCTCCGATAGTAGCGCCGTTTTCCAACCCTGGTGGTGGGGATGATGAAGTTTTCTTTTAGGTTCGCTATAATTGTATAAGTAGAGCTCAATCGAGATTAGTTGTCATTGCGCTAGTGTGTTTCTTGCTTAGTGGATCAACTACTACTGTGAAATCCGAGTATAACGGAGTGTTGATAAGATATCAAGGTGTAGAAAAGAAGTGAAAAGTGTATTAAACAGTTACTGAGCGACGTATTCGCTCACGAATTGAACTGCTTAGTGATACGATGTGGAACGCTAAAGTGATGGAAGCTCTTTTAAATGCTATACCAGAATATAAGTGTAGCAAATGTGGAAAGTGTTTCCTGAGGAACTACCATAAAAAGAGACATGAACTGGCATGCGGTCAGTATTACGAATGTAAGCATTGTAGAGAGGTTTATGCTACTGAACATCGCAGAGATACACATCAGGAACGTTGTGGTAGGATTAGTGCCAAGAAAATCAAGGTTGAGCCTACTAAACATAAACTACTGTTAATGGTTCCTGATGAAGATGATGTCATTGAATACGAGACAGCTTTTCAAGATCGGCTGAAATCATATTTCATACAGTGTAGTACACGCCAAGATCTGTCTACGTATCTCCAAGAATCGAAGCAGCGGATAATTCAAGCCATTCAGAAGGAGCTGAGGATTCATAAAAGTATTAAATGTAACATCATGACTGAATGTCAGTTTGTAAATGCTGTTGGAGATACTACTGATAAAGCCTTCAAAACGCAAAATCAAGCAATATTTTTGGAAAGTGACTTGGACGCCATCTTGGAAAGGAAATTCAAGAAACTTTGTACTGAAATGGAGGAAAGTCAACTTAAGGGAAGCAACTGGGCTTTATTAGCTGTTGACGGTGTTCGAGTTAGAATTAACAGGAATAATGCGCTAAGAGGAAGCAGTTACATCCCTCTACCGCCATCTTTAGAAGCGAAAGAAGCCTGCATAAATCCACAGAACTATGAAGATGAAAAATGTTTCATGTACGCCATACTTGCCAAATTCATTCAAAGGAATCCTCATCGTGTTAACAAATATAAGGATCTTCAAGAAAGATATGACTTTACCTGCGTCTCGTTTCCTACGGGCTTGACTGATATCCCTAAATTTGAACGGAGAAATAGCATCTCTATAAATGTTTTCGGACTAGATGAGAAAAATCAAGTGTATCCTATGAAGGTTATCGATGAAGAACTGTCTGACCATCGTGACCTGCTTTTATTAAGTGATGCAGCTGGACGTCATCATTACGTCTATATAAAGAATTTCGAGAGACTTGTTCATCAACAAAAAACTATACGTCGGGGAAAGATCTACATCTGCAAACGCTGTTTTACGCACTTTGATGATCGAAATGGAGGCTTTGAGAGGTTAAATGAACATAAACAAATATGTAGCCAACACGGAGTTGCTAGGATTGTTATGCCAACTAAGGAGAAATCTATTGTTAGATTCAAGAATTATGAAAGGATGCTGAAATTACCTTATGTCATCTATGCTGACTTTGAAATCATTCTTACTCCTTATCAGGGGTGTTCTTCCAATCCCGAAATGTCTTATACTGTTCCATATCAGAAGCACATTCCTATGAGTTTCTGTGTTTATGTTAAACCCTCAGCTACAATTGAAGGTTTACAGACTGATCTTCCTACAGAACCCTATGTATATCGTGGTTATGATGCTGCATCGAAGTTTATGGAGTATGTAAGTTCTCTCGCAAAGAAGATTAATGGTGTATATAAAACTGGTGCTCCATTAACTCTAACAGATGAGCAGCAGAAATCATTCGAATCTTCTACAGAATGCTACTTATGTGGTAAAGAATTTACCGGAGATAATTGGAAAGTACGGGATCATGATCATATAAGTGGAGAATATCGAGGAAGTCTACATAATCAGTGTAATCTAACCTGTAAAACGCCTAATTATATTCCCGTCTTCATACATAACCTGAGTGGATATGACTCCCATTTTATTGTTAAGGAATTAGGCTGTACTAGCGATAGAGTAGAAGTTATTCCTAGCTCTGAGGAAAGTTACATATCATTTTCCAAGTACGTTGGAAATATAAAACTTCGCTTTGTGGATACCTACCGCTTCCTTAGTACCAGCTTGGATAAACTAGCAAAAAATCTAACATCACATCCTGAAACCCTAAAGCACTTTGAAGCAGAGCAGGTGGAACTGATGACACGTAAGGGTGTTTTCCCCTATGATTACGTTACATCGTGGGATGTTTTAAATGAAACAGAACTTCCCCCGAGGGAGGCATTCTACAACAAGCTGAACGAAGAAGAAATTAGTGATGGAGAGTATGAACACGCAAAAAGTGTATGGAGACAGTTCAACATTAAAACATTAGGAGAGTATAGCGATCTCTATCTAACTTCAGACGTTCTTCTATTAACTGATGTGTTTGAGACATTCAGAGACCAGACCCTAAAAACGCATAAAGTAGATCCTGCACATTATTTTACATCTCCTGGACTTACGTGGGATGCAATGCTGCTGTATACAGGAATTGAACTAGAATTGCTTCAGGATTACGATCACCTACTCATGGTTGAATCAGGTATAAGAGGAGGATTATGTCAAGTTTCTCATCGGTATGCGAAGGCTAACAACATCTACATGAACGAGTATGACTCAAGTAAGCCCTCTCAATATATTACGTACGAGGATGCAAATAACCAATATGGTTGGGCAATGTGCCACGCCCTTCCTTATGGGGGTTTTGAGTGGGTTTCTCCTGCAGATATTAACCTAAAAACACTACGAGAAGATGACCCACTCGGCTACATTTTAGAAGTAGATCTTGAATATCCTACAGAACTTCATGACCTGCATAATGATTTACCATTCCTGCCTGAGTGTATCAAGCCTAAGAACTCGTCTACAAAGAAGCTAATTCCACACCTTGGATCACGAACTAAGTATGTAGTGCATTACATGATCTTGAAGCAAGCCCTTGATCATGGGTTAAAACTGATAAAGATCCATCGTGTGCTACAATATCGACAGTCGTCCTGGTTAAAGCCTTATGTCGAATTCAATAACCGGCTACGACAAGGATCTAGCAATGATTTCGAGAAGGATCTGTACAAACTTTTTAACAATGCTATGTTTGGAAAAACTATGGAGAATATAAGAAATCGACTGAATATACGACTTATTACCGATTGGAAGACATTGGAAAAGCTGGTTGCTAAGCCTACGTTTATTGATCGAACTATATATGGACCAAATCTGGCTGCAGTACACATGACTTCGCGAGAGATAGTGTTCAACAAACCTATATACATTGGGATGTGTGTGTTGGATATCTCAAAGACCTTGATGTATCGATATCATTATGATGTGCTATTACCGTATTATGGGCTTGAAAATCTAAAACTCATGTATATGGATACAGACTCTTTCATCCATAGAGTGACTACAAGAGATATATATCAGGATAAGTTACGTTTTCTTGAACATCTGGATACAGCTAATTATCCTGTCGACCATATATGTCATTCTACAGACAATAGGAAAGTTTTGGGAAAATTTAAAGATGAAGCCTGTGGGAAAATTATTCATCGCTTTGTAGGACTGAGACCCAAGATGTATGCACTAGACATGGATGGAAGTGTAATCAAGAAGATTAAAGGCATAAAGCGTACCGCAATCAAGCAATACATCAACTTCGATAGCTATGTGGATTGTCTTAAAACCCAAAAGATCCTAAGAACTCCTATGAACCTGATCCTATCCCAGAAACATAATGTTTCTACAGTTGAAGCCAATAAAATATCCCTATCGCCTCATGACGACAAGAGAGTGATTGCTGAGGATGGAGTATCAACATACGCCTACGGGCATTATAGAGTTGCAAAAAGAATGCAAGAGGGGAGCAACTTAGATTAGAAGATAATGGTGATCTCTATAAGCTATCCTACAGAATGAATAGTTACACAAGTGGCATCTATCCCAGGACTCCCAAGACGCCTGAAGAAGAAAGAATAAATGAGAAAAATGGAGGAAGGCGTTAACTCTGCCACTAGGATTACATTCTAGTGCTGGTCTCCAGCCCAGATAAAAGAGGAGAGGCGTCTACCATTGAACTACAAGCTAAGTATACCCTGATTTACGTTATACAAACACCAGTAAAAGCTTGGGAGGGGGATATCATAAGAGAATTTACAAAATATTCCGCATAAAACTAATCTATAAGTACTTCATTATCGGTGGTTAGAGTATCAGACAGTGTTAGCTTTAAAGCTTCATAAAAGAGGATAGAGTAGAACGGAAGTAAGTGCAAAGAATACAATGTGAAAAACAAATGCTTCAAAAGAAACACAAAGATCGGTTAGGTAACCACACCTGATCAAATAGCCAATGTAGCCAAACTACCAATATGAGCACAGAACCAACGTAAACAATTAACTGATGTAACCACAAAAATGTATCCAAATTAACCACAAAAGCACAGTTAGGTTAGGTTTGCTTATAATGGGATGAAATAGTAAAGCACAAGTGTAGGACTTTGGTTAGGTTAAAGTATTAGGTTAGGTTAGCTTATAATGAGGTGAAATAGATTAGGACTTCGGTTTGGTGAAAGTGTTAGAGAATCGCATAGTTAGGATAGTTTAGGTTAGGTTAGCTTATAATGGGATGAAAACAGTAAAGCATAAGTGGAGGACTTGGGTTAGGTTAAAGTGTTAGTTTAGGTTAGCTTAGGTTAGGTTATAATGGGATGAAATAGTAAAGCACAAGTGTAGGACTTTGGTTAGGTTAAAGTATTAGGTTAGGTTAGCTTATAATGAGGTGAAATAGATTAGGACTTCGGTTTGGTTAAAGTGTTAGAGAATCGCACAGTTAGGATAGGTTAGGTTAGGTTAGCTTATAATGGGATGAAAACAGTAAAGCATAAGTGGAGGACTTGGGTTAGGTTAAAGTGTTAGTTTAGGTTAGCTTAGGTTAGGTTATAATGGGATGAAAACCGTAAAGCATAAGTGGAGGACTTGGGTTAGGTTAAAGTGTTAGTTTAGGTTAGCTTAGGTTAGGTTATAATGGGATGAAAACAGTAAAGCATAAGTGGAGGACTTGGGTTAGGTTAGGCTATGGGTTAACTTAGGTTAGGTTAGGTTATAATGGGATGAAATAGTAAAGCATAAGTGAAGGACTTGGGTTAGGTTAAAATGTTGGGTTAGTTTAGGTTAGGTTAGGCTAGTTTAGGTTAGGTTAGGTTAGGTTAGGTTAGCTTATAATGGGATGAAAACAGTAAAGCATAAGTGTAGGTTAAACTGATAGAAATACCGATTACAAATGAGGAGTAAACGTTTTGAAATGGTTAAAGAAAATCATGAACTACAGTAAATAAAATATAGTCTAAGTCAACTAAGTATAACTACAATATAGTAAATACGCCCCAAAAGCCTCTAAATACCTCCTAAGAAGCTCTAAATTACACCATAAAGTCACTAATGCACCCCTCAGGATACTAAATAGGTTGCAAACGTCTCTATATACACCCCCAGAAGCCTCTGAATACATTAAAAAGGGATAAAATATGCCCCAAAAGACCCCAGAAACACCAAAAAAGTTTTGTAAATACGTCTCAGAAGCATCTAGATACCGCAAAAGACACTAAATGTACACCGCAAGACACTAGATACCTACACAAATCCTCTAAATACATCCTAAGGAGCTATCAAAATTTCAAAAATCCACTAAATACACCAAAAAGACCATAAATACATCCCAAGAAGAGCCTAAATACTTCAAAAAGCCACTAAATATGTCCTCCAGAGCCCCTCAATACATGATGAAAGCTGCTAAATACAGCAAAAAGTCAGTAAATACGTTGCTAAAGCCACTAAAAACGCCTACAACCTATAAATACAGCAACAAGCCAGGAAATACGTCGCTAAAGTCACTGAAAACGCCTCCACAAGCTCTAAATACATCAAGAAACCAAGAAATATGTCGATAAAGCCACTAAAACACCTCTACATTCTCTAAATACAGCAAAAAGTCAGTAAATACGTCGCTAAAGCCACTAAAAACGCCTCTACAACCTCTAAATACAACAAGAAGCCAGGAAATATGTCCTAAAAGCTCCTAAATACGTCTCCAAAACCTCTATAGTAGCCCGAAAAGCCAGTGAATACGTTGCAAAATTCTCTAAATTCACCCCGAAAGCCTCTAAATACATCAAAAAGAGTCTAAATACGCCTCACCAGACTCTAAATACATATCTAAAACTTCTAAATTACACAAAAAGCCTCTCAATGTGCTCCAAAAGCCCTTAAACACTCCAAAAATACTCTAAATACGCTCCGAAAGCCTCTTAATGCATAAAAAACGACTAAAGATACCCGCAAAGGAACCTAAATACACAAAAAGAGTCTAAGTACATACAGCAAAAATAATATAAATAGGAGGATAAACCCTTTAATTTCATAGATTGCGCACGGCCGCCATCTTGCCCTTTTGGGTCTGTTTCCAAACACTCCAAATTACCCTACTGATGAGAGTAGGAATAATATATCTAAAAGGGTTGAGAAGCAACGAGGTAGGGATATGTGAATTTTGTGGAGATGAAGAGAGCACTGTTCATTATCTGTAGAATGTAACTTGAAGAAACGCCTTTGTGGAAGGCATTATCCATCATCAGAAGCAGTGGTGAAGGCTGTGGAGGCGATTTTGAAGGATCTCTCAAAAAATGGTTTCCAACATGTCTTTGAAGAATTGCAGAAACGCTGGGACAAGTACATCGCATTCAGGGAAGACTATTTTGAGAAGTACCATCAAAATTATGAGGATGAGTAAAATTACGTTCTAAAAAAATTGTGGCCGTTCTTTATAAGTAATTAGTAGTAATTAGTAGTAATTTATTTCCTTTTACATCAGCAAATGGAAATACAAAATCAAGATTACAATTATAAAATCCATACTGAAATATGCCATATTACTAAGGGCAAAATTATTGTTAACTATCACATGGGAGAGGTGCAAATTCCACAGGTGGACAGCTGCAAATACTTGGGAGTGTCCCTGGCAAGTAATGCTGGATGGGACGAACAAGTAAATTCCACATCTAGGAATGCTTGGAAGGCATTACATTTCGTAATGAGAATATTGAAAAAGGGGAGCGCTAGGTCCAGGGAAATTGCCTACAAGGCCTTAGTGCGGCCGGTTATGGAATATGGAGTAGCATGCTGGGACCCGTATAGAGCTAACCAAATCGATCCATTAGAAAAAATACAGAAGAGGGCAATAAAATTCATAAAAAGAGGCAAGTATTTTGGGCCTATAAAAGGAGATGGGACTAAATGGGAGGAATTAAGAATTAGGCGTAAAAAACATAGGTTGGTAGCACTATTCAAAGCTAATGCTGGTGTAAAGGCATGGTTGGACGTTAGTGTAAGGTTAGATAATCCGGATTATTATGGACGAAACGATCATAGGTATAAAATTAAGGGTAGAAGATACAGAACCGACGTAGGAAAATTTTCTTTTGTTAATAGAACCATTGAAGAATGGAATGAATTGCCTGTAGCAGTCTTTCAGGGCTGTCCCCTGTCGCTGAAGAAATTTAGAAAAAATCTAGATGGTTTATACTTTAATTTTTGAATTATAATGGTATATAATGTGTAAATATAGAAGAAATTAGATATGTTTTAAGTGACTAAAGTAAAATAATATCATGTTTGTATTGTTTACTGTGTTATTGTTGTAAATCTAGTAATTGTAATTTTTTTCTGTATTCTTAACTCTGCCACCGGGTAGTACCCAATTGCAGTCAATACATACATACATACATACATACATACATACATACATACATACATACATACATACATACATACATACATACATACATATATTCCTAAATCCTGAAAATCCTATCATATTATCATGTTGCCCACCATTGTATAGTAATTCAGCCCCCATACACCTAACCCTAGGTTTTTGTGTAATGGAGGCCCTCTGCTCCTTTTTACACTTTCTGCCATTTCACCTATCTCACTCTACATTTTTCTCTTAATTGTTCTTAGCTATCTCTCTTTAACTTTCCCTAAATAATTCTCAATATTTCTCCTGTTCTTTTCTCCTTTTACTGACAACATTTTTCTAATTACTAGTCCCCCCCCCCAAACTGTCCCATTTACGTAGCCAAGCCTGCTCTTTCCATATCTTTGACTACAATTTAATATACAATGGAAATCTGCATTCTCTTCTCCACACAATGGACATTTATCTAGCTCCCTCTCTTGACCTTTACCTTTCAAGTTTCTCACTCCTGTTCTCGCCCAAGCAAAACCTTCTCGCCCTAACTTACTGCATATATCTATATATCCTTCCCTCCCCCAGGTTGTTTTTATTTCTCTATATAATCTTAGTGAGCTTTTGTCACTTGTATTGGCAAAAATGTCTTGTCTGTCAATATCTTCTAATCTTAGCTTAACTTCTTTCCAGAAGCCTCTATACCCATACTCTGCATTTATCCAAGAATGACCCATACCTGTCTGCTTCAACAAGTCATACATTTTATGTGCCCAAGACCCATCCCAGTTACTTCTCTTTTGAATATGAAAACATTCTTTAATTATGTTGCCATCTTCCAAGTTAGTGATTCTGTATAAATATTTCATTGCCTTTGGCAAGATTTTAATTTTAGTAGAATGCCTGCCTAGTTATAATTGTGCTGCCCCATTAGGTGATGCATTCTTTATTGAACAGCCCTCGTATATTTGATCAGTCAAGAGAATTTCTCCATCTTGCACTCCAACTGGGTCCATATGGACCCTCTTTAAAACCCCCAGCACTAAACTTTTCAAATTCAAGGCATTTTGTAGTTTTAGGGAACATTTAGAAACCCAACATAACGTAACTTATTATTTTATGTAGAATACTTATAATTTGGATTGGAAAGGGTTAAGAATGTTTTGTCAACGCCTCTATCAATTGCCAGGATCATACCAGCGCCACCGGTGTGCCAGAACGTCGTCCAGCATTTTTTTTTTTTTTTTTTACATATCGTTAAAAATATATCCGCAAATAACCTTTAGATGGACATATTTTCAGTTTCTCTCCCTTTCTCAAAAATCACTGTAATTATATAACTTATAATACCAAGTATTCCAAACATTTATATAGAAAATAAGATGCAGTTCTTAAATTTTTGGATGTATTTAGAATAAATTTACTACAGTTGGTATTTTTTTGAATGTTTCAATATTTTCGTCTTATTGAACTGGTAATCTTTTAATTATTGTTTCTCATTATCTCGTGCAGAGAGTATGGGAGCATATAGCAACTTGATTCTACATATTTAAACACACCTAGGTTCTCCTAAATGATACGCGTAACCAAACCATGTTTAGCTTCTCTCTCTTAGCATAACGTAGGTAGAACAATAACGTATTTTAAGAAAATGTCAACCAAACAGGGTTAATATAATGTGTGGTATGACAGCCCATCAACTCACGCCCACACAACTGACACCGATAGATGACGTGGGCAGAATGCGTTTATCCACTCACAGCTCGCTAATTGTATTATCAATTTCTTCTGCTGATTGAACATTATTTTTGTTCTTTTGAGTAATTGTGCTTATTAATTATAAACAATTTCAGCATAACCTGAACAAAGGATGAACGCAGGTGGTTAACGGTGGAAGCTGTAACGGATATTATATATTTTTTCATATATTTGGGAATTTGTTCTTGATTGTTATAGAAAATGTGATTTGTATAAAGTGGAATGTAGAACTGGGTAGGCCACAGAATGACAACTTACGTAACAATGCTCCTATTGGTTGCTATAATAATGTGACTAGGTAATGTTGTGACGTAGACTAATGGGATAAAGGTAATTTAGATTTTTTTAGAAACTTCGTGTGCGGAGATTCGAGAATGTTAGAATAAAGAATAGTTTTGACTTCACCCTGCATGAGATCATCAAAGTGGTGCCGATCTGCAAGTCAGCAGAATCTTAAGCTCAAGGATGCAATACTGTTCATTTTACAAAAGGACCTAATATACAGAGTTTAGTATTGTGATTAGATATATTAATGCTTTTTTCTGAATAAATTCCAATATTTTTTAAAGAAGAGAAAAGTTATTACTTTCTAAAAATTATTCTCACTCCGGTACTACGACGAGAGAGAGAGAGAGAGAGAGAGAGAGAGAGAGAGAGAGAGAGAGAGAGAGAGAGAGAGAGAGAGAGAGAGAGAGAGAGAGAGAGAGAGAGAGAGAGAGAGAGAGAGAGAGAGAGAGAGAAGACTCGTTGCTCCAGAGCGTCGAGGCATCATCTACAAGAATTCTTAAACATCAACAGAAAATGTGAGAATAATTAACCAACTTTCATCCCTGCCATTCCACGAGGTGCTGGCTGGCTGTATATAGCCAGAAGGCTTTTGCTGCGTGCCCACACGTTAAGGGTTTTATCGCAGGTAAGGTATTTGAATTTGGGATTTTGTAGGATGAGATGTGGGTTTTGAGATTTGAGTTATTAATGAGGTTACAATTTTTGTACCTTAGGGTTGAAGGACAGGATGCAATGACTTACACCCTGATATTTTAATTTTGATTAAATTTGGGGAAAAATTTTGATGCCAAACAGCTTGGAAGAATTATGTGGAGGTCAGCTTTAGCTGCTGTTAGGATTACCTCCTGGGTTATCTCGGATGCCCGCAAGCTATGCGGTGTACCCGGTGTAGTCTAGAACGGCGTCTAGTGGGGTCATAATCTCGCAAATGATTTAACAAGGGCAGTTCTATGTGTGGGTAAAGTTGCGTGTTTTTTTTTTATGCCCAGCGCCTAATTTCATCCTCCACGTATGGAAGACCTGAGGCCTCATGTAGCAACCTGGGAGGAAAATAACGTCCCACAGAATATATAGACCTAAGTCCTCTATTCTGTGCACGTTGAAGCCATGCTAGCCAACTGTCTGCGGCCATGCCTCAGATCTCGCAGGCATATAGCATCACCGGGATTACTAGCGCTCGGAAGAGGTATAACTTCAGACCAACCGGCATCGAGGTTGATCCCAGCATTGGATACAGAGAAGCAATTGCACCATGCACCTTCGCCGATAGATCCCTGATGTGCTGGCGAAAAGTTAGACCTCTGTCAAGGTTGACTCCTACGTACTAGACGGAGTTAGTCCACTCTATCCTTTGACCTTGGTAACTGAAGTTGGGACAGTCTGCGGGGGTGTGGCGCTTTGTGAAAAATATGGGTGGCTTTTGTCCTGATTAACGGACATCCGCCAACGACTACACTTTTGTGTTAGATAGAGATGTCTTTGTAAGGGGTTGAAGGCTCTGAGGATGTGTTTGTTTTTGCAGAACAGAAGCACTTCATCAGCATATTGTGCCATTTCGACTCGTGGCTCTGTTGGGAAATCTGCCATAAAGACGTTCAATAAGGTGGGAGATAGCAGAGAGCCTTTGGGGACTCCGCCTCTCACCGGTCTAAGTGTTGATGTTTTCCCCGCGACTATGAGTTTGAAGGTGCGGTGTCACAAGAAGCTGTGTAGGATGTTGATAATTTGTGTTGGGATCAGTCTATAGAGGAGTCCGGCGTGCCATGTCGTAGAGAAGGCCTTCTCGACATCCAACGAAACCGCAGCCGTGAAGGCGCCTTCCTGGAAACCCAGGGCAGCAGTCTCCACCACACGACGCAACTGTTAGACTGTCGAGTGTCCAGGACGAAAACCAAACTGATGGTCGGGAATGGCTTGAATGTCTCCGAATATTGGGGACAAGCGGGTGAGAATCAACCTCTCGAGGACTTTCGAGAGGGTGGAAAGGAGTCTTTCATCCCTTGCGCCTTTTACACCAAATTATACCGCTTCAAAGCTTGCGTAAAAACGGATAAGTAATATTACGTCACCATTCCCTGTCTCTTACAGTGGACGCATTCAAATCAAATCAAATAGCAAACACCGTCATACGCTCACAAAGTAAAAAATTAACATTCACGGTGTTACTGTTTTGTAAAGAAGAAAAACTAAAAGGTCCAATTATTACGTTAAATTATGCTACAGCAGCAGAAGTAAACGAACTGTACGTAATATAATGAAAGAGATTCAAATTTAAGGTGTACGGGAGAAGCACTTTCAACATCTGGCAAACATCGCTCGGTGAGTGAAAAATACGTTGTGTACAAAACTTCCCTTGAGTTTTACGAACAGAGAAGAGAAATATAGAAAATGAGTAGTTGTCAAACATTTTTAGGATTACTCACTCAGATGTCATCTGAGTGAGTAATCCTAAAAATGTTTGACAACTACTCATTTTCTATACAAGAGATATCTCACTTTTAATAACTTGACAATGTCTTCTTTAAAAGAGAAGAGAAATTCCTGCAGTACGTGAACTCATGAATGTTGTTAAAATATCCTTTTTGAAGGTAGAAGGACACATTCTGGAGAATACTTAAAGATATGGGATAACGATTTCGCAAGAAAATAAGTTAGTTAGTTACTAACACTCCCCACATGGCAACCTTGGCCTTCGGGGTAACCTCACCCCACCAAGTGATGACCGGACCCATTTCTCAGGTGGAGGCACCCAGAGGGCGGTGTCCATTACCTCCGATGATAGGGTGATAGTGAAGATGGCGGTGAGGTGAGAGGACCTACAGTTTTTACCGTGGACTCCGAACCACGTTGGGCATAGGGGATACTTCACGTGTGCTAGACAGAGGTGAAGGCGTGGATAGGGCCGACTTAAAATCGCCAACCCCAGAGCCGGGAATCGAACTCGGGACCCTTAGAACGGGAGCCGCGAACGAAACCACCGCGCTACCCCGGCGCCCTCGCAAGAAAATAATATACATCGTATTACGTACGCTGTGCTGATGTTTTGATGTTCAGACTGTACTGGAATTACATATATTCCGGCCTTCTCTAACCTCCATGTATATTGTCATACTACACCAGCGACCTTCCTTAGCTACTGTAGTCATTCGTCAGACAGGTATCAATTCTCTTTGGGCTTTGAATACGTAGCATATTCAGTCCAGTGAAGTCCATTTTAAAACTATAATGTGTTTCAAATGGGAAGAGTTCTGTAGTCCAGCTAATTAGATACCGTATCACACTCAGCGTTGCCAGCTTGTTACCCCATTCCTTTTATATTTCCCTCTCTCTCTCGCACACTCATAGAACATGCAGGTCTGCTTGGCGCAGACGTAAGGGCAAGCTAATTATACTTTACCAACCTTTACAATGATGCCGTTGCCAAAATCAAAATTGGAACAAGCATTTTCGCAAATTATGTATATTTTAAAATACTATAACTATAATTATAGTTAATGAATTACCTGTTTAATCCAATGGAACTGTTAATCCAATGTACCTTTTCGCTGTCAATTTCACTTCCGTTAAGAGATATTTCGTCATTGTCACTGTTTTCATCGTGTCTGACTATTGAAAATTTATGATTATAGGCTCCAAAATCTCGTCACGTGCTATTTCTTTCTTAAAATTTGCATGCCTCACGCAGTTTTCCCAGTCCTGTCGTGTTACCCCGTAAATTTCTTTGTGAACAAGCCGTTTAACGTCCGTCAGTTCTCAATTGTATTATATTGGCGGTGGTAATGTGGGAGGCGTATTATCTCGTGTCCCATTTCAATTGCAAGTTGATCCAGCTGATACACTTTTCCGTGTTTATAAACGGAAGTACTCTTTGCAATAACTCATTTTTAGTTTCTGTTTCCAAAAAATGTTTGAAGAACGTGTACATCTTAAAAATAATATTTCGAGCCTGACTTCACAATACCTGCCCTTTTTATTTGCCACTAAATTTATCGCAAGAAGCCATTGCACTATTTAACTCTTATTCTACTGTCGTGTAAAGAACAACTGAATGATATTGATCTGAACTCTCCAGAGTAAATAAACACTACTTATCCAGCATTCATTCCTAAACATAAGCATACAGCATTCCACAGGCTAACTAGAAATGAAGTGTTTGCTCTTTCTCGAATTTAACACCTTGACTTATTCACAGTAATTCTTTTATTCGTCATGTCAGTAGTTTAAATTTCCCTTCTGAGTAATTAAAAGTATATTCACATATACACACCAACCTCTCTGAACTCTCTAGAGTAAATAGAGATTACGAACCATTCATAAACAAAGATATAATGTGACCAGACACATTCTGCCAGGGCAGCAGGCAATTTAATTTATTCTTTCCTCTCTCTCGAATTGGATTATTCAAAGTAATTCTCTTATCACGTCATGCCAAACATTTACGTTTCAGTTTTGAGTAATTACAAGTATACGTACACGCATAGTCGCATACATGTCAACCGATAATGGTATTCATACAATGCTTACGTCACAATTTATTGTTATAATACAGGTAATATAGTGTTTTATATATTTGTATTATAAAAACTATTTGAGCTAAAAATATGGGGTTTTCATGGTTATGTTAGATACATTATTCTCTACTTTCTACATGGATCAGTTTTGGCAAAATCTGAATTTTTGTCATAGCGCGAATAGTATTTCATACAGATTGATTAGGTTGGCGCTCCTCACACACCACTCACTTAGCGGGAATGCAATACAACACTGCAGCACTCCCATTGGCTGCTCATCTAGTAGCGCTCAAGGACAAACACCTTCCCATTTGAAACACATAATAAACTGACATCGCAGTACTCACCGTGTCTTTTCATCTCTCCTACCGCCACGTCCTTCATTGGCTGGAGTACAGTTCATTGGCACTTCACTTCTTTCAATTTATGAAGATTATTGTATGCCCTAGGAAGCCAGTTTTTTTTAATTTACCTCATTCATTTACGATGAACGAAATGTGTAAAAATGATGTTCGAATGACCGCAGGGTCCATAGAGCTTAGAGTTACCAGACATTCATCTTTTAAGTTAAGGAAAACCCTCGAAAGAAACGTCGTTCAGATAACTTTGACGGAGAAGGGACCTCTCAAAGGATAGACAGGCATACTACCACTTATGCCAGCGAGGCGGGCACCAAAACTCTGACTGGCTTTTTCATTTGATTTCGTCCGTTGCCATTATTGCGCGGAGCCACAGTTATATTTCGTAACTACTTATGTATTATTGAGTTTGTTTCGATCTTATCAGTAAATATGTATAAGCAATGTGCGAAATAGGTTAGTAATATTTAATTTCAATAACTCTGGTACTTATTGTTAAGCTTAATCGAAATTTAAATCTTAATCTAAATTGTTAATGTTTCGTGTTTTGCCTAAATTGTTAAACTGTTCAGAGTTTAACTCTCTATAGTTCACCAGGGACTTACGTTACAACATCAAGGGAATTATTTGCAACATGTTTATGTTACAGTTATGACTACGTCATATGCTAGCCTACAAATTTCATATTTACAATTCCATGAGATTACGAGAAGAAATATGGTAAAAATATATTTAAAATAGCAAAGTTATTGAGAAATTAATACCAGGAACAACCTATATATTCGAAAAAATTTAATGCCACAAAATTAATTGAAATAAATTACATATTTAAATAGATCAACAACTTTGTATAGTATATTTTCTTAAACACATGGTAGTTTGATAAAAATCATTTCTGAAAGGAAAAAAAAATCTTAAATACTTTGCCATGTAGAGCATAATTTGTGGTGGGAGGACTTTTCTGAAAAATTTCGTGTCATATTTTTGGAAAATGTTAAATCTAAATTCCATTTCTTATTTGATTAGGCTGTCACCAAACTAAAATAAAACAAAAGAGGATCAACACATTTATAGCACATTTTTCTAACTTGCTGTGAGTCAGAAAGAAATTTTGTTTGGAAAGCAAAGATGTGTTTCAATGAAACTTTTCATTTTCCCAGTCAGATGTAGCATCTACCGGCTTTAATTTAATTTGAAGTCCCTTTATTCTTCCAGATCATTTTACATTAATTTTGTAACGAGAGCCAGTTAACCAAAATATCCCTGAAGAGGGATACGTTTGATCTAATGGACCATATTTATGCTGCCAAGGGCTGTTGATAACTTCTCCTGCGTAATTAAAGGGAATAGCAACGCACGTCAAAAGCAATATTCTGGAGGAGAAGGAGTAAAAAAGTTCTAGAAGCCTATCTTTATGTTTCTATTTCCTTGTGCACCAGAAATAATTGTTGGAAGTGATTTAAAATATGTTCTTTAATTTTCCCGATAATCCAAAAACAAAACACTTGTGCACTTATTGTAATTTGTTTCAAAGTTGAACGATCCAGTTGTAAACTTACGGGAGGCGAGAAAGAGAACGACAGAGAAAGGGGAACATGTGGCAAGACGAGGTACAGGTTTGAAAACGAGTACGCATTTATGTTTACTGGAGTATAGTGCCATCTACCACCGAGGTATGTAACTTCTTGTGCTCATGCTTATCAGTTATTTACAGCGTGTTCATGCCGGTCTCGAATGATTTAACGGATTTTTTGAAGAAAAACCTAGTGTGTGATCCAATTGTTCATATCATTCATTGAACCCACAAACAGTGAAAGTTGTGTCGGGTAACTGCGGTAGTAGTTTTAAGCTTTCAAATGCATACTGTGGTAGTTCTCTGGTGGCTGTAGTTCGAAAGAAACCCAGAGTAATTTAAAATATGGTCACTAGGGTAGGGCCAGGAGGGGCAGAATCGGGTAAGCCCACAAACATTTAGATATCTTGTCCTCGATTCAAAGAAGGAAGCTGATTATTGTAGTACAAATTAAGGATACCATCCTGTGAAAAACCTAAACTCTATGATTTTGCTTGGATTAACTTGAAACTTCAACACAATTACTGTAGTATTAACAATAATTCACACACCAATTTGTCCGCCTCGGTAGCGTAGATGGTAACGTGTCTGCCTCACGTTCAAGAGGTCCCGAGTTCGAATCTCGGTTAGGGTGAGTTACCTGGATAAGGTTTTTCCCTTATACTGATAGACGAATGTCAGGTAACTCTAAGCTCCATGGGTGAAATGATTCTCAAATATGTCCAGGGTCCATGGAGCTTATAGCTACCTGACAATAACCTGTAAGGATAAGGGAAAACCCCGGACAATCCTTATCCAGGTAACTCACCCTGACCGAGACTCGAACTCGGGACCTCTTGAATGTGAGGCAGACATGCTACCATCTGCGCTACTGAGGCGCACACAGGTGCCTCGGCGTTGTACGACACGATGATATGTTCTTGGTGAAACGCCCTCCTCCAGTACGGTCTCTGGTCTCCGAACCCGGTCTGATGGGGTCATTTCTAGACCACAGTAGGGAAGGGTACGATTGTACTCGCCTGCCGGGGAGTTTCCCATTGGTAAAGTGTAAGGATCCTGCCTTTCGTACTGTTGTGACTTTGAACGGACTCCCTCTGTCTCCTCTCGCATTATGTCTCATCCCGTGGGTGCCCCACTTGGGGCATACGTGCAACAGACCAAGTTTGAATCTCTGTGCCGAATCCCTTCCGTACAGTACTACAGTCCAGTCCGGTCCAGAGGTTGTCAGAGGTCGCTGTATATCTCTCAATTTGTTGTTTCACTGGCTGAAAATGAATGAAACGTAATAACTCCTTCAAAATCCCAAAAGAATGTGAATGGCTAAGGGTCTTCATTTGTAGTCTTCCCTTGAATCGATTTTACTTACTCTGGGACAGTCTTGGAAATTGAATCTATAGGGGGACCAAAAGTCCCGTACTATGGGGATTATACTATTATATTTTATGTGGTCAATATGAGAACCGTTCAACTCAGAACACGTCTGTAAACGGTGGACCATGTTTCGTAAAACATTGGTTACCACGTTTGGCGTGGTAGTACGGCACTCTGCTACTATTCTCCCTGGAAAATGGTTTGTATCCCTGATCTTCATCTTATACACTTTTGACTTCAGGTACCCCGATATCGAAAAATACATTTGATTTAAATCACGGGATCGAGGAGTTCATTCCACTCGACCTCTACGATTAATCCACTGCGGGAAGTTGTCGTCCAGCCGAGTCTGTACTTGAATGGCGTAATGTGCTGGTGCACTATCCCGCATGCACCACTCAGTTGACATCCAAATCAGGTAATAATGAATATCCCAAAATTGTCAGGCACGTTTCACTGTTGACATTTGTGTCAATATGGTACGGGCTAATGATACGGTCCTTCCTCGAACCACATCATACAGTTACACGATAGATCCTTGTTTTTTGTTGCTAGAAAAGCGATGAGGATTACTGTCGGACCAGTATCGTAAATTTTTTCTCTTAACTTCACCATTCATATAAAAGTTTGCTCCGTCAGAAAACATAGCTGTTGATAAAAACTATGAATTATCATCAATTTTGCGTGGAAACCACTCACACATTTCCAGAAGACGATTCGGATCATCTTCTGTCGTATGGTGTGATAACTGCAACTTGTACGGGTGAAATCTGTGCCTTTTCAGGACACGCTGGATTGTTGTGCTAGGAACACCAAATTCACATCCTCTTCTGTGAGTTTATTTCTTGGGACTTGCTGCTGCTTTCGCCAGAAACAGTTCTTCCTTTTCTGCTGAAGTGGATTGGCGCCCAGATCGCGGAGCCTTTTTCACACTTCCAGTACTCTTGAATTTGACAAGCACTAACCCATTTGTACT
The DNA here is from genome assembly GCA_030765055.1 of Mantis religiosa. Taxonomy (NCBI): domain Eukaryota; kingdom Metazoa; phylum Arthropoda; class Insecta; order Mantodea; family Mantidae; genus Mantis; species Mantis religiosa. Next base: position 79,860,164 of record CM060959.1, read on the forward strand.
GTGTGTCACTGGCTCTCTCTCAGGCTGCCTCCTATTAAATTCAGCTGCAACATCTCTCTGTAAATATCTTTTACAAAGGAGAATAAATTCCACACGTTCTTCAGTAATCAACATTGTTTGCCTAAAAAAAGTAAAACAAATTATGTCCTTATAGTGCCGGACTTTTGGACCACGCTATACTTCAACTTCACAACTTGGTACAAACTTTTGAAGTGGTGGATAACTGTGTAGACGCTGGCCACGAAGATGTCTAGTTGAGCAACAAGTTGTTTGGTGCTACTCGCCTGTGGTTCCGAATACGTCGATCGTGAGTTGAACTCTCTTTCGGGTGTCAATGCATCGTGTGGCTTTCCAAGCTTGAAGATCTGACTGATCTCGTTGTATCTCTGACATGTTGTTATCACTGCATGCTCTCCATAAATATTTCATAAGTGTCTGTGAATTTTTAAAGTATTCTTTTGCGCCAAAGAAGAATATTTAGTTACAGCCCTATTAGGACTGTTACAAGCAGCACCCATTTTAAAACGGCCATCTATCGCAAAACAATGAAACTTCGTGACTTAATAAAGAAAGAATTGAAGGCTATACTCATATTTTCAAATTTATGACGGCCTTCACAAACATTTATGAAATGCTAGGCTGCAGGTAATGTAATAAAATCCTGAAGACATCACAGGTAAGTAGAGTCTATTGAATTGATATACCAATGAGGATTGGTTAAATAAAATAATAAATTAAAATAAAATACATTACCAAATGAATAAATGTTGAGAAATGTAATGGTATATATTTATCTAAAATTTTAAAATTATAACAATAAGTTATATAGACCAAATCCTAATCAGTTAAGCTTCAGTATAGGCCTCTACTATGTAAATGTACAGTACAAGGATTTTCGGGGAGATCTTTCTACCGTAAACTACCTGGTACTTTCGTGATAAATGAAATGCCTTTATTCCGCATTACCTTTGCATTACTAGTAAACCAATAATTTGGATTATATAGAACAAAAAATGTGAGTGGGGAGGAGAGGAATATGTGGATCATTGCAATAAGGAGGAAAGAGAAGGGCTGGCGTGGGTAAGGACAGGAACACTTTCTGAAGGGGCTAAGGGGGAAGGTGAAAGGATATGTGAGCTATGTGGAAGAAAACAGAGCATAGAGCATTATATGACAGAGTACAAGGAAATAGTATAGAAATAAGATATGGAGGAAAAATGGGATGAAATGGACAAAAAATAGCAGGCATGAAAAAGCTTACAGGAAAGAAAAAAATAAGAATAAGAAAATATGAAAAATTTTAAAGAATATGAAATAGAAGTGGAGGAGGAGAGAAAAAGGAGCAGAAGAAAATAGAAAAGGGGAGACAAAGTATGGAGGAAGTAGGTATGAAGTAGAGGGAGGGCATCCCAAGGTGAGCCAAAGGCCAGTGAGCCAGGCAAATAGGGGAGCCAAGGGGAGAATAAACGGCTAGACTGCAATTTGTCCTCAGGATAACTTAGGCAATATAAATACGAGGGCAAGTCAATAAAAACCGAGAGTAACTATTTTACCGCACAGAACAATGGGAGACTGAGGAAACAATTTTGCATGATGTCAATGGATCACCTCTGATTGGTGGACAAATACACGCTCGCCTGCACATGCATTGATACACACGGGACAAACGAAGTAGTCAAATCGCTAGCCACCTACAGAGGAAATGATGTTACGCGAAGAACAATACGCTGTACTAAAGTTTTGCTTTCGTTTGCAGAAATACGTCTTGTACGCTTGCCTCAGCTTTTGCTAGAGGCCATGGCATTTCGATGGTTGAAAGAATATAAGGAGGACCGTAGGGGCAAGTTTCAATAATAAGGCAAGCTACTCCAGCAACAGCAATAAACAAAACCATGTTTAACATAGCTTGCATCATTGCTGGTGAAGACCGACAAAAACAATTGACAGTCTTGCAGATATGTTACAGGTTTCCCATGACAGCGTTTTATCAATTCTGCATAATCACTTAAACATTAGACATGTTTGGGCGAGGTGGTTACCAAGATTAATGACTTCTGAACAGAAGTTGCTGTGGTGTGATGCGGAAATCAGTGGGTAAAATCCTGGTTCAGGAAAAGGCGTTTAGCGTCGTTGGGACGGGGAGAGGTGTTCGATGTCAAGATCCTAGTGATGTAGGATGCAATCACGGAAAACCAGATTATGTTCCAGACTAGCAGGTTCTTCTCCGTTGTAGGTAAGGGTGAGCATAAGCATGCTCTGTCTCAGGGTCCAGCGTTTGAGCTGAAGTACACAATGCTTCCTTGTTGGACTTTCTCACCAGTTTATTGATGTGATATTTATAGTATAAGGTCGCTCCCTATCTCACTTGCTCGCCACTACGTCAGTATCACGCTTTTCTTCAAGCTACCCCCGTTTCACTTTCCCGCATCTACTTGTAAGTTTTTCTCTACACAGTCCCGCCACTTTACGCATTCAGCCGCCAAGGAGTCTATATCCGCTTAAAATGCCCCATATGAAGTGCCACGACTTTTTCCGTCTTTTCGCGCCTTCGCCGTACGCGGGCTTGTATATCTTCGCCTCTTTTCTAGTTCATGACTGTTTCACCTGTATCACGTGATGTATAGTAATTTTGATTGGAGGGATTTTCCCGTATGTTTAACCGATTGGTCTTTCACCCCCTCATATATCCATACAGCAGTTCAGTTTAGCCCCACCGGGGTTTGACCCTTGGGGTCTTGGCGGGATACATTCTGACTTTTTCTCGATCATCTTGCATCCCTAAGGGGAACTTTGAGCTCTTTTCTACCTGGTCCCTTTTCCCATGCGTTTAGCGCTCCTTTGCTTGGTGACACGTTCCTTAATTTATATAGTTTTATCCTCCCTCACTTACTTATAGCATCGGAAACCTACACTTTCCACTTCAGGTGGTAGTGTATATGGAACTGCGATGTCTGGTTGAGATACTTAGTGATGTATACCTGGAAAAGGAACTAAGGGGTAAGTGCTTTGCTACTTAGGAGGCTGTCGTGAATAAGTTCGAGGGGATTATAAAGAAGATGTCAAAAGATTGCTTCCAGAATTGCTAGAAGCGTTGGGCAAAATTCATTCAACTCTATAGAAAATATTTTGAAAAAGACCACTCCAATCTTCACTAAGACAGTATATTTCATGTGTAGAAAGGTGATTCTCAGTATTTATTGATTCTCCCTCATATTTTGAAATATTGTAAATTATGTAATATGGAAATAAAGATACATTATGCTCACTTTCTTCTCGGGCAGCAAGCCAAGTGAAAAGATGATTAGATATTTTTGATATTTTTAGATATTTATTAGATAGTGTTTCATTTGTTGTTATAACATTTTATAAATATCCTGATGGTGGGAGAGATGCACACTCCCGAAAAGTCGATATCTTATCGTCTTTAAACCTGGCTTGCTGCCCGAGAAGAAAGTGAGCATATTTGTTGCCAGGAAAGCTTCAGTTTTTATTTTAAAGATACATACTTTTCCCCCTTTATCTCATTTCCCCCCTTTCCCTCCGTTTATGCCCTTTATTCCTTTATTTATGTCTCACTCATTCATACTAGCAAACCGTAAGAGGTAGAACAAAATCTAATTGCACCAAAGAAGTGCATCTTGTTATAGGACATGCCTTTTTAAGAATAGTTTGAGAAAGAGTCTAAAGTGAGTGTACACATTAGATTTTTTACTTTTTCTACTACGTATTAACAAATTTATTAAGTATTGCATTCCATTAAAAATTCAGTTTTGAAATTTTATGAGAAATTTACGCTTTGTGACTTCATAAATGCCAAAATTATTTTTATGTCTTGTATGTATTTGTGTGACTGAACATCGAAAATAAAGGTCGGTTATATACGAAACCCAACATCTTCCAAGTATGCACATTAAGATTAAAGAAAAACACGCATATCAAATTACTCTTTACATGAAAACTTCGGTTTTCTCAAAAAGAGGCAAAACTATTTAGATTAAACTTACCTTATCCTTAAGATATTCTTTTTCCCGTCTCCTGTACACAGAGAATAAAGTGAACGAAATTTCCAATTACCAGATAGCAATTAGCTCTTAAAATATTTTAATATCAACTAAAGCCTACTGTACTGTCATATTCCCCGTGAATATCCAACCAGATAATTTCGACAATTTTTTTTCTGAATTAACACGAAGAGGATAGAAGAATAGGAGTTTGTACAAGAGTAGAGAAAGTCATGTTAGTAAAAAACACCAGACGTTTGTTATAAGTAACACATATTTAGCTGCGCTAAGTAGTACAGAGTGCGATGGCCTCTATAGCGTAGGTGATAGTGTCACGTTCAAGAGGTCCTTAGTTGTAATCGCGGTCAGGGTAATAAGGATTTCCCTTATCCTGAAAGATGAATGTCTGGTAACTGTAAATTCTAAGTGCCTTGAACTCACTTGAGTATCATTTCATTGGTCGTCTGATATACTTAACGTTGGAGGACGTAAATTAGTTAAAAAATAAATAAAAAAAGATGATGCAGAATTACTTGCTGCGGTCTGAAAAAAGCCTTCATTGAGTAACATTCAGTATGGCTGTCGTCTTGCTTCACAGTCTCTTGTAAAGGAAGCCTTGCATTTATCACTACGTCTGTGGCTAGTGCTCCATAATGTGGGCTTTGATCTGCATTACTTTTCCTGGTCTACTTTGAGACACTTTATCCTTTAAGAATCCTCACAAAAATACTTATTGCAGGCTAATACGAACATCAAACGACTCGTGCTTAATCGAGAAGCGTTTGCACTGTGTGGACGGCAACCATCTTGCATGAACCACTGTTTTAAACCGTTCAGATGAAGGAAACCCTCGTCTGAGAACCACGAATGCAAAGTTCTTTTACAATCCATAGTACGTTCTGTAACCTCCGCTCCTTATCTCTGTCTCTCTTCCTTGAACTATATGCATTACGGTTTTCTATGGCTTTTTGAAGCTTTAATACCATACTGGTACCATTCGTATAATAACTCCAGACCCGCAAGCTGTTAAAGCAGTATAATATGAATGGAATTGGAAGGTAATTACCCATAAATATGTGAAAGAGCTTATCAGATATATCAAAATGAACTGCCCAAGGGTCCAGGACTGTTTTTCTACCTATAGGTATAAACTAGCTATATATCCATTTGAAAGCAAATAAGAACAGCTATGCAGTTCTATTTTCCACGTAATTAAAAGTCAAAAAGGTGAAAAGTAATATTAGGCTGTCTCACACATACAGTCCGTTTTTAATCGTGTTTATATCGTACTTTGTGCTTTGTATGCTGCCAACAGTTGGTAATACAAAATTTCAAAATGTAGGTAACAATGAGTTACGAGCAAATACTCGAAGAATGTCAGAACTTGACGCTACAGGATACCATGTATTGCCATATTAACAATTAAAGAAGTACTGAACAGATGTAAATCTGTACTGTATGCATTGACACTTGAACAGCTCAACGTAGAGTGAATATCTATCATCAGCTTATCGCTAATATCTGATATGATAGAATTATAGGAGAAATGAAAAATGGCGGTGTTACTGCAGCTCTAACAACTCGGAAAAGCGCCTTGATGCCCGTCGGCCGATAAACATTGTTAAACAAATATGTCGCACTCGGATGAATGTTCTATTCTTATACAAGTTATTCCTTAAAACGTTCTTTATGCTACGAGGATCGCCTGATAGGTCCTGGACCTCACATTAGCATGACACCACTGGGTCAGTTTGAGGGCTAGCATCATATAGTTTAACTCTAGAGTAGCTTGTGTCCATAGTTACAAGCCAATAGCCTGTATAGTTTTTGAATTGTAGCATTTTAAACAAGACAAGTGTAGAGGCTTCATGAAAACGGAGGATAAGGTAAAACGAGCAGTGTTAAAATACTTCCATTTGAAAGTCTTAACGCCTAAAGAAAATGTGTAGTGTTTAACGCCTGCTTTTACTACATACGGCACCGCAGGCAATGACACTGATGACACATGAGATGAAGATGGCGGGAGAAACCGGGGGTCCCGGAGAAAACCCGCCCCAGCGCCGTGTTGTCCACCACAAATCTCACTTTGCGGTCGCCTGGGATCGAACCCGAGCCGCCTTGGTGAGAGCCTAAAGAAATCAAGACGGAGATGGACACAGCACACTGAAAGAATCTACCCCTTCATATGAAGGTCATAAGAATTATTTCTAACATCCACAACAGATGCTCCTGTAAATATCTTTTTAGAAGTTTGAAAATATTAAAGCTTCCTTGCATGTATATATTCTCGATCCTAAAATTCTTTGTATGCAATGGTGCCTTATTTGCAACAAATAATGTAGTTCACAAAATAAACACATAAAAGTATAATATCCATTATCCCAGTGCTCAACTTTCTTGGCTCCAGAAAGGTGTGTATTATGAAACTGTCAAAATATTTGGTGCTCTTCCTAATGTTCTTACAAAATTTATAACTTCGGTGTTTTTAAAAATGCTGTTAGAGAGTATCTTTGCTCAAAATCTTTTTATTCTGAACAAGGTTATCTGAATGACAAATTATCCTGATAATGCTTCTGTAGCTCTGTAAGTAGTATCTAACTGTTTAAATCACAAATCATCACAAATAAATCTTTGATGCACGTTGAAAGTTTATTTTTAATGTATATGTATTTAAGAAATAAGAATGAATGGTATCAATTGCAAAAAGGTTGAGACGTACTGGCATAAGCCAAGTGAAAGTTGATTTAGAAAGTGTTTGATTTTGTATCATATATAATTATCCCTGCTTTGTTTCCCATAATGTTCATATTGCCTGTATACTATAATATGTGTCTTATGTTAACTTTTGTACATATATATGCTATTAAACTTTATACCTCTGGACATGTTCAATGTTCACAGCCTTTTCTGGCTACAAGTAAACCTACTGAACCCTCGCTCTGGACGTCCTGTAGAAGTCAAAACTCCAGAGATCATTGAAAAAATTCGTTTAGAACTGTAAGATCGCAGATTAAAGTTGTTTGAGATAGCAGATGCTGTAAAATATCAAAAGGATGTGTAGTTAATATTTTAAATAACGTTTGCGCTTTCATAAAATCTGTGCGTTTATTGACACCTGATCAAAAGTTGCAAAACATGTTTTTGTTAAGAATTTGGAGCTCTACCGTAAAAACACCAGTGAATTTTTAATACGGCTTATTACTATGAATGAAACTTGGATACATCACTACACTCCAGAAAGTAAATCATAGTCAAAACAGTGGATTGGGCCAGGTGAATCAATTCCGCAGTAGAGGAAGTCAATTTTGTTAGCTAACAAGGTTATGGCGAGTGTTTTCTGGGATACACAGGGAATTATTTTTATTGATTACTTGGAAAAAGGTAAAAGTATCACTGGTGACTACTACGCAAGCTTACTGCAACATTTGAGTGATAAGGTGAACAGAAAAAACCTCCTTTGGCAAAGAAAATATCTTTCTTCACGACATTGTTCAGTCACTGCAATGGAAAAAATGTGCGAATTAAAGTTAGAATTGCCTGAATATCCAACCTATATGCCAGATCTAGCACCCAGTGACTACCACTTGATCCCGAATCTCAAAAAAATGTCTTGGAGGACGAAGATTTCACAGCAATGAGGAGGTCATTGATGCGGTAAAGAGGTATTTTGAAGATCATGATAAATCGCAGTATAGAGATGGTTTAATTATATTAGAACACCGATATGACAAATGTATTAGCCTTTCTGAAGATTATGTTGATAAATAAAGGAAAACAATTTTCTGTTTTAATTGTGAAGCCCAGGACTGAAGCTGATCCTCGTAAACATTTGCAGATGTTATTACTATTTTTGTTGAAGTGCAAGAATCATATCGGAATACAGTAGACTTTGTTATTCATATGTTTTAAGGGAAGAGCTGGTCGCTTTGTGCAACATATGAAAACTCATTCTCTTTGCATGGAGAAGAGATAAAAAAGTGAACAACGATTTCCCATTTGAGAAAAGCACAAATAGTGGAAAATTCAAGCAAATGGCAATTAATATCTCCGCAAAAAATGTATATGATATAAATGGTATTTTTGAAATTAATATACATGTTTTGCAGTAATATTTTTTCTGCTCCTTACTGTTTACCAATTATAAAAGTCATACAGGGTGAATTCTGAGTATATTCCTACTAAATTCAAGCTATACGGTTCATTATTCAGAACTTATATTAAATGACTGGTACATTAATCGAAATTGTTGCGGCCGTTTTTGGGAAGTCAATTTTTAGAAATAAATGTTCCAATAAAAGTGTAATTTTGAATAAGCGGATTTACCTGAAAATCTTCGTGTTACATCCATGACCCCGTAGGGGAGGGGATCCGTCCCTTTCTGCTGCCGTGGTGCGGGCGCTGCGGACCCCTAGCACTCGTGGTACCTTTGACGTTACTAGAGGAACCTCGGACCGAACTTGAGGGGGCAGCGGTTCCCGATATCCGTGGGAGATCGGGTACGTCTCCGGACGGGGTTGAGGGAAGCCATTAATATTCCCACGTACTAGCCAGCATAGCTAGGAGAAGGTGTGCTAGATCACCAGCCGGCTCCACCGAGGTCATATCGGTAGCCTTCCCACTTTGGTATTGGCGCGCATAAGTGGCGTATCCACTTCCATCCCGTCTTGAGTCCACAGGACCAGATGGGGGGGGGGCTTGTTAGTCTCTAGGTCTTGCCCTATGGAAAGCCCCACGGAGGCGCCGGGTGCCCTTTTGGGACAGTTCGGTAACTCCCTGGTCGAAGGAGGTCCGGGTCCTTGGTCCTACGGGTGCAGGACTAATGAGAGTAGATCTTCTGGCATGAATTGAATTGTTACATCCATGGAAGTTGAACACAAATACTCAAGTTTGGAAAAAAGGCCATCCCCAAAAATGATATATGTCTTTTGGAATTTTGAAGGTGTGGTTCACGTAGAATTTGTTTCTAATGGATATACAGCGATTGCGAATCATTACTCTTAAGAAACTGGAACCAGTTCATCAACTTTGAGGCAAAAGTTCCCAGCATAATAACTGGGTTCTCTTGTAGCAGGAAAATGTAAGACCTATTCAGCTCAAAAAACAACGAACAAAATTCGGGAATTGAAAGGAACCGAACTACTACCGCATCTACCACATAGCCCTCATCTAGTGTCATCGACGTGGCCCATGTAGAACATCATGGTCATTACTTTGAAGATTAGAATCATTTTCGCTAACAGCACATCGGAAATAAGTTTTGGTTAAAGAAGGACTTATTACTCTAAAAGACGTCGTCTATATAAATATCGTTGATATCCTTGTATTTAGAGTACATTCAAATTAATTATTTCACTAAATGTTAATTTTTTTTTACAATTGTCAAACAGCTTTCTTCTCATCCTAGAATTTACAAGCTTAAAAAGAAACAACTTTTCCTGTTTCAGTAATTGTCTTAGGCTAATGAATGAAAATGTAAAACGTATGCCTGTTAGCTTTCTGAAGTTATTCTGTGTTATATTTGGAAGCAGGAGACTAGAGTTTTAAATTTAAGTTACCTAATGATACAGAAGAATACTTTGAATAAACCAAAATGCTCCCAACTTTCCCAATCACTCGTGCGTCAGGCTGAAGTTTCTAATCCTCTCGCTGATAACTCCGAAGACTGCTGCTCCCTCTTCCAGGATTTCCACAATTATTTGTTAGTGATTTCAGTTCTCAGAGTCAATTAGAACGCACGAGTGACTTACTGTCACAACACAATAATGTACCTGAGCCTTGTGAGAAGACGAATCTCCGGATATAGCGATATCTCAGCTGGTCGTCACAATGATGACGCTATGAGGAGCGTTCAAGTTATAACACCTATTTTTTCAGAACTGGGAGCAGATAGGAACTTCTGGTTTCTTTTTAACACACGTGGACTCTTTGTGAATATATGCCAAAGAAGGTAGCACTCTACAGTGCATAAAACTCTAGTGAGTGAGTGTGTGGTGTGGCAGCGACGAGAGTTAGGACTGTTTTTGATACAGTATGCGCAATTTATCTTGATCGTTCATCTCCCAAGTCCTCACTCGGTAGGTTTCGGCTAACTCCGTAAACACAGATGACAACTTAGAAACATGAAACGCACTATACTAGTACACTACACTAGTACACTCTGACATCTAGTGACTAATATGCTAAGCTTTTACGCGCGCTCTTTGTTTTCTGTGTGCATTCGTTTTGTGCAAGTTTGAGGTTAATTACTACAGCTTAACCTGTTTGTAATTATGGCTGAGGGCACACCAAACTCATCATCATATGTACCTTCCGAGCAACGAACTCCGACTCGGAAACATGCACGTACAGTCGTGCATAGTGATGGCCGCAAAATAATAGCGAAAGTCGCAGAAAGTTGCGATATAGAAGATGATAACAACCAGCTAATGTTCCCACTCAGCAAATCAATAGAACGAGCTGCTGCTTACACAGGAAAAGCGTCAGCACTGTCAGGCATATTAAATCGTTTTGTACATCTCATCCCAATGAATCTCCAAAAACACCAGGAAAAAGCAGGTAAGGCTGTGATCTGTGTATGTAATAACTAAGAGTGATGTTTTCTTTCTTTGTTCTTTTCCCTTCAGTCCTTTCCTTTTTGGCTTCCTCCTTTTCCTTATATCTTGCTCTTTTATCTTTCTTTTTCTCTTGCTCTGAGCCCTTTGTATATTTCTACATAGCTTTCTATTTCCCTCCATTACCAAAGCTACACCGGTATACAATAGAGGCCAACAAACCTAGGAGCAAGACTTACCTATGTTGTGGATGTTATGGTTCTCGAAGGGGGACGCACTATTATTCGTTTACCTCTGTATAACTGTTATCTGAATGCAATTAAACTTGCGTGGGCAAAAATAAAGAACGTTTTCAGAGGACACAACGTTACTGGTGATATGTCAGCCACATATCTGCAGAAACTTGCTATAGAAGCATTCTCTTCTGTAACTGTGACGGATTGGGAAGGATACTGCTAGAAGTACAAGAACTGGAAATGAAATATTGGAGAAACAATGGTGTAATAGAAAATGCAATTGATGAAATTATCATCAACACAGCAGAGGATACTAACGATGGAACTGATGCAGTGGACTCAGAAATCAAAGAATCACAAAGCGAATGAGTGAGTATTTATAGCTGTCATAATATTTGTTTACTGTTTTTATGTGTTCCATAAATAGTAAGTATATAAATATAAAGCTTATCGGATCGAGTTCAATTTAATGTTTGTCCACATATCTCACACTTACCGCACATATCTTCGCTTATCTTACACGCTATTTTAATGAACTGTGTTTTTCAAAGTTGGCCACACTGCAGAAACAAAAGAGTGTTAGCTCTCGCAACCTCCCCTCTGCCCGCACTACACCGTAAATCCTGCGCTCTTTTCTTGCACGTACTGTACTTAAAATGGCGACGTTTTCATTGAAAGAACAGCGTGTAATCGATGTTCCATTCATGCCTTCGTCACGCATCAACATCGCCTGACAATTTGCCACGCGCACAGCCTTATGATCATCCGTGAGCATTCGGGGCAGTCACCTGGAAGACACAAACACTTTTCGCATTTTCAGATCTTCATGCAGGATTGTGTGCACAGACCCCACGGAGATGTCAATTTTGGAGGGAATGTCTGTAACGCTCAATCGACGGTCCTCCAAAACAAACGTTCTCCACTCGCTGGATCATGTCGTCAGACCGGCTGGTGCGATGTCGTTACTGTCTTGGTTTGTTGTCACACGATGTTCTGCCTTCATTGAACTGTCGCACCCAGGAACACACATTAGGAATGATTACACGCTGTTCTTGCAATGAAAACGTTGCAATTTAAGTGTCAGAAACAGGGCTAATTCTCGTCGCTGCCGCTAGAGTTCTGTACACTGTAGAGTGCTACCATCTCTGTCACGCATTCACAAAGGCTCCACGTGTATTAAAAAGACCCACACGTTCCTATCTGGTTTCATTCCTGAAACAAGTAGGAGGTATTATAACTTTAGCGCACCTCGTATGGTGAGAAGCGTAAATGGTTCTGGTCTCATTTTGTAAGAGAACAAGTGCAGATCTGAATTTAGAATTCCTTATATTCTTCGGAGAGATTCTGAACACAGCAGAGTCCTCATTGTTGATTGCTATTTGGCTGTCATAAGGAAAAACAATCTAATTTTAACATTCTGTTGAACATTCAACTGTCCTTTATCCACCATTTCATCAACCAATGTATTTAAATATTGCAAGTGCAGCTTAGGGTTTATGGTGCCATCTATGCAATTTTATACAAATCCCAGTATTTGCTAGAACTTGGATTATACAATACTGTTGCTTTAACACACTAATTAAGTGGTACGACACAACATATATACTGATTTAGAGAAAACCAGGTTCAATCAGTTGGGTTACTTTCTTTTTAATTCCTCTTTCATAGTATTTCCTCATTATATCATGAGCGAGCAATTAAATTGCAAATACCGCGGCGTAAATGGAACACGTACACAGTTAGCTTTTTAAATCCTAATTGGGAATTAATTAGCTACATTTATATCCTCTTTCTTTATGAAAATATTATACAATGATATAGAGGTTTGTGATAATTAAACCCTCTTCTCTTTACCTGTTATAGTTATAATTTGGTACACTCTGTTCTATTTATTTCTATTTCTTCTCTTTACCTGTTATAGTTATAATTTGGTACACTCTGATCTATTTAAAGTAATGGGTCATGAAACATTCCCTGATTTTCGGCAAAACATGTGAAGTGCCGATGAACTATATAGCTTCCCTAACCTCACTCATCTGGAAATGCTGCATGCCTTATAGGAACTCCTTGGGGGTAGAAGAATTCTTGGTCGGATTGCTTGACTAGGATTAGGGTTACGATTTCCCTACAGAGAGGATTCGGTACGTAGGCCACCATGCTGTACCCATTGTTTATATGCTCCCCATTCCCGGGAGGAAGGATGAGGCAAAGGGGACAGAGGGCGGCAGAACAAAGGAGCCACGACAGTACAAGGGGCAGGGTCCATACAGTTTACTTGATTTGAGACTTCCACCGACAGGCCAGGACAACGGCCACGCTCCCCTACTGTGGAACGGCAATGAGCCTAGCAGCCGAGCCCCAAAGGTCCCAAGAAGGCGATCCGAGCGCCAAAGATCCCTGGCTGGTGGTCATGTAATGGTCCTAACACAGGACTGGAGACGGGCAACCGACCTACCGGAGGAGGAAGTAGTTTACCTCAGAGCATATCAGCCTGCCACGCACTGCCGTGACTCCCGCCGACAGTTCTACCCTGAAAGAGACCACCATATGAGAGATGATGTGAAATGATAATGGAGATGAAATGGAGGGACAGGAAATTCGGGGGATGCAATTAACCTACCCAGCATTCGCCTTGCGACCCGGGAAAGCTCCCGAAAAAAACCCATTGTTGAGGTAGGTTGACCACGGGAATCGAACCCTGGCCTCCCGAATGCGGACCAGAGACGAAACCACCTAAGACATCCCGCTCGGTGATTGCTCGACTAACTTTTAAACATTTGTAGCACTTAGGTGAACTTTTAGATCTTCATTTTGGTTCCGTATTTACTTAGTAACAAATGCAGCGTACTTTTCATACAGTGAGGAAAATCTTGACATATGTGCATAACGAAATAAAATTATCTACTCCCAGGTCCCTAAGATAACCCCTGGAAACGAGAGTTAGTGTACGACCATTCAGAAAGATGATCTACTTAGGTTATACACAATGTTGGTTTAATGAATTTTAAAACGCTGTAACATATTTTGAAACAGATTTTGATCACAATGTAAGTACTAACCAAAGCAGCAAAAGTTTTATATCGTATATATCATCATTAGAAAATATTCGAGATCTCGGGAAACAAGCCAGGTGAAAAGACGATCAGAAATCAACGTTTCGGGAGCGTACATCTCTACCATCATCAGGATATTTGAAGAAATGTTTTAACCACAAATGTATAACTGCATGTAACTCAAATATCAACAAAGACAAAATACTACCAATACTTGCCTCACTGAACCAAAGACTGCAGTAAATTAAATGTCAGGTGAGGAGATCGCGTAAGTATAGAAAATTAAATGAGCCAAAGACAATTAATTTACTGAAGAGTCTTTTGTTCATTGATGCGAGTATTGGTAGTGCTTTGTTTTTGTTGATATTTGTGTTATATCAATTATACATTTGTAGTTATAAGGTTTCTTAAAATATCCTGATGATGGGAGAGGTGTACGCTAATCTAATCGTCTTTTCACCTGGCTTGTTTCCCGAGAAGATCTCAAACATATTTGTCAACAGGAAATCTCCAGGTCTTATTTTATTATTAGAAATGTTTGGAATCCAGAAACATCCATGTAATTACAGTAACACTAACACGAAACACTTCCTCCTTCGGTAGGATGGTTTCCGGTCTCTGGGTCATCTAGTGGACCGTTTCAGGACGGCGGTGGATGGGATGACGGTTGTAGTTTCCTACCGGGGAGTTTCTAGCTGGTCACCTTGCACTCTGCACTGTCGTGACTCCTTGGGTCGGCCGTCCTTTGTCTCCTCTCACCTCATCCTTCCTCCCGGGATGCCCTACTCGGTGCATAGGCAATAGAGGTCGCAGTGTCGAATCCGCTCCATAAGAACCTAATCATAATCTAACATTAACACGGTTTTGCTGGTGTTTGATTAGCAGTTCATGCTAAATAATTGTATTAAGAAATAATATTGTGAACATTAGAAAATCAGTCAACTAATACTTCAGAGTTAACTACTGTTAAGATAGTTTCTCTCTCAGTGATCGTTTTCCAAAGCAGTTAACTAGGTGACCTGCTTTTAAAGAACCTTATACACATCATTTTCTGTTCTGTTTCATTTTATGTTGTTGCCTTGTCCAGTTTTAATTATCACTTCATCTTTCTCTTTCCGAATCACTCACCTAGCAGGCGCTTCTCTCAAGTCCAGCATAATCGCTTACTACAGTTCAGATTGTATGTTACAATTGTCCTAACAACCTCACTCGGAGAACACACTGGGTAACCAGTAGTTTACATTGCATTAACATCATTAACTCAATACCTCACTTGTTAGCATCTTGCTTGTATATCGCTGTCAAAAATTTCGGGAATGTTCGTGGAAGGTGGGGGAAAGAAACATCCAGAAATATCTGGTTATTTCTCGGAGTATTTGAAGAATGATTCATTCCATTAAAAGAAAATTAAATTAATTAAGTCACTATCCAAATTGGAAATATCTTCTTGTGGCAGAAAAGCCAGCTAGTGTTTAAACTTCTTGTGTGCACTCATAGGACTTTTTCTACTCTTCAAATTATTCTTAAAAACGTTATTCTCATATCAGTTATACAGAAGTCATTCGGTTTGTGGTGCATTTATGTAGATATTCCCAGAAAAGTCAAGTTAATGGTTTCATTTGACATCACGATACCTTAAACAAATACTGTTTTAAAATAAATCCTTAGAGCCATTTTGAGAAAGTTGTCTTTCGAAAAGTATTCTAAGTAAAAGATGGTATCCACAAGCATATTATGATTGACTGAGGCAAACTACTGCTTTAATAACTATTAGTGCAATATGTAAATACAGTAGTTTCATTGCAAATGAATAACCGTAAAGCTATTTTCATTATAATTACTTGTTTCAGTCTAATTAAATTTACACAGGCAAATAGATGTCAATGACGTCAGCTTTCGGACCTCTCCTATTAATGGGAGTATTCACGGCAGCAGTTATTATTGTTGTTGCAACAGAATGGTTCATTGAGTGCGGGTGCTATGTAGAGTATGAACAGATGGATGAGCAAAATTGAATATATAACTAGCTGACCAATCCAATTTCGTACCGCCAACAAAACTTGTCTGCTCACCTTGGTAGCGTAGATGGTAGCATGTCTGCCTCACGTTCAAGAGGTCCCGAGTTCGAATTTTGGTCAGGGTGATTTTTCTAGGATACGGTTTATTCTGGGGTTTGCCCTTATCCTAAAAGACGAATGTCGGGTAACTCTAAGCTCCATGGACCCTGCGTCCATTTGAGCATCATTTCACCCATGCATCGTCCGATATGACTTTAAAGTATCGTAAATTATAAAAAAGAAAACAAAAAGAAACGCTGTCTGAACTTATGAATGTAAATAAAAAAATTCGGATTTGTTAGTTATTTATTTTGCAATAATTGGGGATGAGGTTTAAATAAAACACAGTTACAGTTGAGTTAATCAAATTAAAGCTTCCTGATAAAGAATATTTTTAGTCGTTTTTGTGGTACGTAAATATATAAGGACGATGTTTTCCGACACGCAAACACACGATGTAAAATTTTCCACTAGAGGAACTTCCAACGACTGACCTTGCGACTTATTTATGGTCATCGTAAAGGCCAAACACACGGGGAATTGTAGACGCTGTAGCGGTTCATTATGGATGAAGGTGGTGATGATGGATTTCTCACCTTTGGCGAAGTTCTAGCAGAATTCTTGAAGTTCACCACGGCTGCTCTCGAGCGATGATCTCTGCACCCAGGGTCGTAGTCTCGGAACTGAGAAATATTCAGCTTTGCTGCTGATTGATTAACTTTTGAATAATACTTTCCCAAAGCAGAATACTTTAATCCACATATACAATTCGATACTTGTTCTTACAAAATTTTGAAGATTATTGATGACTGCCTTTACTCCTTCTATTAATGATGCAAAATACTAATTATAAATTAATAGCACATCAGCTACTGATGCATCAATTATGCATCACACAAATGCGTCCATTAGTAATACTGATCTATGTCCATCCTCTAATTCTGTTCCTTGCAGAAGACTTTAATATTACACTGCCGCTCATTTGTTTAGCACAGCAAGAGTGTAGTCTCTATTAGTCGTTTGTTTAAAAGAAAGTTAATGCAAGCAGTAGTATTTTATAAGAGCTCCTTATGTAGCCTGTCAGGTAACTTTATTTACTCTAGGGATATCCTGAATGTTGCATCCAAACCATCACGCCGAAACACAGGCTAGCAGATGCTACAAGAGCAACATAAAATATCTGGTACAACGCTTCAAATCAAAAGTTAAATCCATTGGAATCGTTGGAATACGCGGGATGAAGATATACTCTCCTTTGTACTTTCCCTTGATGATTTTTACCTCGATGACGTTATTCATTAGCTTTTTCTCAGTTAGTCTCGTTCCATTGCACAGTCGTGGTTGGAACTTCTACGACCTAATTCAAGTCGTCTTTCCCTTGACATAGTTAAAAAAAAACAACAACACAAACTTCCCAAAGTCACAAAGGAATTCAATTAATTTTCTGTCAATTAAAATCACATCCAAAAATTCACTAAAACAAATTATAAAGAAGGTATCCAGGGATTCAGAAATACCTGAAAGTTGTCTGTGCTCAAATATATTTATAGTGTTATAGTGCGTTCAGAAATTAATTTTGTGCCTTGTATGCTACATAAAAAAAGTGTTGGCCCCGTAGCTCAGTCGGTAGAGCACCTGCCTGCCATGCTAGGGGTCCCGGGTTCGATTCCCGGCGGTAAGGGTCGGGATTTTTCCCCGACCAAGATAATTCCCCATCTTCCCCAGAGTCTGGAAGTATGAATGAGAGTGCGAATGTGTACGTGATCTAATGATTAAAAACCAAAGATGACGAGTTAAAACCTTCAGTATGTTCCAAAGGAGAACGGCTGCCGATATGACCATAGCAGTTAAAGGCGGGGTATAAATGGAACAAGGAAAAAAGAATATTGGGTCTTGATAACAAACGAAAAAAGTTATTTAATAAAATATGGTAAGTGAAATATCTTTGAAGTCCTTTATCAAGGAGTAGAATATCTTTCTAGTTTGTAATGCTTTTGTTTGTCGAAAATAAAAGAAGCTGCACGTATTCCGTAAAATTTTGCGTATGTACTTTGATATTTAGTTAATAACCGGTCCATTATCACTTCTGGTTTTTCCCCTAACCTTTTAAATCTTCCTTGGATTTATAAAATGATTTCCAAACCAAAATTAGGCAAATTGGTTCAGCTTTCTCGAGTTTTTGTGAGACTAACAAACATCAATTCATTGTATATATAGATTATTGCAATTACTAATGCAACATAATCTCATGATCAGTAATACTGAATCTGAATGAAAATATAAATAAAAATAACCAGATATTTATAGTTTTGGTTTACATCACATCCTATAAAATAAATCCCCCCTACAACATAGCTACAGAATGATACGTGTTATGCAAAACATGTCACGGAAATGAAAGATAAATAACAATTCAACTGAATGATTAATCAACATACCTGGGGGATTAAAGTGCTATAGATACAATCCCAGACATTTCGTCAGTAGTATTTATTGAGCAATCACAAAGGGATTTTTATTATCTCTTCTTTCTCCTTGTCACAACATTAAATCACGTAGTAACTAAGTACGTTGTTGTATGGCGACAAATCTATCTCGTGGCTCAGTGTGTGATGCTAGACAACTGTCAAGGGCATAGACCCAAATCTTCTACATGTCGATGTACCCAAGACAAATGTGTTACTTCGTAAACCTGGTATTAGCGTTTCTTTACCCATTACATTACGGTATACCTAACTCTGCCCATACCTGTATATTTTGGGTGATTATTTAAAGAACGTTTTTTTTTACGATCCACTAAATAGAGCTTGATATACTCAGGGCTCTAGCATTAATTGGCACCAGAGTTCCAAAGCGACTCTTTTTTAAATGACGTGCACAAAATACGTGGGGGCGAAGCGCTTTCTTTGGCCCTTTTTCCTGGGGGAGACGCTTACCATTAGGGAAAGCGGCTCAGTAATTTTCATCACGTAACGGATAATCCAGCGCCGCTCCTTTGTACGGGGTGACTGTCGCACTTTTTATTCTTCAAACTTTATTTTGTACCAAGCCTCATTAAGCGCCTTTATCATAAAGTCGCGTCGTGCTACCAAAATTTCTCGTTTAGTAACTAAAGTCTTGCTGCAGGTAGCGCTACAAGTGTTCTTTGCAACGACGGAAATGTATCTGCGGAGAAAAGTACACGACACAAATATAAAACGATGTGATTAAAATTTCAAGAGGAAAAGGGGGGAAAAAGCGAAATACTGGCTCCCTAAACCTGTACTTAAGGGACCTAGGGGACATATTTGTCAATTTCTATAACTTTGAGGTTATTAAGTTGATTTTCTGCTACAAGTTCCATGAGAAGTAAACAAATTATCTGCTAAACCTGCATTTTATATGAGTATTTTGTGAGATAAGTATTTTATAAATAATTTACATAAAATAATGGAGAGACTTTCAATATTCTTTTCAATATAAAATGCGGTAAAGACAAATTATCCTTCGTTTTTTAAGCTTAAAAAGGATATATAAAACTCTTTAACAGATTTTATATCATGAAATTTCATATTTTGATAAATTTTTGGATTTTTATACATAAAAATAAATACATTTTCTACAAGTAATTAAATTTTACTTTGGATCTAAGCAGTGTCATTATTTTAATATTAATAACTAGCTTTCTGAAAACGCTGTGAAGTTAAAGCGCACACTTGTAATTAAAATTCTATCACAATTGATGTGCAAGGAAAAGTTACAATTTGGAAAAATGTGTTCACAAGAAAAACGTAAAAGAAAATGGTAAAAGTGCCTAAAGAGCTACTACGCCCGTTCAACTATATATTTTCTCTTTAAAATAGGTCTTACTGAAGTCGCAGGTGAAACCCGGTGAAAAATAATGGAGCTCTTTTAGGCGCAAAAATTCCTGGTGAGACTTCCTCTGGTAGGGAAGTAAAGCCGGTGGTATCGTGCATAGATTGGTAACCTCAAGCCTAAAAGAGGCAAAATTTAGTGGTGTTTCAGGCCAATATGAAATGGCACGATAGCAGTTGAACAAAAGACAACTTTTTTTTATATTTAAAAGGACTAAGTCAAAAAAAAAAAATTAAGTCACATGTTGTGTATTAGTCGATTGTATATTTCTTATATAAACTTAATATGACATAATTTGAAATATTTGTATAAGTCCAAGGAAGCTTTAAAATTTGAGGAAATTACCTGAAGTGATAATGTACCGGGTTATTAACTTAACATAAAAGTACACACGAAAACTTTTCCGGAACACATACACCTTCTTTTATTTTCGACAAACAAAAGCATTACAAAGTAGAAAGATATTCCACTCCTTGCCAAAGTGTACAAAGCTATTTCATTTACCCCATTTTAGTAAATAACGCTTATCTTTTGTTATCAAGACAAACCTTTTATGTAGCATGGTCATATACCTTTCGAAGATTAGACACAAAATTAATTTTTGAACGCACCATAACACTGTAAATGTTTGACCACATACAATTGTTGTCAAGTATTGGTGAATCCTTCGATACCTTCTTTATAATGTTTGTTTGTAAATTCGTGAATGTGAATTGAATTGACAGAAAATTAATGGAATTCCTTTGTGGCTTTGTGAAGTTCGCGGAAACTTTTTTTACTCTACCAAGGAGAAGACGACCTGACCTAGATCGTAGAAGTCAGTCAAATGTGTGACTAGCTACGTCACGTGTTGACGGCACTGATGAGCAGCGACACGCAGATATTACTAATAGTCGTGTTGGTATGTCAGAATTGCTTTCTAGAGTGTCTGTTTCTTTCGGTGAGTTGTTTTTTGTACAAATCAGTTGACACAGTTATAAACCAGGATAACGAGGAGGAGGAGGAGGACCACTTTGTCGTATATTACTTTACTATTAGGACAAACTCGAGCCATCATGAGCGAATGAACATAATTACTGTTGAGTAACTCTATAGGTAAAAGATGTGACGTTAGATATTAAAGGCTGCATATAAATGGAACATAAACAGACAATGCTTGAGGCAATTGTTATGAAACTTTATATATGCTATAATATAACCTATGTTTATCATATTTCCAACATAGAGAACAGTAGTATAAAAGAATTTATTTTCCCAAAGGTGCTTTGTAATTGAAAACGAAGACATAAATCTAAAATTTTTAACTTCTTCTAGATTAGACTGTCATGCTACATCTACATCCTAGGCAATACATATTTAACTTCTTTGTGACATTTCTGGTACATAGATGAAGTATATAATTAAACCTTTTATTTAGTTTGCATCTCTTGTGCTCAGGGCCCAGGTTCTTCAATTGTTACACATCTGTGGGGGAAACTTCAAGTCGCATGGCCCAGTCTTTAACTATGACTAGGTGCAGTATCCCTGGAAAACGGCCTATGTTCTTTTATTTCATAATCGTCCTAACCATGACCCTACTACGTTCGGTGACAACAGACTCCTGGTGCCTTCACTTCAGCACAAGATCCAGTCATCCCTTTGGTGGAATGAGTTTACCCTGTCATATCCACGAAAGTCTACTGTTAGGTCAGTCGAGATAAATATTTGTAGAAAAGGTTTTCATTACGTATTTCCTCATAAGTGATACGGGATTGAAGCAATAGTCTTGAACGAAATTAAACATTTAAGAGAGTGTCGCTATATAATTGAAACATGAGTGGAAAGGTAATCACGATTTACCATTTGAGAAAAATACGTATTGGAAACAAGGGATATGACGGAAGTGGATTACTTTATCAAAATGTAATGGACATAAACGACGAGGAGTTCAGAGACTATTCACCAATAATTGAAGGACTTTTCACACCATTTTAATAATATCATATATTAGTCAAAATAATAACAGTAATTCTTTTTTTTTTGGGGGGGGGGTTCAAACATTTTCGAAAATATAAACAGTAATTTGCGTTGGGGAGATTTTCTTGAAGGTAATTGTGCTGCGTTCTTGGAAGATGAACCTAAACACCTAAAAACCAAAGTTATATAAGGACTCTTCGTTCTTTATTTACTCTGTTCACAGAAAATGACCCACACAGACCTTTTCTGAAAAGCTCCCTTCTTAGGTTTAGATGCATGAACAATTATATTCTGGTAAAATATCCACATCAAATTTTTGTTATTCCCTGCTGAGTACACATGGTAGATTAAGTATTAACTGTTTAGAGAAAATTCATACATTTATAGGACTTTATGAGAAGGATCATTACGCTAAAATTGAATAGTTTGGACTGGACTATGTTATGATTGAGATTCGGCACGGAGGTTGAAGTTGGACATCCCGGGAGGAAGGATGAGTCGTCAGGAGTCAGAGGCGGGGGGTGGGGTCGTCCCAGGGATTCACGACAATGCAGAGAGCAGGGGTTCCTGTATTTTACTAGTTGGAAACTCTCTGGTAGGAGAGTACAAACGGCATCCCACCCTACTGTGGTCCTGAAACGGCCCACCAGGCTAATCCGGAGAGCGGAGCCGTCCTATACGAAGAGGGAGTTTTACCAGTAGCATATCATCCTGCCATGCAACGCCGAGACTCCCACCGACACTTCTACCCTGAAAGAGACCAACAGATGAGAGAAGGTGTGAAATCATAATGGAGATTAAATGGAGGAACAGGAAATTCAGAGGATGTAATTAAACTACGCAGCCATCGTCTGGCGATCCGAGAAAACCTTGAAAAACCCATGTGTCAGGTAGGTCGGCCACGGGAATCGAACCCAAACCTCCCCAACGCAGACCAAAGACGAATCACCTTGGTGAATGGTTCGCTATTTAGCTTATTTACATATAGGATGTTTCGAAACGACACCGAACGAATATATAGAAGCAGTTGCTCAGCTTCTATGTGACACATATAGATAGCTTTTACCGCCAATAGAGTAGCATAAAAATGCCCCAGAATGAGTGTGGATTAGGCAGATACAGGAACAAAGCCACGTGCCACACGCTATCGAAGCTCACAGGTAGGTAACATATCGTGCCGTCTGCTGTAGCAGTTTTTAAACATACCGATATGCTCCAGGGTAGCTTGCTACTATTAAGAATTTCTTTGGCATAAAGACGTTATTCTTTAGTTATTTATGTTCAACGTGTTCCAATATTACCTTATAACAATCCGTGATGGCAAATAAGCTGGTGGACATTTGCAACTTAAAATTTTTAGAGAACAATTAATGTCAGTGAGATTGAGGATGGAAGCATTAAATGATAAAAAGATCAGAGAACAATATCAAATAATTGTAGATAAAGTTAATCAAAACTAAATGCCTTATGCAATGAGACAAGAATATTATTTCACTGTGTTTAATAATACTAAATAAAGCATTTGTAAATGAAAAGGAAGCTATTGATTTTACAGTAACTGATTGAAGGCACTGTACAATTAAGATCAAAATGAGCAACTTTGGAACTGTCCGAATCATTATCGACATTTTCAAAAATAACTGCCCTTTCCCCATTACCTGAAAGGTAGGCCGGGAACACTGATAAAGAGCAAAGAGCAATGCCCTTGTTTTCGTGGCTTGTGCGTCCCAATAACTTTTGATGTTCGCACACCAGTGGTTCCTGCGGTGCTTAAGCACAAAATAATGTAATATTTAATGCTGCATAAAATTATACCTAAGGGAATTTCGAAGCTGCGAAACCGAAATTGGAAATAGTTAAGTTATAAACTACGAAATGGTGTCGTTTTGAAACAACCTATATATTACATGCCAACGTCGAGAACTGTCTTCGGGCATCCGGCGCATGGACACTCGCAGATAAATAGCCTGGAGTTACTCAGTAATGGACGCCTGAAGACAAGTATACTAATCCACCACATATGCCTCTATGGGTAACAATTCGTGAATTGCTGGTAACGTGAAAATTCTATTATCGAAAGCTTTACCTACGGATTGCATCCTAGATTAATATTTATTTATGACAAACGTATAGAAAATAATGCCACTTAACATGTGTAACATACACTATTATTTGAAGTTCTCAAATTAGGAAAATAGCAATAGAAACAACACAGTATCAATTCCAGAATCCTGTTTCGCATTATTTACAGTTTACATAATTTCTTGGATCCGGGGATTGGGCACTGTCGCCAGTCTTGATTTATGGTAGCTATGCCACAATGTGGGTCCTTCCCCCGGAGGAAAACTGAGGCGAGAAGAGACAGAGGGTGGTCGACCCAAAGAGTCACGACAGTGCAGACGGTAGGGTCCCTTTTACCATTGCAAATCCTCCGGTACGACAGTACAACCGCCATCCCATCCGAAGTGGTCAGAAAACAGGCCCATCATGTCGGCCCGGAGACCAGCAACCATCATACTGGAAGAGGAGGTATTTACCAGGAGTACATCATCCTGCCATTCACCACCCAGACATTCGGTGAGCCTTCTACCCTAAAAGAGACCATCAGATGAGTGATGATGTGAAATGATAATGAAGATCAAATGGAGGGACAGGAAATTCGGGGGATGTAATTAACCTACCCTGCATTCGCCTGGCAACCCGGGAAAGCCCCGAAAAATTCCATGGATCAGGTAGGTTGGCCAAGGGTATCGAACCCGCGCCTCACGAATGTGGTACACAGACGAAACTAGCCGAGCGGTTTTGTTCAACACGATTTGTTTATCTCTTTATACTGCTGGAAACAAGGATTGTAAGGGGGTGAAGGACTTACAAACCTAATCAAGAACTGGGAGTGTAGCTACTGAAAGGATAAGGGAGCAGATGGTAGAGCTGGACAGGTCAAAGGTTAGGGACGTGAGTAGGGTTAAATTAAAGTAATGGGCTCTCCATAACATTAACAAATATATTTTAAAGGTTGGGGAAATCAAATCAAACAACGCTCTCATTTATCTTGAAGAGATAAAGGGTGCAATCAAGACAGACTTTGAATCAATTAATACATAATAAATAAATATTACCTTTCTTGTAGTGTAGCGTAGAGTTCTGAACAAGAGGTGGCTGGCTAACGTTGATGAGTTGAGTTTTGTAAAAGTATTCACAAATTCTATGATGAGACTAAAGTAGCAGCATCCAATGATCTAACCAACTAACTGACTGATTAATTAATGACTAACTAACCACGATCTGACTAACCATGATCCGACTAACTAACCACTAACTGTTGATTGACTAACTAACCATGATCTGAGTAAACCTTCCTTACTGGCTGTAATCGTTTAAATGGAACTGACTTCCAAAGTGTCTGCCATCATACGACTCAGCGGCTCCTCCCAGAGGGTTTATATCCTATGGTGCAATCTTGTGCAACCCAAGAATGGCTCTTCTTAATTATTCTGTCGATTTAACAAAACACATATGAGCTTGCAGGTCAATACCACTGCTTACTCTGATCACTGAGTCATCCAACCTGTCTCAATTTGTTACTTTCTGCTAAAGCCTGGAGCTTACCACGAATGAAATGTGAACGTCCAATAATTAAAATATTTCCCAAATCTTGTTCAGACCTTATAAGCAACAATATAAAAATCTTGTGCAGTAAAGAGGACTTCGCAGTTGTTCCTGAAAAACTGAACTCATTTTATTTGTCATAGTTTCGGTTTCTCAGGCCTGACCTTCAAGGGTGAAGCGCTTATTTCATGTTTTTAAGTATTTAAGAATGTATTTTGAATTCATATGGAAAGAGCAATTTGTACAAAAATAGAAATGTAAAATTAGGTTAGTTATGAGATGATGTAATGTGAGTTAAATGTTATATAATACTGTCATTATTGGTAATTGCAAGAATGTAATTACGTAATGTGGTGACCTGGACCAGCGAAAGATCAGTTATTTGGTTGTTATGGTAATGTAGAGGGAAGAGAACTCCAATAATATCTAAGCTTAGCGTTCTTCTGCAAGCGACAGTCTTAGGTGTAAGACAGTGTGGCGCTCCGCGAGTGTGCAGAAACTGTTTTGTGTGAATGCATTTGTGTTGCACTAGTAGCATGTGCAGGAGAGAGAAGCAGTTAATCGATGCTACAACCATTGTTAGTTAAAAATGGCCGCATTTTCATCCTTTAAAGCTGTATCAGAATTTAAAATTGTTTCGCTGGAATAAAATCCACAATATTTAAAAGAAAAGAATTGCTGTTAATT
The DNA here is from genome assembly GCA_030765055.1 of Mantis religiosa. Taxonomy (NCBI): domain Eukaryota; kingdom Metazoa; phylum Arthropoda; class Insecta; order Mantodea; family Mantidae; genus Mantis; species Mantis religiosa. The sequence continues at coordinate 79,886,169 of CM060959.1, forward strand.
CTCCAACAATAGGTATTAACTTCCTATACTCCGCGACCACGCCCAGAGGTAAGATTTCTTGCTTCAGAGCTGCCGAAGAAGCTAAAGGATTTCTACAAGATCGTCACCAAAGGTGGCAAATAAATGATAATAACACTACACCTTCAATAATTCCATTTGCAACTTATTCCGTTGTAAGGAATAGAGGAACAAGAATCTCCTAATACAATGATGATGGTACAATTGAAAAAGTTGAAGAAGAAGAAGAAGAAGAAGAAGAAGAAGAAGAAGAAGAAGAAGAAGAAGAAGAAGAAAAAGAAGTGTGTCTTACAATATGGATTTTAATAGACATTTTTGGGGAAGTCAAAGGTTTTCCTTACAAAGAATAATTTGGGAAGAAGCTATTTATGGTATTTAACCAAAATTTTCTTTTTATGCTCACACATAGCACGGATGAACCTATTTCTAAAACCTTTAATTGCATTATGGAAACCTAAAGAAAAGAAAGTACATATCTGCTAAAGCTGGATATGAAAAGTTTTGATAAAATGCGAGAATTTCTGTAATTTGGAGGTTAAGGTATACAGACAGTATAATTAAGAATAACAATTCAAATCTCAATGTGATCTGGGTTTATGCAACTGCAAAATTATTTTCCTGTGTAATTCAAAACAGTTCCATTGTTATTTTAGTGAAGGTATTTTATTAATACTATAAAAACATGTTTCAGAAGTACCACGAAGGAACTCAAGTATTTGAAATGTTGTTGGGATGTTCCCGTCTCTACCACGGCCGCCTAAACTAATTCCATTACTTTACTTAAGTTTGTCTTACTTCGCCCTTTTTTCCTTCGATCGTAAGCGTAAAACCGATCTGGTTTCTGTGTCAGAGTTCTCACTTCAAATTACGAGTACTTCAAATTACTAGAAATATTTGACGAATTTCTCCAACGGTGGTATGGACAACCACTGCAAAGCTTGCCTTCCAGTCACTCAGGAGAAATATTTCCACACTCGCTCGATTGACATTGGTTCATAGTTTGCTTCGCAGTTGAATTCAAAATAATAAAAAATTGTAGTGAGACATGTATGATAAGTAACTTCTGCCAACCTTAACTAAACTCGGTACAGAAAACAGAAACAGCGGCATATTTCATTGCAGTCGACATGTTCATGAATCACTTTTCTAAATCACTTTTCTAAACAATATAGTTATACTACAAAGGGGGTACGTTACGTAGTTAAACTCAAGCAATCCAGTGGAAGTTTGATAATTCCAGGCTCAAAAACCTCTTGGAGCTCCTAGAGAAAGGTACGAACTGTGGACCAAAGAGCACGGAAATTATCCTTTCCTCTACCGAGCTACCGAGAGACCCAAAAGCATCCGAACCGGCTGCGTGGTTTTACCTGTCTGCTCCCTCGGTTGTTTTTGAGTCTCACGGTAGAAGGCGCTGCATTAATTTGTGCGACTCGTAGCGGCAAGGTCTAGATTCACGTATCCCGCGCATAGCACTAAATCTAAATTCGTTAACAGTCAAATTATAGAAAGGAAAGTGTGATAATGAGACACCAGACCAGTACTTCTGCCTGCCTCCGTAACGTGGTGGTAGCGTGTCTACTCACATTCAAGACGTCCCGAGTTCAAATCTTGGTCAGGAATAAAAAAAAAACTTGAGTAAGGTTTGTCCTGGAGGTTTCCCTTATTCTGAAAGACGAATGTCCTCTATGGATGCGGGCTCATTGGAATAAAATTTCATTCATCTTCAGATATGCCTTAACATTTGGCGGACGTAAATTTAAAAAAAAAAGACCAGTACTTATCTACCAAAGGGAAGGTGAGATGAGGGCGGCCGACCCAATGCGAGCTTCACAGTTTACCGTGTTAGCAATGTGTGTCAAGTTGTCATTGAGTAGGTCATGGCACGAGAATTCCAACTTCAGTTAATTACATCAGAAGCTCTCAACATTTGCACTTCAAGCTCGGCTGATAGTCCGTGTTAAACGAAGCAGCACTCCAGCTGCATCACAATGTGCATGCCTGGAGCATTTTTACTTTTCCACCCAGTTAATCTTCGTGCCAGCTTCACCCAGGTGGTAGTTGGTACCAACAAACTTTTCCCTGCAAATTATTTCTTATTTATGATCTAAATATCTTATAGATTGACATTTTAAGTAAAGTTATTAAAATTCTTGAAACTTGGCAGTAAAAACAAATGACACCAGAAATAATACATTTAAGATATGCTGCCAATGAATGGCTACATGTTTCCGCTGATGGTTCCAGCTTGACAAATAATGGAGGTACTGGCACTGGTACAATATGCCCACTCTTCTCTTTCTACAAAAGATTAAGTTCAAATGCTACGAATATTTATGGAGAAATTTTGGGATTCCTTCAGAGCTTTTAAAATCTTCTATATTATACGTATAATTAAATTTTTAAAAATTGTATTATTATCTGACTCTATAGTAGCTATATTATCCATAACATTTACTGACACCAAAAACCCTAAATATTGCAGAATGCCCTAAAATCATTAAACATTTAATTAATTTAAATAAAAGACTAATACTTCAATGGATACTAACACATTGTGGAATATATGGTAATGAAACAACTGAATTTCTAACCAAAAAGGCAGTAAAATTACCTCAAGCTCATTTGAGCTGAGTTATATCTATTAAAAGAATAATTATATCAACGTATAGTCAAAAAATTAAAGAAGATAATATTGTGACTTTGTGGGTCCGTAGAATTAAAAGTCTTGTTTGTAGAAATTTAGAATACTCTTTATTACAAATAAAACACACCTTGTGCACCTCTTAAGAATGCCGTGGCATACACAACAGCTGTCCTCAAGGTCTCTCGTTGCTTCACCACACGTAAACAAACGAAGGAAATTACAGCGATACACTTCAAATGTCCACACACTAACAATTACTGCACAGCTGCAACTCAATTAACAGCTGACTAGCAACTAACTACCGCTCTCAAACTTTGCGGGATTTTTATACCTCCAGTCATTGTTCTAGAAACTGTCGACGTTTCAAGGCCTTTCGCGGCAGCAAGAGAAAGACGGAACTATCCAGACATCACGCTGTCTCTTTCTCTCTCAGCAAGCGTTCAGCGCTTGCACTACTATATCTTTCCTTCCTATGCACGCGTGGTACTTGGTTGTCGTGGCTTCAACACAAGAAAATGCGATCGGTGACAATATATTTCAAACGGAAGGAACAATTTGTAAAAAGTTATGTAAAAGCATCACTAGAATCAATACTTTTTTCAGTGTTTGATATGCATGTCTTCCCATGTTTGAATTATCGTGTTTAAAGGCACTTAGTTAAGTATACTTTTTTCTAAAATAGTGAGACATCAAAACAGGCATTTCTGGTGAAATATCGAACTTTTAGATTAAATACTATACTAGACTTAACCATAGGTATCAGAGGAAATATCATGTAAAGCATAATTTGGGTTGTAAAAGAAAAGAGAGGAGAAAATGTCTTAAGAACCTTTTCGTATCCCTGCAGGATACACACGTACTCGTTTTTGAGCTCTCTCTCTCTCTCTCTCTCTCTCTCTCTCTCTCTCTCTCTCTCTCTCTCTCTCTCTCTCTGAGTCACTTCCGTGCATGAACACGCAGCAGATATATACAAAAACAATACAACCGCTTTTAAAATTCGGTTTTGATAATGGAGCCCTCAAGATATTTCAAATAATGTCTCGATACTACTTTTTTTTAATTTACTGAAGTGCATACTTTCGCTATCTTTGACATAATTATCGGAATACTTTTATCGTTTGGATTCACTTGCACTGAGAACGTTTTATTCCCGAAGCAGGGTACTTTCCGACACCAGACTGATACCGAAATTAAAGGATTGAAACAAGTAAAGAATCATAATGGATTTCAAAGGAATGTTGGTTCTTTGTTACAACACGTGCAGGTGCAGTTGAGTCGAATAGCAGTTGGGGTGAATAGTTGTTTTAATAAAAGAAACGTAAGAAACGGTGTTCTTAGCAGAGTTCTAAAGGGTAGCAGTTGACTTTGTTTGAATAGGGTATTCTTCGGACCCTTAATAATGGCATGACAAAATAGTCACAAAGGGAATCTTTAGTAGAATAAAGGGCTCCGAGAAAGTGAAAGTTACACACAACCACGCGCAGCTGTGGAGGACATTCAGTTGGTGGCTTGTGGCAGATTAAGAAAGTCATCGCCTCTGTCTTGGTCGAAGCCAGACCAGAAGCAATGAGAGAAGATATTTGTCGGCTCATATGTACGTAAAGCATGAATCAAGTTTTATCGAGTAATAAGCATTTCACATGCAGTAACTCTAAATAGCGATATTGGTAACCCTTGGTCGGTAACTTCAAGTTTGATGTAATGATAAAAAGAAGCAGTCAGTAAATCAATTTGAAACGCATTCCGGTGTCATTAAAACCACCCTTCTCATACATATCCACGCATACCCTGAGATAAACCTCACTTCTTTACCCTGAGATAAACACTATTGCTTCAAACTGTCCCGTGAACGTGGAACTGTGCGCCACCATCACCTTGCTGCTTCAGGACATTTACATGTTCATGAAAACAGTTCTATAAAATGCCATTTTAGGCAGTTCACGATCGCAATACAAGTAGAAAATTCTTTCGCTCAGTGCTCAAAAGCTTTCAACACGTTGAGAATGCCAACTTTGGTTTGTTGCGGAATGTGACAATCGCCTCACTCAAGAAGGCCGTGAATCTGAAGGCCCAGAATAACTATTTAAAATTGTAATAGGCGTACAATCAGTATTCCAATTTTCTAAAAAAAAAATGAGTAACTTTGTAAAAACTTTTAATCTATTAATTAATTAAAACGTTTTGTTTCGTTATTTTCATCGTTTTATTATTTCCACTACGTCCCTTATATAGAAAGTTGTGATTTTCTAAAAGTCATGTTGCTAAGCAAGACAAATGAACATCGCAACCCGATGAATACCATGACCACGAGAAAGATAAAATAATACCGTATATTTATATATAATCCATATCATATCTATAAATATTCAGGAAGGTATAAAATACTGTAGGATGTACGTGTTAGAACGATTTTATTTTGCTCACAGGCCGGCAGCCTCGTTTCGAAGTCACACCTACTCACAAAATAAAATCTTTCGTTTAACTCTATCAAATAATAACATTTTTATTTTTCTCGATTTGATTGTCTTAAGTTTTTGTTGGTTAAATTTCTCAATTACATACAATTTATTACCACATGGTTAATCAGTGCATTGTTTTGTTCTTTGTACCAATTAAGGGATGGATGTTCGAAATATAGAATTAATTTCAGGATGTGTTTGTCATTTATTTAGATCATTCCTAACCTTCATAGTTTATTTAGTTCTTGGCTATATGTGTGTATTATGATGATTTATCCTGCATTGTGAAACCGGCCTTTTAAAGCACATTTAACTCTCCTTAGCCGTAATTTTGTATATTCCTTCTGATAACCTAGTAGTATAGTATGGAAAACTCCCAGTATTGCTAGAGATGTGCTATTGTTTTTTAACCTATTCACAAATAATATAATGTGTAGTAAGAACCGTGATACTTATTAGGTCGAGAATGTATTGTGACTTGTGGGTTCGTAGAATTAAAAGGTCAAGTTGCAGAAATTAAAACTCTCCTTTATTTTCGTAGATATACACTGCTCAATTCTCACGTAACATCCCATCACATATACACAGTCTTCCAAGGTCGATGGCAATAACAAACAGTGACAACTGATTACATTAGCTCTCGTTACAGCAACACTCTTGTTACACAGCTGTCTTTACAACAACACTCTCAGCTGTTCTCTCGTTCACAACACTGTTTCACAACTAACTCATTGTTTTATAACTTGCAACTCTGCTTGTTTCACAACAACTCTTGGCGAGTCGGCACTTCCTTAAATACCTCATTCCTAAGTTCAAGAAATTTCCGGAACAATAAAGAAAAACAAGTTTTCTCTGTCAATCGAGATATCACCAGAACCTTCCAAACATTGAAACTCTATCTGTCAAGAAGTACCTAGAAAAGACACGAATGTTCTAGAATGTAACTATATCGGTGCCGGCAAGTCTTTCACCTCTGTGATAAACTATCCGTCTCTTGCTTATCGGCGCTTATCTTCTTTATCGTTAATTGTCGGCTCCTTGTAAGCGCTAGCCGCCTATCAGTTCCTTTGTGTGCGCAAGTCGCTATATCGCGATCGGGTTCGCGACAGTATATAGGAGATACGAGACTCACATAGTCGAGATCTGATAAGTAATTTACAGTTCGTCGTTAGCCAATTGTTTGCAATAATTGGCAAACTGTGATAAGGAATAATAAACAAAAATGCTTTTCCATATTTTATTGAACATTAAGAAACAATAATGAATTGAAATGTGAACAAATGAAAAGCTACATGAAAATTATGTGTGCAAAGCCTTCTTATTTACTCCTTTGTTAATGAATTAATTGAAGTAACACATGTCTTGGTGGTTATATTGTGACTTTGTGGGTTCGTGAAATAATAAAACGATGTTACGAAACACAAAAACTACACTTTATTTTCCTAGCAAATACATTCGTCACCATTACAGTTTGCTAGCTAACCTTAAACTGTTTATTTTTCCAACTCTACCTTCAACTGTCTGTCGCTACCGGTAACGATTGGTTCCGAAGTTTTCCGAATCTCCTCCGGTCATCATTTTTCATCGGCTTCGCGAGTCTACCGCCAGGGCGACACTGCTCCCTCCTCAAGGCTGGTCGTCCCGAACAGCGCCTTCGTAGTGGGCCAGGCGATCCAGGTGTACCACCAACATCTTTCCTCGGGGCACCTTCTGGATGCGGTAGACCACGTCGTTAATCCTCTTCACCACACGGTACGGTCCTTGCCATGACTGCTGAAGCTTCGGGCAGCGTCCCTTGGTCCGGGTCGGGCGGTACAACCAGACGAGGTCACCTTGCTGGAACCCTTGGCTGTTGGCTTGCCTGTCGTATCGGCCATCTCGTGCATGTCGTGGAGGTGGTACACCAGATTCTCCACATCCCTCAAGAGTGGCCCCAAGTCTGCGTCCGCCAGCTGCTCCCTCCTCAGGCCTGCGCTATCCCAGCCATCCTCAGGCACTGCCGTGACTACTCGAACTGCTGCGGCACGCTCCTTCCGCCGGCTGACGGCGCGGATTGTCACTCGAGGGGATGGTGGTAATGGCGCAGACGTACCCCTCTCCACGCCGGGCCTTACTCGTTTTCCGGCTGCTCTTCCTGGTGTGGGCAGTCTCTCAGCAGGTGTCCGGGCTGTCCACACTCCCAACACAGGCCACTAGGTGTTCGCCGGCGTCCCTCAGCTGGTCTTCTGTCTCCGGCGTAGTGGACACTCCTCATTCTCGACGTCGGGATAGATGCTACCTTGGCCGCCTTCATCCTTAATGCCGCTGTCAGCGCCTCGTGGATGGTTTTATATTCGCCGAGCATTAGGCGCTGACGAATCTCCGTGTCCCGTACCCCGTCGACAAAATTGTAGGCGGCTTCCCGGGATACGAACTCCAGTGGCAGGTCAACCAAGGCCTTGCTAGCCAGCTGCTCGATCGCTATGGCGAACTCCTGCAGCGTCTCCCCCGGCTGCAGCGACCTTGCCTTTAGCTGGCTGCGGTATGCTGCGGCTAAGCGGTGGTTCCCGAAGCGATTCTCCAGGGCCTCCCAGATGACCTTGGGCGCCGCCGTCGTCTGCACCGCGTTTAGGATTTCCGCGGCCCGTCCCTGGAGGCTGGCTATTAACTGTGTGGCCTCCTCCTCCGGTGACCATCTGTTGTGCTTGTCCACTGTGTCAAACTGGCGGCGGAAGACCTCGAATGTTGACGCGCCGTCATATTTCGGAGGTTTGACGCGCGCCGATGTTGTGTCGTGTCCCGGTGCGTCAGCCTTCAAATCCTTCAGTCTCCTGCCGACGACGTCCTCCACCATAGCGTTCAGGGACTTGACGCTTCTGTCGGCCTTTCCCTCCAGGTTGTTTACGCGGTTCGCGAGGTCTTCGACGTCTTCGTCCACTTGGCCCATCCGCTTGCCCAGCTCCGTCACGTCATCCCTCACGCCGGCCAACTGTTCCTCAAATTTGGCGGCGAGGACCTCGTTCGCCTCCTTCATTTCCGTGGCCAGACTGTCGTTCGCTGCCTTCATTTCTGTGGTCAATTCGGTCTTTATTTCTTTCAACTCTGCGGCCAGGTTGTTATTTGCCGCTTCTGTTTTTGTTGTTAACTCGTGCATCTTCGCGGCCAAGTTGTTATTTGCCGCTTCCGACTTCGCTGTTAATTCGTTCATCTTCTGCAAAAGCATTTCCAATGCCGATTCCATGACCATAATGTTCGGTGATGTTGTTGTCCCGCTTCCTGACACCAGTTGTGACTTTGTGGGTTCGTGAAATAATAAAACGAGGTTACGAAACACAAAAACTACACTTTATTTTCCTAGCAAATACATTCGTCACCATTACAGTTTGCTAGATAACCTTAAACTGTTTATTTTTCCAACTCTACCTTCAACTGTCTGTCGCTACCGGTAACGATTGGTTCCGAAGTTTTCCGAATCTCCACCGGCCATCATTTATCATCGGGTTCGCGAGTCTACCGCCAGGGCGACAATATTATTTGTTTATGTAGTCGAAGTGAATCTTTCTATTTTTAATGGTTACTATAAAGCAATAAACTGTTGACAATGATTAACTTATAAATCAAGTTTTGAAAAAAAAGTTGAAATTTATTGCCTGTAAATTTTTTATGATAGCTAAAGAATTGTTGCAAAATGAACAGGTGATTTATATAAATCAAGGAAGAGGGTATTTTAAATTGTTATACCTTCTCTTATATCCCGTGGTTATTTTAAAGCCATACAGACTTCAAAGAATACATACATTTCTGATATTAATATTAAGTCAATATGTGCAAAACGATTTCAAAGAGATTCCTTACCCTAGGCCAGCAATTTAAACAACTGGAAACGGTACATGTATTTTAGCCGATGAGAAAAATGCTCTTCGCAGCTGTTAATTACAAATATCCCCTACGTACCTTTTGATGTCATGCCCAGAGCAATTGTCGCTGTTTATATAATGAATTGCGGAAATAGTCTCTGTTTCTTGGGGCAAGCATTAACTCTCCGTGTATTTTGACCTTATATGAATTAAAACAATTGTTTTTTCTTTCATTCAGTTCTTCGAATTTAGTTACCTCACCTTCATTGTTCCAAATTTCACATTTGTATTGAACATTCTCTGAAATGACTCCTATCCTACATTTCTCAATTCTGCCTTCCTTTAGGGTATTGTTTTGCTTACAAATACAAGAACAACTGAAGAGAAGAAAAGCAGGCTATTGATGAATATTCCAAAAACTACCTTGCCGAACATTTAATTAATGGAATTAAGCATTTCCATTTCACAACAATATCGAGAAAATAAGTCCAACTGTACTGTTTCCCTCCGCACTGTTTCCTCCACCTCTTCGGTCAGGGACACTTGCTTTTAATAGAAAGCAGAGAGTATTTCTAATACTGCCCTAAAAACATATGTAAATTCCCCATTGGTACTGCGTTGCCACCCCTTAAGGAAGAAAAGGAGCAATAGTAGTGTTTGCGTTTATCAAAAGTATTTAGAAATCAGATCTCATTCATACTGACAAATCTCAAACTTCACTCCCATAGAATATTTCCCGCCGCTTCTTCCTGGGATAGTTTGAGATAACAGATCTACGGTTTCTTGTGCTAAAGAATGTGTGCCAGACCGCTAGAGCGCTTCGTCGCTCTATCTCATATGCTAACAGGTGTGTCAGGTAACAATCTATCCTTTTATTAGGACCTTCTGCACATATCTGGACTTCGCTGACTCCGCCTTCTGCTAACCTGTGGTCTCTCTTGGCCTCATTCCTTCAACCACGGAGGTGTGACGTCCACTCTTGTTAGGTGGGTCACCTAACCAAATTTGGTATTCATTAAAAAATTCTGTTTTGAGGTATTTAAACACACAGATCTCATTGCCCTGTCACTACCTATTAATACAGAAGGCTTTAGAATCTACCTAAAAAATTCTATGTACATAATATGCTTCTCAAACCCACAGAATAAAAGAGGAAAATCCTCCATAAAGCACACTTTTGGAACAACATCCGCGCGTGCGTGTGTATATATGTATATGACTTAATACGTTTTTGTGAATAACACAACTGATAAAAATGTTTGATAAGATAAACCTAATTCAGTAATTAAGTTCAATTAAATTGGTGTTTTTGAGAGTACCCCTCCGAATGTCTCCTATTCATAACAAATTCCTGGACTTCCATTTTCTTAGAAATGACTGTAATTGTCGTGATTAAAATACATACCATATATTTAAGATATTTAAATATAAGTAACATACACATCTTCAATTTTCGGGTGGTCTGTGAAAGAATGTATCATTATTTTCTATTATATTTGATTATTTTATAGTTACATCTGGTAAACGATTGGAGATAGAAAAAGATAAAGCTCAACACACAAAATGCATAAATATATTTAAGTCACACAATATATTTCAAATAAACTATTTTACCATAAGCTTTATCTGAAATATCGGCTATCGCTTTTGACATTTTAGTTTTCTGGTATTCAATGTTTTAGCGATATCAGGGAAACTGAATTCGAATTTTTCATTTACGGAGTTCTTAACTACTATGGCTGAGCGTATAATTTTATATTGGGCGTGAAAGTACGCTTACGTTTGCTCAAAGGGCTCTTTATCAGGCTAAATCTCCCAGGAAGGAAGGATGAAATGAGGGAATCGCAGGAGGCCTTAGGGTAACAGAGATGCGCGGTGGTCCGTAACAAGTGATGAGTTTGTAGAAAAATTTTGCCTCTCTCTTACATTTGAAATATTAAGTCATCCATAATAAAGAGGATACCTGAAAATAGTTGCACGAAATTCGAAATATAAATTTAACTAATATGGGTTCAGTAAAATAAAATGGTTTGTAAATAAAACCTCAAAAAAAAAAAAATGTTTTGCTGTCGCTTATAAAGTACCAACACAAAAAATAATGTTTAACAATAACGGTTTTGAATGAGTAGAGTCAGACTGAAAAATGCAATGCCATAGCCGGGATTTGAACCACGGATATCCCGCTCTCCGTGCGGTGGTAGACCACTAGGGGTTCTCACATTCTATGAGACACGTACCTTTAGTGGCGACTTACTGTGCTGTAAGTACTTAAGTCCCAGCCTTCATAGTTAAACCACTATGTTTTTATTTTAGGTAAATTGATGGAAATAATCATTTCTTCCACACTAGCCGTGTGTAGGCTAAGGTTTGAATCAATTATAAGTCATATGAGTCAGTTTGAGAATTTAATGTCGTATCGGCACGTTGCCCATAGTAGCTCAGAGGTTTAGAGCAACGCACGAAGAGCGGGAGATCCATGGTTCAAATCTTGGCTATGACATTGAGTTTTTCTGTCTGACTACTCATTTAAACATCAGCCTGCACACGGCTAGTGTGGAAGAAATGATTATTTCCATCAATGACGGTTTTGCTAATTCAAATCCAGCCTGTAGATCTCCTTCTTCTACATTTCTGAATCAGAATTCATTTAAGCGAAATGAAGCTGCTCGTAATGAAAGCAGGTTTTAATTTTATTTATGCATCTTCGTGGACTGCCAGAAGGGTACAAGGAAGAAGACACATTTTCTGCACGAATCATTGCTATCTACAAGAAGACTAGTAACAGTTCTCACTTGAAGTAAAGTTAGAAGAAATCACCTCAGGCGTGGCTAATGCTGGTTGTAAATTCTGAACTTCATTCCAGAGTTTTGTAGTAAAGTGGCATTCATTCAGCAAGTTCCAGAGTGTCTTTCCTAACTCAACCGAAGCTTCACATTCACTAAGCTGATTGTCAAAATTACTGTTGAAAGTCAGGCTTTCATTGTTACTAAAACTTCTGTGTTCATTAGAAATAAACAAGAATTTCTTTTTTCATGAAATAAACCTTCATTTTAAATTAGTAGATAGGATAAGTTAGATTGAGTACACCACAAAAGGGGCAAAATGGCGGCAATGCGTAATATAGGAATACTAGGAAAGGCAATAAGAGCATACATTGGAGTAGAAGAGCAAGAGAAGGACTAGACTAGGTTAGGTTATGTTTAGTTGGCACAAGTTAGGATATAAGAGGGCTGTAGAAAAGGGAAGAATTGGACGAATAGAATAGGATCATGTTAGGTGAAGTGCAGTTAAGTAGATTGAGTAAGTTAGGTTATTTAGCTTGTAGTAGAATAGTAGAAAGCTTAGGTTGAGTTGAAAGTGTAGAATAGATTAGGTTAGGTTATAATAGAACAGTAAATTAGGAGAGCAAATATTAATTTACTTTAGGTAGAAAGAGTAGAATAGATTAGGTAGGTTATAATAGAATAGTAAATTATAAGAATAGAGCTTAGCTTAGGTTAGGTTGAAAGGTTTGAACAGATTAGGTTGGATTGTAATAGAATAATAAATTAGACGAGCAGAGCTTAAGATAGGTTAAAAGGGGTAGAATATGTTGGTTTGGTTATAATTAAATAGTAAATTAGAGGAGCGGAGATTAGGTTAGATTGGGTTATAAGCTAGAATAGATTAGCTTAGGTGAGAATAAAATAGTAGAGCAGAAGAGCGGAGCTTAGGTTAGGTTAAAAGAGTAGAACAGTTTAGTTTAGGTTATGATAAAATAGTAAATTAGATGAGCAGAGCTTAGATTAGGTTAGGCCAAAAGGGTGAGCACATTAGTTTATGTCATAATAAAGTATTAAATTAGAAGAGCAGAGCTTAGGTAAAGTTGAAAGTGTAGAAGAGAATAGGTTAGGTTATAATAGAATAGGTAAGCAGAAGAGCGGAGTTTAGGTTAGGTTAAAAGTGTGGAATAAATTACTTTGGGCTATAATAGAATAGTAAATTAAAAGAGCAGAACTAAGGTTAGTTTAGATTAAAAGGGTAGAACAGATTACTTTAGGTTATAATATAATAGTAAATTAGATGGCCAGAGCTTAGGATAGGTTAGATTAAATGGGTAGTATAGATTAGTTTAGGTTAGATTAAAAGGTTAGAACAGATTAGTTTAGGTTATAATAGAATAGTAAATTAGAAGGCCAGAGCTTAGGTTAGGTTAGATTAAATGGGTAGTATAGATTAGTTTAGGTTACATTAAAAGGGTAGAACAGATTAGTTTAGGTTATAATAGAATAGTAAATTAGAAGGCCAGAGCTTAGGTTAGGTTAGATTAAATGGGTAGTATAGATTAGTTTAGGTTAGATTAAAAGGGTAGAACAGATTAGTTTAGGTTATAATAGAATAGTAAATTAGAAGGCCAGAGCTTAGGTTAGGTTAGATTAAAAGGGTAGTATAGATTAGTTTAGGTTATATCAGAATACTAAAGTAGAAGAGTTGAACTTAGATTAGGTTAAAAGTGTATAATAGACTAAAATAGAATAGTGAGTAGAACAACAGAGCTTAGGTTGGTTTAAAAGTGTAGAATAGGTCACTAGAAAAGAACTGTTAGGTTAGGACAGGTTTGCATACCACGTACACGGAAAAAGTTTACGTTAAACACAAAGTACATTATAAAGCATACAGCTAAGACGGAAACACACATACGCTGGCGCAGAAATCGTGCCAACAATCATCACTGAATATCTATCAACCTGCTCCATTTATCGCGTTTCATATATTTGGTCATGGCCGCCATCTTACCGGTTTTCTTTTCGATGCCCTCAGTCTACTATAAGGCATTACATTGAAACAAAAGAATTCCATACCGGAATTGCATACAAAATGCATTTCCGTTATAAAATGAAGAACGTTTTTACAAAAAGGTCTGTGTATATCTATCACCTTTGGAGAGCATAGCTGAAAATCCAAAATACAGTTAGATGTCCGACTAATAATATCCTCCCATCCAGAATTATCCTCTATATGGAAAAATGTTAATTTTTTTAAATGGCTCCAATGATTTTGAACTGCATCACCATCTATTTATGATACTTTTATAATAAATCTAAAATGTATATGTCGAATTACTTTCTGCATACTCTCTCGTCTTCAATTTTTCTTCTTTTGAACAATTAGTAAACGTTTAGAGGTAGACAAAATCTTACTGATACAAAAAAATCGAGATAAACGTAAACAACATAAATTTATCAAATAATATTCCAGGTATATTTTAATTATGCAGTATTTATTTCGTTTTAACCAATCGAGTGAATCAATAAGGCCTTTGTTTTATGAAGTCAAAATTACATGTCAAAACTACCAGGTTTTGTAGGGGTTTAAAAGGTAAGGGGTTTTACCCTTTAACCTCATGTAACTGGGAGCGTAGCTGTGGATAAGATAGAGCAGAAGAAACATCTAATTCAAAATGAACTTATTAACTATATTCCAAAAATGCATAGCGTTTCTACAGGGCACTCCCTGGATCTGAATGAGATCAGGGGCGCTTTAGTAGCATTCAAATACATAATGATGTAGTGCAACTATACCTTTAGAGATGCGCTGTTTGTATGGCTGAACCTTGTGCATCTGACAAGAGATGTACGGTCCGGTGCACCCTGCTAGCGATCTTACTCGTTGTAGCACATTAAGATAAACTCTTGTTAATGGTTATAGAGAAATCAAACATCGAGACCATCAAAAAGTCTCCTCTCAAATCTCTCTGTTAAGTCCCCGCGGGTGCTAACTCAATCAAGCTTAAATAGGAGTCCTACCCATAAGCCAACTCAGCAATTCCCACGTTAACTGTTAATTTCCTCCCAACTATTGCACCATTTAGTGCAATCGTTGTTTACTAAGTTGAGAACATGTTTAGGCCTGTTACTGGCCACCTGTGCATTATTTCCCTTGACTAGCAGGATGCATGATTCACCATTCCAAAGTACATGTTTTGCCAGTCCGCAGAATTTAAGCTTAATCATCAACAAACAGCTTTGCCCAAACTCAATGCACAGAAAATAAATGTTACATAACAATGATTATAGTAATTTCCAGATCTTGCTCAGCCTATACACGCATAATATTTCTAATATATATATATATATATATATATATATATATATATATATATATATATATATTAGTTATTGGTTTGAAGTTTACAATAATTTTACATAATTTTCTAAATCGGAACTCGTGATTCCTCTTTTCTTTCTCAACATGCAAAGATAAGGGCATTTAAAGGCTATCATCTAGCTGCATTCCCTTTCGATCTTAGAAGTATTCCTTGTGCTATTATACATACCAAAATATTTAGTAAAACTATTTATACAAATGTTTATCTCTATTAACATTAATTTAAACAAAAATAAGGTTTAGTAGAAAAAGCAAACCTTTCAGCTCTTTTATTTTACAATGTGCATGCAGTGCCCTCAATTAGCTGTTCATTTTGTTCGATCAGTATAAAGGAAAATAAAATATATATCTTTTGTCGTTAAATTACCAAGGACTGATTTTCTATATTTCAGTTATTTTATTTAAAAATCATTCTGATATAGCTAACACTGACATGGTGTACCAAGCAAGCACATTTGCTATACAAACATTCAGCTTTGATTACCACATCGGTCTACTGTCTGTGTATTATTAATTTCGAGCTTTGTATGTGTAGTATTATGTATATGTTTAGAGTATGACCATTAGTTGCAATCGATACAGACAGTAGAGACAAACACAGAATGATGAGACATTGCCCCACAAATTTAGCATGGGGCTTGTCATACGAGAAGATTCCCTTTCATAGCACAACTAAGATACGCTAACGTATCTAAAAGTAATTGTGAAAAGACAAACTGCTGATATCGTTTCCGTTAATATCACGATTTCGAGACGCACTATCTATATTTTGAGCCCAGTAATTGACACAAAGTAATATCAGATTGAAAACTACTTTATTGTTTTTCAAAATATTCTCGTTTATGATCAATACACTTTTGCATCCGTTTAAACAATTTGTCAAAGCATTTATTCCAGTCCTCTTCAGACACTACCAAAACATGGTTTTTGAAGACATCAACTGCTTCTTACGCCGACCAAAATCGTTGTCCACGCAATGTTTCTTGATCTTCGGGAACAAAACAAAGTCCTTTGGTGCCAAATCAGGACTGTATGGAACATGGAAATACTCTTTTCTTAGACATGTGTGCGCTCGCATTGTCTTGATAAAAAACGATCTTCCTTACTTCACCGAAAACTTCCGGCAAACAAATGGTTGTGTGCCATTCGACATTGACCGTTGTACGTTCCTCTAAAGGCACTATTGCCACATGGCCAGTTTTGCTGAAAAAGCGGGCGACCATTTGCTTCGAAGTGCTTGGAATGCGAACCACTTTTGTGGGATTTGTTTCATCTTGAAACACCCGTACAATCGACTGCTGTTTACGTTCCGGCTCAAACGCATATATTCACAATTCGTCACCTGTTAGTCTTATACACGTCTTTTGAGGCACCGTCGTTGTATTTCTTGCGCATTTCTGTACAGCAATCGACACGAGCATTTTTTTGAGATTCCGTCAAAATATATGGGATCCAACAAGAGCAAATCTTTTTCACGGCTAAATAATCATACAATATTTTATATATACTATCGGAACTAACACCTAGGGTTGCCTTAATATCACAATTAGACGCATGACGATCTTGCATTATTCGTTTTTGCAGAGCCAATGTTTTCTGACACAACAACTGATTTTGGACGATCTTCACGAACTTCATCATTGAGCGAACGGCGGCCACGATTAAATTCGTTATACCAGCGTTTCGCAGTGGCAAAGGATGGAACTTCGTCGCCAAATGTGGAAGTTAGTTGATTGATGCTCTCTTGTTCTGATAATCCACGTCGAAAATCGTAGTGAATCATTGCACGAAAATTTTCCCGAGTTAATTCCATGTTTTGATTGAGACACAGTTTTTAAGTTAATGTAATCAAAACAAATGACGCTCTATTGACAAAATGTCTGAAGTAGATTATGGTCAACAATTCCAAGTTTCCATTGGAAACGTCAGATAGCACCTACAGCATTTAGGGTTGCCAAGGCTCAAAATATAGATAGTGCCCATCGTAGTCCTGAAATTCCTGGTCACATTTAACTCTTTGCTGCACGAATTATTTTGCTACTTATGTCGGTCTTGCTGTACTTGCTAAACCGGTTCTCATATCACTTTCTACGGTGTCTCAACGCAATCGATTCGAATAGCCATGATCATTAAAGCAACACGTTCAGTTTGGCCATCCATTCAAAGCTAAACGCCGTGAGCTCGAATCTCGGCAACTACAGTCAAACGTGCCTGTGGTAAAGGACGGGGAGGGCCCAAGAAAAATAATCGGTGTGATGGCATGCTTGTATGTTGACGGGGTATCATTTCACTGCAGTTCCTTGGATTTTGTCTTTTTATACTAAAAGCACTACAATGTAAATGTCAAACGTCTTAAAATTGTGTGAATAATTGACAAAGGCCAGTACAATATTATAACAACTAAAGAAGGGCACCAAAACATTATTCAAGGTGAACAAAGCCTAATGTTGCCACCTGAAGCCACCATGCTTTAAAGGGTTAAGGAAGCATGCTGGGCTATGAGAACACTTACTTCAGCCTGACGTATGCACCAGAGACCACGAAATTCCAATGGCCTGAATAAGCTCTCGTAGCGCTATACGCGGCAAGAAACGGAATCAAGAACACTAGACTAGGAAATGTGCAGTAAAATCATTTGTACATTCACAACAGTGGGCAGATATAACTATATACATGTAACACCATAGTTTTTAATGCAGTGTGATTTCTATTTTATTTCATCTACAGATATAGATATGTTTTGTGCAATTAGAAATTACAAACATGTTTATATGCTTCCTTTTGTTTCAGGTAAGCTTCATTACTTTCCTCAGTGTTTTGGTACAATTCGATATGGGTAAGTTATTTTTATATAAGTATAATTGGACGAAGTCTACGCATGCCTGATTCTATGTTAGAAATTTTCTAGCTTTCATACAAAATCTTATAACTGTCATTATTATGGTTATTATTTCAAGGTTATATGCAGCAGTAGTCAATTTTAAACAAAGATACATTCCGGAAAGCATTAGCTCTCAGCGAACAAACTAGTAAACAAAGGTTTGTTAATATATTATAATTTCTAACTCAGGTTATGATTTACAGATGCAGAAAGGTTTCAGAGAAAGAACTAAATGAATTAGTCATTTTTATATTTAAATGTTACATTTATACATTAACTATCGAATATTTAAGGTACCTTCTATCATGGTAAGATGTATTACTGTGCCTGCCAGTGTACAAAATCTTCTGGATACTCAAAGGTGCTATCACAGAAATTTCCTATAAACCTCGTTGCATGACATATTCTGTGAGGGATTCAATCTCCAGGGTTACACTTCTTGGTATCAATAGCTACACAAATAATAAATGTTAGGGATTATACTTAATGCTTTTACGCAGACAATCGAGAGTGTAGTGGATCCATCTTATTTAGAGATGTTTGACGTATAAAGCTTACGTGGGCACAAGAGGTGCTATGACTTTATCATCTACCTTGTACTTAAAATAGATATTGCATTCCACCCTAAAATTTGACAATCGAGATTTCACCATTCATGCTTTGACTTTCCAGAAAAGCATATTTAGAACAACGCTGGTGAGTAGGGCATCTGCATGTTTTTATAAACACTACAACTCGAAACTAATATTTATTTACTTTCTAACAGACCAATTGCAAAATTACTAAATTAACATGAAATAATTAACTTTTATGCGAAGTCTAGTTCATTCGGAAGGCACTTTTCTGTCGCCGGTTGTAAACAAGCATAGCGTGCTGTCAGTTTTTGGATATATTTGAAACTGATGCCATTGAAAACAGAAACTGAACCATCTTAATCTCAAAGACACTACACGTGTGCTCCACGTGTCACACTGTAGGCATCAAAATGACATCCCTGCTTGTTTCACAGCCGATACAGCATAACTTATTTTTTATTTATTTAAGCCCGCTCGCTTTAAGTCCTGTGGTACTTAGTCCCCATTCTATATTGGGACCGTTAAAGACAGCTTAATTTTGCACGGAAATTTCTTTATCTCGCTCTAAATCTATGACGATAGACCGCTGGCTTTACTTTCCGATCGAAGAAAGTCGTGCTAAGTAAGTTTACGATCGCTCTCCACCGGGGTTTCACCCACGTACCAGGGGTTAGTACAGCGTACTTCATTTAAAACCTAACGGGCGCATGGCATTTCACCTATGCGCGCTTGGATGTACCACAGCCGGCTTTGCTCCTATGTACATAAACTCCGCGCGTATGACATGTTTAACACTCTTATCTTATATAATCTGCTGGAAATGTCGTCTACCCTTGGCTAAACAAGCATTATACCGGGAGAACACATTCTGATTCACACGATTAAGTTGAACCACTGTAATATTTCCGATTTCATTTTTAATATTTTATTTTACTTCTTTTTTTACGTATGAGGATTTGTCTCGTAAACTTCGTCTTACAGTTTACCCCAAACACTTTTAGATTGTGGGAGTGAGAGGGACATACACCAGCACTACTCAATCCTCCAAAACTTCCCTAATTTTATTCATGAACTGTGTGGGCAGTAGGAGAATCCTGTTGAAACCACCCATATGATTTGTACATGCTTAGGCTTTCACGGCCGGCGTTAATCCAATAAAAGGTGTTATCCGGACTTTTTGGCCGTGGTCGATTGGCTGAAATAGCACTTAACGTTTCGCCCATCTCTCCACCGGGCATCTTTAGAAGATGACTTTAGCAGGGTTACTGCACCCTATAACCCTGTTGGTAAACCTGCTCGAGTCAACTTCTGAAGATTCCCGGTGGAAATACGGGCGAAACGTCAAGTGCTATTTCAGCCAATCAACCATGACCAAAAGCCCGGATAACACTTTATATTTGATACCCACATGATTTTTCCTCTGTCAGTTCATGATAAAATGGAGTCAAAAATCATTTCGGTACATTTCTGCATTCACAATGTGCTTATAGAATATTAGAGCGATTATGTTTCTAGCGCTAACAGCACTCCAACTTTCCAAATATAATGAGGGATTTCTTGAACGTGATGGGGATTTTCAGAGACCCAGTACCGACTGCTATAAGTGTTGACACGGCCATACCTCATCGGAAAAGAAGAGTAGCTGTGGATCAATTAAACCGTCATTCACTGATGAAACAAACTATTCAAAATACTCGTACATTCGTCAACCTGGATCAACTTATTATAAAGCATGGACACTTGTACACTTATAGGGGTTTAGTTTTAATAATTTATTTGTTTTATGTACAAAAGACTGAAATTCCCAACTGTTATACTAATATTGGGATGGATCTGGTTAGTGAATGTTCAAAATACGCACCTATGTCGTCTTACTTTTCCTCTGTTAACACAGTAAGTTTACGCTTTCGTATTTTGTTTGTCATAGAAGGAAAGATTTAGAATTTGTTCACAATCTCGTGAACTGTAATTCTGGAAGGAGCCATTTCACCAGGAAACATTTGTATATACTCTATGCGAAAATGGCTTGGTGATTACCATTACACAGGACAATCTGTTCGTGTTGGTGGCCAGTACAATACTGCCAAGTTGAGTGCACAGCGCTAGTCCCCGCGCACATCAGCAGTCGGTAATGTATAAACCCTGCAAGGCCGCGGGCGAGGCAAACAGCCATGTCCTCCGTTAGGGTTTAAATAAAGAACCCTGTGTATTACCTCTAGAAACGGAGAAAGACAATAAATTTAGATGATTGACTCGATGTATACTAATTGCAAGGATATCAATGCCACCAGTAAATCTGATATGATGCACTGACTTTTAAGCACACTGAAAAAGTCGTTGACCTGTGCTGGTTTCTAACCTGCGACCTTGTAATCAGTAGACCACTGAGTCACCTAGACCGACATTTCGAGGTAATGGTGGCACAACGAGGTGCGTTCAAGTTATAACATCTCCTATTTTAATTCAGTACTGGGACCAGATAGGAATCACTGGTTATATTAAAATACAGGTGGACTCTTTGTGAATGCATGACAGTGATGGTAGCACTGTACTGTGCATAGAACTTTAGTGCCAACGACGAGAGTTAGGACTGTTTAAGACACTTAAAATGGTGACGTTTGCATTGCAAGAACATCTTAATCATTCGTTTTCTCCATTTTCGTGGTGTGAGATATATTGAAATTCACCACCAGTTGAGTGAAGCATGTGATGATGGTACCATGAATGTGTCTAATGTGCGTTCCTGGGTGTAACAGTTCATATAAGGTAGAGCATCGTGTGACAACAAACCAAGACAGTTGCCGACATCGCCTCCAAATTTGGCATTCCCTTAGGGGAGGGGATCCGTCCCCTTCAGCTGCCGAGGTGTGGGCGCTGCGGACCCTTAGCACTCATGGTACTTCTGCCGTTACCAAAGGAACCTCGGGCCTAACTGCCGAGCCCCTCCCGTCGGGGAGTTGTTCGGGTTGGGTTGGACTTGAGGGTCAGTGTGTTCTCGACACCCACGGGAATTGGGTACCTCCGGCCAGGCTAAGGCCGCCCGGAGGGGGTAGAGGGTTGCCTAATAAGTCCCGGGTACTAGCCAGCAGAGCTAGTAGAAGGTGTGCTAGATCACCACGCGTCCCCACCGAGGTTTTCGGTAGTCTTCCCTGCGGGGTTGACGCACGTAAGTGGCGTATCCACTTCCATCCGTCTTGACATAGTAGTCGATGGGGGGGGGGGGAGGCTTTTTAGACTCAAGGTATTGCTCCATGGAGAGAACTCTGGAATTTTCCATCGCTCCAAGGTAGGAGGCCCGGGTCGTTGGTTCTACGGGTCCAGGACTAATGGGAGTACAGCCTCTGGTGTTAAATTTCCGTGGGATCTGTGCGCTCAATCTTGCATGAAGATCTGAAAATGCTCAATCGGCGATCCTCCAAAACAACGTATTCCACTCGCTGGATCATGGCGTCAGATCGGCTGGTGCGAGGCCGTGACTTTCTTGGTTTGTTGTCACACGATGTTCTGCCTCCATTGAACTGTCGCTCCCAGGAACACACATTAGACACATCCATGGTACCATCACCACATGACTCACTCAACTGGTGATGAATTTCAAGAGCTGTCACACCACGAAAATGGAGAAAACTAATGATTACACGCTGTTCTTGCAATGAAAACGTCGCCAATTTAAGTATCAAAACAATCCTAACTCTCGTCATTGCCACTAGAGTTCGATGCACTGTAGAGTCTGCCATCTCTGTCACGCATTCACAAAGAGTCCACGTGCATTTTAAAATCATCAGAAGTTCCTATCTGGTTCCAATCCTGAAAAAAAAGACAACAACAGGTGTTTTAACTTGAACGCATCTCGTATAGACAAAACTGTATGTAACATATAAAAGGTAATGTCAGGGGCCAGGACACCTTTTCTTGATTCCCAGTACATCCGATTCGTCTTTCTACAAATAGAACTTCCGGTACAGTGAGAAGGTGCTCCATCTTATTGGAAAAGCAATTCGTTCCTTTCTTCTTCTGTCAATTGTGGAAGCAAAAGTTGGAAGAAGGATGGACCACACACATTCCATTTCAAACCGGCACTAAACACATTTACAAAGACATTCAACCATGAAAATGAAATTTGAATTCTCTCTCTTCCAAATCCTAACATGATACTTGTTTATCATTTCATGGCAGCTCTTGATCTTCCACCATTAGCGTAAACAAGAACAGAGAAACGTCATTTCCTGTGCAGTAATTGCAGTTTATGGGCAAAGCCACACACGGAAACAGAGCTTTGTAGACGCTAGATTTAGGAATGTTTAATTACACACTACTTTTACCGCAAGCTTTTTACACTATGAACAAACAACTTCCGTTTCCCACAATGAGTTTTCCGATTATCACATATACAACCATGCTGTACAAAACCATCTATGCCATTTTAGAATCGTTTTGTTACTAGGTGCCTCATTTTGAAACTTCCGCCTGAAAGCACACTAAACTGTTATTACACTCGTATGGTATGGTATCCCAATACACACCATCTGTGTTCCTGTGGGTTCACCATAAATAGTGTAAACACAAACCGAGTCGAAAATTTACTCTTCAGACCATTTAACACAATTGGCTTCCATCCAACAAGACAAAACGAAATACTGGCAACAGTGTCCTTTTTTGTGCTGACATCTGTTGTTTTGGCCAATTATTAACAATTGCGCATTCGAGTTTCTTTTTGTAACACCAGTTTCGAGTAAATGCAGCAAGTAACTGCATGCTATACCTGTTTATAAACGCAGAATGTTTTTGTAGACGCACCGTGCAACAATAGCTTAACTGTTGAACTTTAAAACATAGAAAAAACCGTACTGTATAAAAATATAGCTTTTTAAACACATAATTTATTCCAAATAGCCTATTGCGACATCAGTCATTTTCAAATATTCTTTAATATCAGTGACGAGGCGTGACTTTCAAAACGATGGAAGCTGCAAGTAATAATTTTAGTTAAAATAAGAGAGAATAATCACGCAAATAAATAAGACTACTCTTTAGTCCTCTTTCTATTGTACAGACCCACGTAGCCATTCTTACATTGCAAGACTGCTCACACTATACTGGTCGCCAATCTAGAAAGTGATTGACATTTCATAAGGAGAGAGAGAGGCGACATTGCAGCTTATTGCTGTCACGTGGAGAGCGCGATAGCACTACGCGTGCGAAGATGATTCAGCTGCGACTAGAATGGGTATTTTATTATTATTGTTATTATTAATTATTTATAATGTTGTACACCAAGACAATAGTACAGTCGTGGATCTACATGCAAACGCTAGAACATGCAAGAACACATCAATGTAAAGATCATCGTAACAAAAGAGGCATACCTGTGACATTTTGATGCTTATTGAAGTGGGAAAATGCCGCTTACATAGTTTTTCCCGAGAGTTTCTAATTTATACCCCAATGTCTAACTTTCTTCTTTAAAATACTTTTATTTCCCAGTCTTAACCTTAATGCCCTTACTGATACCTACGCACGTGAAGTCCTATCAAGCACTTAGAGAATGGAATACTAGACTCCTCTTTCAATTTCTCCTCATCGAAGTATTCTCTCACAGAGCATATTATTTCAGGTGTATGTCCTTTATTTGGAATACCTTTACCAAATACAGTTTTATTTGGTTCTCGAGCACGTTCAGGTTTTCGCTTGTCACTATATTTAGACATAATTAAACATTCATTAAACACAATTGCACACGATCACAACACGCGCTCAGATACACGGACTTAGGCACACGTAAACCAAGGCAAATTGCCCAAATAAAATGCAAAGTAACTTGCCAGTACAGAATCTCTAACTGTGAGAGCATTCTGTTTATGCAGCGTTATCAGAAGAGAAATAAAAACCTAGGTATTGTATTTACTACAGCGTTTGCGTAACTCGCTCGCCCGCGTCATGCTAAGCACTTATGACAATATCGGTGACCAAGGTTTAGCGTCTAACGTTGTCATGGAAACGTCTCGACTTTAATTAGCCATTTTAATCGTTACTATGACAACCGTTATGACGTACTCATTCCCTCCCATTTATTTAGACCGTTATTCCATGTGGTTACTAACTGTCAATCACATTCTAGTTTGTCTACCAGTATACAAGCATATCCCTGCTTCCGCTCTCCACTCAGACGTTACAATTTTTCCTACATCTGCCCCACACCGCGTGAACTGATAGCCTAAAATGGAGAAAGTATGCACGTGTTTTTAATATCTTATGGCTCCTCCTTTGACTTTGAAACACAGTTTCATTGTTTTGGGCCTTGGCCTACCACTTCGTTCCATGTCTGAAATTCTGCAGCTTTTCTTATATTTCCCTACTGTTTGTGCCACATAGATTCCCAATTGAATAGCAATATCTCTGTGTGACTCTCCGCACTTGTGCATACCAATTATTCGCCATTTTACATCCCCCTTTACACATTTCTTTCCCATTTTTAGTTAAGTCACTTTTCTCACCAGGACAAAATGGAACTACTGCACAACTAGATGTTGTGGCATATATAACAAGTCAAGCCAGGAACATTAAGTATTTCACTCTACAGCACGGACTTTAGGCTATAAAGACACCATTCCGGCTTCGCTGTCTCATTTATCATAGGATCGAATCCATTCCAAATAGTACTAATTTAAATACCTTTTTTGGAATTTCTTCCAAAGGTATAAACATAATGAAAATTATTGATTAGCAGTGTATGATAACAATATCACATTTATGCATATTCCTCACATATGTGCCTTTCCCATAAGCGAAAAATAAAATAGATATTCCTTATATTTTCATGGTCACACCTCCACAAAGGTTTAAAAATGATAATTACTCTCCGTTTTTCTAAAACTGAAATAAAATCGTAACTCCTGAAGGAATAATGCCATTTCCATAATTGTTTTTTCGATGTACCCTTTAATAAGCTAATATTTTTGAAGAAACATAAGGCCGCTAGACAAAATAGTTTAAGGACAGAATGTATTTCGGTGAAATATGCAGGTGTTCTTAAACTTTGGTAGGACCTGTAAGTTAAATACTATTGCTAATGCCATTGAAATATACTTACAGTTGTACGAGGGCCTTTTTTAACCCCCGGTAGGCTATAACTAAAATGCAAGTTCACAGAAGAGAATTATTTTATTACCAAAAACTTTATACACTTATGGTTACTTTTCAATGTAATCACCGAAAAGATTGTGAGCTTCATCGTAATTGTCGGAAAGCTTTGCAATACGCTCTACAAACTTTGTTGCCGCCAATGATTTCAAATGAACATTGACGTTGTTTTGAAGATGCATCAATTGCTGTGACTGTCGTTTTGCTTCCGGTGTGTCGTATTAGATCGAAGTTTCATCTCCAGAAACAATTGATTCCAGAACGTTCTCTCCTTCATCGTGATAATGGTCAAGGAAATTCAAATCTGACCGTAATCACGATGAAGGAGAGAAGTTCTTGAAATGAATTGTTACTGGAGAAGAAACTTGGATACAATAAGACACTACGGAAACAAAACGACGATGACAACAATGGATGCATCTTCAAAACAACGTCAATGTTCATTTGATATCTTTGGTGGCAACCAATTTTGCAGCATTGTTTGCAAAGCTTGTCCACAATTACGATGAAGCTCTCAATCTTTTTGGTGATTACATTAAACCTTAACCATAAGTGTACAAATCCTTTGGTTATAAAGTAACTGTTTTCAATGGACTTTTCTTTTATTTATAGCCTATCGGAGATTGACAAAAAATGGCCCTCGTATTTGAAAACACCACAGGAAACAAAAAAATATAAACTGTTGTTCACAAACTATAGAGATTTCTCGTGACAAAGTCTGTCAAGCGCTTTCTAAGTACCAAAGAGTTGCGATTGCTTCCGGTGAAGCAATCATATTACTCAACGTTAGGAATACGTGAATACGTATATATTCAACATTCAAGAGGTCCCAAGTTCGAATCTCGGTCAGCGTGAGTTACCCTAATGTGGTTTTTTCCGGGGTTTTCCCTTATCCTTAGAGACAAATGTCGGGTAGCTCTAAGCTCCATGGACCCGGGACACATTTGATCATCATTTCACCCATTTCATTCTGCGTCCGATATGAATTAACGTTGGAGGACGTAAACTTAATTCACTTTGTGGGTTTGTGAAATTAAAAGTCCAGTTGCACAAACTCAAAATTTTCTTTATTTCCACCGAATTACAGTTGGTTCACTTACAAATCACAGCAGGGTCACATATCACACACAATTACGCAACACTCAATTACGTACAACTCCCTCTAGAACTGACTAAAAACTCCTCTGATACACGTGCGCAGTCTTCCAGTCCATTTTCTAGCACTGCGCTCTTCACGGCTGCTGTCCAAGAACTGACTGGCTCGTCCACTGCAGCCCTTATAGAGGAAGATCGCTGTTTCTGGAAGCTTCGCGGCCGGAACATCATCCCGACTGTTCCAGACGTCAGGGGGAGGGAAAAGAGACGGTGCAGTGGCTAGTGATGCTTTTCCAACCATCCCCTCGATGAACGCCACAAGATAAATGGGTAGGCGTGGTCTGAATGCCTCCTGTCGCCCACCCAGCTGCCAGTCGGTCGTGCCTTCCCATAATTGGGTGAATGAGCTCGCGGAAATGGTCACTCGAGCTTAATGGTCCGCAGCACCGCGGATATTAGCGAATAAAATTTGTAAATGCATCCAGAGCAAATAAAATATTGTTTGGCATAAATATTTGTTTCTTCTTTTTCTCTTGAAATTCGTGGCAAGTAGCGCTTCCAGCCCTTCATTGCACGTTTGGCTGCTCGTTAATTATGTGACTCATTTGTTCAATACGTTGTAATTTTAAAGCATTATAGCTGATAAAATAAATTTTAAACAAAATGGTCTGATTTTTGAGAAATTAATACTGCAACAGACCTTACGTTCTATAGTAAAGCTGTTTTAGGCAGATCTTTTTCGAAAAGTTTACCTTTTCTGGATTCACGGTATCCTAACCTTATTTTCAGTGAAATCTCGATCGATTTTTGAGTGGAATACAGTATTTGCCATAGGTAATTATTAGCAACAAATCTGGAAACATGTCCTATAGTAATTGTTTAACTTAATCTTAATATACTGACAAAAACAAAGAACAAGCAAATATATATGTTTTTTATCCAGGCACATTATATTTACATTATAATTACATATTGCCTACGTAATTTACGTCAGTCCCATGAATTGAATTTTTGACAAAAATTTTAACTTTATATATATTAACATTTTATTTTTATAGTGAAAACGCTTCTATCTATAAATTTTATAAAATATTAGGTTGTCTCATAAGTAATGTCGGTTTTTTTTTTATTTTGGTGTTTTGGAAAATTTATTAGGCTTCTTTGGTTTGGCAATGCTATTTGTAGGAGGCCATGACAACTTCTGGGTACATTGCGAGCATGTATCAGTCTTCAGTTGTTAATAAACAATCACAAAATGGAGATAACAAAGTTTGAACTTGAGTCCTTCGAAAACACTACTGGAAACAAGATTATAAAAGCCGCTGCCGCAGCTCGAAAGACATGTGAAGTGCGAGGAGTAGGTGTCGTTAGTGAGCGTGTGGCACAAGGAGGGTTCTAACGTTTCAACAATGGAGACGAAAACAGTGAAGATTTAGCAAAATCTGGAAGACCTGAAGTATGGAATATTGAGGATTCACGACAAGTTTTGCGAAAAAAAATCCGCAAAAAAGTACGCGAAGGCTTTCAGAAGAAATGGTGCATCAAAAGATACCATACATCACCACACAAGACACTTGGAAAATCATTAAGGAGTTCTAGATTTGTATGTACCTCATGAACTGACACCTCAACAGGCTGAGCGTAGATGTTTCTTTAATTCACGTCCTCCAACGCTAAGTCATATCGGGCGATGAATGAAATGGATGAAATGATTCTCAAATGAGTCCAGGGTACATAGAGCCTAGAGCCATCCGACATTCGTCTATCAGGATAAGGGAAAACCCCGGAAAAACCTTATCCAGGTAACTCATCCTGACCGAGATTCGAACTCGGGACCTCCCGAACGTGAGGTAGACACGCCACTATCCACGCTACCGAGGCGGGCTGAACGTAGAGTGAATATCTGTCTTCAGCTTATCAGTAATTCAGGATAATTGTCACTTCTGATGAAAAATGGGTATATTATCAAAACCTTGATACCTCGGAACATTGGCTTGATCCCTGTCAACCTGACAAAGACACCGTTAAAACAATCAGTTTGGTTCCAAAGTAATGTTGTGTGTCTGATGGAATTTTGCTGGTGAGATTCACTGAAAGTTTGTTCCAAACGGGCGTGCGGTTGATGCGGATCCTTATTCTCAACAACTGCAACGACTTCATGAAATTTTGAGACGTAGATGCCAAGCATTAGTTAACCGAAATAGAGTTCTATTGCAAAAGAACAATGCAGCATCCCATACTGCACGAACAACCATGGAAAATATTCAGGAATTGGGAGGAATCGAACTGCTATCACACCCAGCATACAGCCCTGATCTCGCACCATCAGATTATTATCTTTATCGATCCATGGCTCATTTACTACGTGGAAGAAATTTTGGCAACATTGAAGCATGTGGGTGTCACCGAATTCCTTGCATCAAACACCAGGTACCATCGTGGGATAATAAACCTCACTGAACGATGGCTCCTAAACCAAAGAATCTAATAGTCTATGCTTTGAATATTAGTTAATTGCTTTTCAGAACACACCTCAAATAATTGTTTTTCTTAAAAATAACATTACTTATGAGACAGTATATTTAAATGGAAATAATTATCAACACATTACGTTATAATACCTTGAATACTAATTAACATATATTTAATGTGGTAATACTACATAGATATGCAATATATTCATATAGATTTTTAAAGTCCACATGTCTGACCAATAAAAGGAACACGCCGGAGGGGTAAGAGAATGCGGAATTAATTTATAGCTAAGAATTGCTGTGCACGAAACTGCTTAAGCCCGAGTGTCTATGCTTACGCCTTTACTGCAGGGATTTCACCATAAACCAATAAACAGGCAGTAAAACTCGGCCATCGATGAATCAAGCTACTAGATATAATTATAGTACAAGTTAATATATTTAAAAGGTAAAGTTCGCCATTTTCATAGTCATTAGTTGTGGTTGGTTATTTCTCTCATCCAGAGAAATAATTTATATAAGTATTTTTATTTTTAATGGAGTTCATAAATTACTATCGGCACACTTTCACCTGTGAACACACATACACTGTATGCACTGTAATAGCCTATGTATTTGTACTGTACACATATAGCTACAAACCAGTCGGTAGTAAAAAGGACAATGAGCTTCTGCTGTCTCAGTGTCTCAGTTTAGTGTATCACTTACGAGCAGCGTGATCTCACATCCGCTTTAAAATTAGAAGTTCATTTGGTAATGTTTCGGCTTGACTCTCGAAATACATCAATTTCTCTATGTTTGCTACTGATTTTGTGTGGGTCATAACCACACCTGGTTTGTCAACTCTCTCTGCATCTGAATGCTCTTCATCTCCATTTTCAGCAACACTGCATCATGCAATAATGCATTCCTGTGTAATCGTTGTCAATCGTGATGGTCAATGTCTTCATCAACACCAGAGCAACCATCGATATTTTTAAAAATGTCTATAAAATCTTCTACACTTAGTTTTTCTTATTCCTCAATCTTGTTTTCTGACAAGCTACACACACCAGACCACAACTTTTTCCATGACTTTATCAAAGTTTCTCTTCCAACTTGATCCCAAGCAGGTGAGATGATTGCAATGAATTCACCTGCTAGCAAGAGAATTTGAGTACTGTACCTACCGAGAAAAACAATTTATGATCTGTAAAAGAAATCTTCATTACTTTGCTAAATAACTTCTTTTTAAAAGCTATTCCGGGCTAACGAGGTTTTACAGTAATAAATACACATTATACACTTAACATAATTATATATTGTAACGGTGACGGCCAGTTCCTACCGGGGCCAGAAGCCCGGGAAGCTTCTAAACCGTTTCAACTCCGGAAATGGAAACCATTCTGCTCCCACAACCATCTCGCCCTGACCTATCCTCCAGCAGCTGAGCTGGCTGCGTCCTCTCCTTGGTGATGGTACCGATGTTCTGCGCCGCAGAGTCGTCTGCATCTGTGCTTTTGCTCAGATCCGGCGTCTCAGGTTGAGCAATTGCTCTAGATCAGTGATCAGCAGCACCGCGTACCCTCGTGCTGCTGTCTCTTACCCGAATGCACGTTAGTGAACTAGGAAATGTTGACGGATAAGCAGTGGTGCAGTGACGTCTTTTCGGTAATGTCATGCAACTCCTTAGTCACGTTCAGAGACAAACGAAGCATACGATGTTCACATATATTTAACTAAATATGTGCTACAATTGGCATACCACTTTTTTAGCCGTTTCTTTTAGGAAATTAATACGCCAACATAAATATATGATATACTCTAGGACAGTCTTATTAATGCTGTCCATATAGAACTGAATAATCACAAACATCTTCATCCTCCTCCTCCTCCTCCTCCTCCTCCTCCTCCTCCTCCTCCTCCTCCTCCTCCTCCTCCTCCTCCTCCTCCTCCTCCTCCTCCTCCTCCTCCTCCTCCTCCTCCTCCTCCTCCTCCTCCTCCTCCTCCTCCTCCTCCTCCTCCTCCTCCTCCTCCTCCTCCTCCTCCTCCTCCTCCTCCTCCTCCTCCTCCTCCTCCTCCTCCTCCTCCTCCTCCTCCTCCTCCTCCTCCTCCTCCTCAATGATAATAATACTAATACTACTGATACTAATAATAATAATAATAATAACAATAATAATAATAGTGATCATGATAACAATAACAATAATAATAATAGTGATCATGATAACAATAACAATAATAATAATAATAATAATAATAATAATAATAATAATAATAATAATAATAATAATAATAATAATAATAATAATAATAATAATAATAATAATAATAATAATAATAATAATAATAATAATAATAATAATAATAATAATAATAATAATAATAATAATAATAATAATAATAATAATAATAATAATAATAATAATAATAATAATAATAATAATAATAATAATAATAATAATAATAATAATAATAATAATAATAATAATAATAATAATAATAATAATAATAATAATAATAATAATAATAATAATAATAATAATAATAATAATAATAATAATAATAATAATAATAATAATAATAATAATAATAATAATAATAATAATAATAATAATAATAATAATAATAATAATAATAATAATCACAACAGATAATACAATAATAATAAGCGTACTATAACTGTCTGTAACTGTAAGCGTCTGTAACTGCGCTGGAGATTATATTGTCATATAACATTGTTGCATATTAAACATCGCGCAGCATTATCAAGTGGTGTACAAAATATGCCTGCTCCCATTAAAAGTTAAGTTAAGTAACGTAGATGTAGAAGACCTTCGTGAATATGTAGCCATATTGTACACAACGTCCATACACAGATTACTAACGAGTCTATACTGACCACTCCACAAGCTAACAGGTTGCCCCTCTCTGCCCTCCCTTCCAGCACTGTAGTGCATTCGGTGGTTCACTGCTTACCCAATACCGGTTTAAGCGTGTCGTTAAATACCGCGGCTCTAGATGTTAAAGTCTGTCTACTCAACGCAAGTGCACGGCGGCCGCTTTCTTTGAGGAACCCTCATAATCGTTTTACAACATGGACCCTCCTCCTGACGGTCCTCTCTACAAGGTTGCAACATTTTAACATCACCGTCTTGCACCTAATGAAACAGAACAACTGGAAGTTGGAACTTTGGCAACTGAGACTCCACGCGGAGTAGACATGCAACTGTCATTTTCAGAAGATCGGGGTTGCTATTGGTCCTCAACGTCAGTGTTCCATTTCTGAAGTTTGGAGATAGATTTATGACGGTCATTAGTGCGCGGAAAGGTCAGGTCCTTTGAGGTCCCTTTGAGTGGGAACTGCACACACGTTAAAAAAACAGACTTTACCTACGGCTGCTGGAGCCGAAGCATGAAAACCGACCACTCCACAAGTTAACAGGTTGCCCCTCCCTCCCCTCCCTTCCCGCACTGTAGTGCATTCGGTGGTTCACTTCTTACCCAATACAGGTTTAAGAGTGTCGTGAAGACCGCGGCTCTAGATGTTACCTACGGCTGCTGGAGCCGAAGCATGAAAACCGACCACTCCACAAGTTAACAGGTTGCCCCTCTCTCCCCTCCCTTCCCGCACTGTAGTGCATTCGGTGGTTCACTTCTTACCCAATACAGATTTAAGAGTGTCGTGAAGACCACTGCTCCAGATGTTACCTACCGCTGCTGGAGTCGAAGCATGAAAACCGATCACTCCACAAGCTAACAGGTTGCCCCTCTCTGCGCTCCCATCATGCACTATAGTGCATTTGGTGGTGCACTGCTTACCCAATACCAGTTTTAGCGTGTCGTGAAGACCACTGCTCTAGATGTTACCTACGGCTGATGGAGTCTAAGCATGAAAACCGATCACTCCACAAGCTAACAGGTTGCCCCTCTCTGCCCCCCTTTCCCGCGCTATAGTGCATTCGGTGGTGCACTGCTTACTCAATACCGGTTTTAGTGTGTCGTGAAGACCACTGCTCTAGATGTTACCTACGGCTGCTGGAATCGAAACCTGAAAACCGATCACTCCACAAGCTAACAGGTTGCCCCTCTCTGCGCTCCCATCATGCACTATAGTGCATTTGGTGGTGCACTGCTTACCCAATACCAGTTTTAGCGTGTCGTGAAGACCACTGCTCTAGATGTTACCTACGGCTGATGGAGTCGAAGCATGAAAACCTCTTACCTATGGTTTATTCTCGGACGGGAGTTGGATCTAATTTACTAAATGAAACAAAATAAGCCTTCAACTACTTTTTAAATATTCCATTAGTTAAATCAATATGAACTGAATCAAAACGCGTTGTAACATAAATTAATAAATAGCTTTAGAAGCGTCGGTTTCCTCTACAATAATAACTCAAATATGTTTATAAATATTAACAATATAACTTAAATTCAAGTTCCCTCACACTGAGAATGCTTTGCGTCCTTAGTCCATATACAGAATGACACTAACTCTAGCTAATCTGAAATTATTCTATGGCTATACAATAATGTCTCACTGATTCACGTGTTCTTTAATGAACCACTCTTTATTAACACATTAGCTAACCTACATAATCCTTTGTTTAAACAATATTTAAACAGTTTAACATACAAATAACATTTTTTTTAATTTTAAATTACTATTATCGTCGTTAAACACATTAGCATTATTCTTTTTCCTTCGTTTCTACCTATTCAAACACAGGTTTCCTTTAATTGTTGCCTAATCTCGTTCACTTTTTTACTATAAACAACGTTTAGGGTTTTAAATCAAAATTAACGGTCACAATAATTATTAGCCAATTGGGTTCCTGAGTTTTACAAAATCAAGCTTTTATCAAATTGATGTATTTTAAAAATTGCTATCAACTCGACTCACAAACATTGCGTTAAAATCCTACTGCTAGGTGATACTTTTTTTCTGCAGTACATGGTAAGGTCTCCAAGTACCCTGGAAAACAGGAGGGTGGACGTGAACTGTACATCTGAACCACATTCGGCTCTTCTGGCTACTCTTAGACTTCTCTGTACTGACTCACCAATGGATGATTCGTGTGATGAAACTGATGGATCTGCCATGCCATTCAGAGATACACCATCATGTGACTGCACATCATTTCCAGGGGCGGCTGATGGTTGCACCTGTGGTTTGTCTGCTCTGCCTGCTTTTCGTCGTCCTCCTAATCCTCTTCATGAGAGCCAGATAAGAAACTGAAGACCTCACTAGGAGGACTCGTGAGGCCAAGACCTCATTCTCCCATGTGCATCATTGCTGCCACTATCTCTGGTGCCGTATCCTCACGTACATCATAATCTTGCTATGCATGAAGGTTACCGTCTGCAGCAGAAGGTTTGTTAAAGGCTGATGGAAGATCTGGTGGTTGTGATGCCCGTGGTGGTTGTGATAGTTGTGGTTGTTTTTGTGGTGGTTGTAGTTGTGGCTGTTTTTGTAGTGGTTGTAGTGGTCTTTGGGCTTGCTTTCGTGGTAGTTTTTGTAGTGGTGGTGATTGTAATTGTGGTAGCTGTAGTTGTGGCTGTTTGTGTAGCGGTAGTGGTTGTTTCTGTAGTGATGGTGGTTGTAGTTGTTTTTATAATGGTGGTTGATTTTGTGGTAGCTGCGGTTCTGGTTGTTTTTGTAGAGGTGATGGTTTTGGTTGTTTTTGTGGTCATTGTAGTTGTGATTGTTTTTGTAGTGATGGTGGTGGTTGGTTTTGTGATGGTGGTGGTTTTAGTTGTTTTTGTAGTGATGATCATAATTGTGGTTGTTTTTGTGCAGGTGGTTCTTCGCCTGGTATTTCCTCCTCTACTGCTACTACCTGTTTTGCTGGCACTGCATTTTTAGGAGTTTTTCCTTCAGCTCGAACCTTCACTTTGAAACCAGTTTGTGACTTAATCTACTATATTCAAATTATATTCCAGGCGGTAGAACTGGTTACGCAAGGTTTTCCAAAACTGTATATAATTACGAGATTGAACTGTATAAAGAAGCCATATCCCAAGTACAAAAAGGCGTTAGGATGTATTCGCCATAGGAGACATCCTTTCTCACACTTAATTATTTGTTCGCTGGATATTATCTTTGTGTTCACTCTAGCCATTCCTTCACTTCACACGATAAAAGAAAATTACATCCATTTCATCTCTAAAAATACTCTCACCATGGATAGTAACCCTTCGCGAATAATTGCGAATATTCCTCGCTGATGTAAGATATTACATCTACTATATTCAAATTATATTCCAGGCGGTAGAACTGGTTACGCAAGGTTTTCCAAAACTGTATATAATTACGAGATTGAACTGTATAAAGAAGCCATATCCCAAGTACAAAAAGGCGTTAGGATGTATTCGCCATAGGAGACATCCTTTCTCACACTTAATTATTTGTTCGCTGGATATTATCTTTGTGTTCACTCTAGCCATTCCTTCACTTCACACGATAAAAGAAAATTACATCCATTTCATCTCTAAAAATACTCTCACCATGGATAGTAACCCTTCGCGAATAATTGCGAATATTCCTCGCTGATGTAAGATATTACAGGTGGAGACATCTCTGGACAGCAATAATTCTTCTGTTGGAAATATTGTCAGCCATAACTATATACCTAGTGGAAAATCAATATAATTAGAAGTTGATTTTGAGTACAATGCATGTTAACGTGTTATTCCTAACATAAATTTTTCTATCCACCGTTTCACAGAGGCTAACCATTCCATCAGCTCCCAATTTGAGTTAAACAGTTAAAGAAGTAGTTATACATTTCGTAGCTTGTCGAAAAGGAAGCCTTTCTTGAGTGGACTTCGGGATGGAGCGTTGTAAGGCCACATTCACGTAGAAAAATTAACAGTAACGCTAGGTCTTGAACGTAGTACATGAACGTGAAATTTTCTTTGCCATTCACAATGATATTATAACTTTAACATCAAAATAAAAAATAACAACCTTATCAATCTTGTTAGACATTTTTAAAATACTGATAGTGAGATGTTTCTCAATTAAATTGGCATTACAATATTAATATTTCACGAAAGTACTTATTTTCGTAACGTAATTCAGCACTTTAAATATTCATGCAGAACAGAAGTTTCCCAACTGCATTGACAATTGATGCGAGTGATGATGACGATTATGATAATATATTTTTCCATATATAAAGAAAACAAAATATTTTATAGCCTGCACAATCTAAAATTTCTCACAAATTTGACAGATACCACGGGAAATAGCATAACAGGCTCGGCTCTGGGCGAATTGAATAGGTGACTCGGAAAGTTGGCTAACATAAATTCGCAAAATCAGCATCGCAAAAACTGATTTTATACTGCAGTAATGGTTTGAATTTCGGTGGGTCTTCTCTCTGTATATGAGTTCAAAAGTTCCTTAAAATTACCTTTAAGAGCCCTCGCTTTCATTATGTCCACGAAATGCCATTACTTGTTTACTTCCCCAAAGTGATATTGCATGAAAAGCCTGTTAAGCTTAACGTCCTCAGTGTATTTTACAATATATTGGCACGAGGCAATTCGCGTAAGCGAAGGCCGTGAGAGAGAGAGAGAGAGAGAGAGAGAGAGAGAGAGAGAGAGAGAGAGAGAGAGAGAGAGAGAGAGAGAGAGAGAGAGAGAGAGAGAGAGAGAGAGAGAAGCAGGGAGTGAAAGAGACAAATAGCGCCAAACCACGTCTACGCCCATGCGAGCGTTTAGACACTTGCCGAGAAGAGGCAGGGTGGGGAGAGAAAGAGCCAGAGAAATGTCGGGACAGTTCCGTCGTCATCGTGAAAAACCATGCTACTTCGGGAGGTGCCGGGAAACTTCCAGAACCAGCTAATCGTGTACAAGTGGTGAGCTAGAACTGCTAGCAGTCAGTTCGGCAAGGGCCTGGAGATGAGGTGCAGTGTGGACCTGCGGCAGACGGACTTGAACATTGGGTACGTGTATGTTACGTCATTCTGCAGTTATCAGAGGTATACAAAGTGTATTTATACGGCAGTAAAGAACAGTTTGAATTTCGGCAAATTGGACTTTTAATTTTTTACGAATCCACAAAGTCACAATATAGACGCGAACTTTCCCGAAGAGCGTCGGTAATTTTGTTAGTGTTTTTTCCCAGCTCCTTCAGTCCGACACAATTATGTTCCTCATACCGAGTTTTAAATGTCCTGGTGTATTTTGAAGATGCTCCGTCTCAAAGTTTTTCTAAACATAGCACTGATGTTGGCCTAGCAACATTTGCCACGCCGTGTTTGTCATCATAAAGAAAAGAGTATTTGGAGAATGGAAAACATCAAGTCGTGTATTGGAT
This sequence comes from Mantis religiosa, assembly GCA_030765055.1. Taxonomy (NCBI): domain Eukaryota; kingdom Metazoa; phylum Arthropoda; class Insecta; order Mantodea; family Mantidae; genus Mantis; species Mantis religiosa. The sequence goes on from CM060959.1 coordinate 79,923,746, forward strand.
TCATTGTAAATCCCTTAACTATGAACAATTAGACACTTCACATATCATACAATAATCACTGATCACATAAAAAGGTTACGTTCGTTTACTCAGTATGCAAACTGATAATAAACAGTAGCACATGACACGGGGTTCTCGCTTCAAGCGGTTACCACTTCTGCCAACAAATTTCTTTTCAAATAAACGAAAAAGTAGGAAGAAAGTCAACTATTATGTTGGAAATACAAGTTGGTGCGGAATATATGACTTCTATAAATCGAATCCGAAGCCCTCTTGGTCAGGGTGAGTTACCTGGATAAAGTTTTTACCGGGGTTTTCCTTTATCCTCAAAGACGAATGTCGGATAACTCTAAGCTCCATGGACCGTGGACACATTGAGCATCATTTCACCCATTTCATTCACCGTCTGATATGACTTAATGTTGGAGGACGTAAATTTAAAGAAACCACATCCATAGCCATGGTAACCAGCAATGGATTCTGCCCCTCCAACCTCTCCTTACTCGCCGCAAGTGTTGCGGCCACCTTGGACTTTCAATAACGAATCACTAGTTGGAAGTAAGCTAGCTGCATTATTGAGCAAAGTGAGTGGCTTCATTATAAAATATAAGTTGGAGAACTTATAAAGGAAAATTAAATGCTAGTACGTAAAACATAACTGCCCCTGTAGCATAAACAATTCATGCCTACCTTCAAATTTCAGTTCATTAGCAATTTCCTTCAAATACTTTCCTTCGGCAATCTTTCTTTGTACGATTTATTTCTGTCATAAAGACAGGAGTGATTTTGTAATAAAACAATCAATTTGTTGTTAAATGACTCCATATCTATTTTTTTCTGTTGCTGTGCGGTACTATAGTGTTTTTGTGTTCTTCCTCTCTTTTGCTTGGAGTTTGCAAGGTTTGACGTTAGCGTCTGGCGATAAACTCTTCTCTTCCTTATAGCGGATTCGCCAAGAGCCACAGTCTTCATTTCAAACATGGTGCTGCAATTTATTCCACTTTCAAACAATATTTAATGCAAATTAAGTAAAAATTCGCCAAGCACTGGAGAAAAATTTAACCCTTTTGACTATTAACAGCAGACCAAATATTCAAAGCAACTGAAAATACAAACAGACATCAAGAACTGTGTAAAAATAAGAATTTTAATATACAAATCGGATGTACAAAGGTCGCGAAATTAAAAATATCCCGTTATATTTTTATCACACTTCTTATACATGTTTTTCCCAAGTTCAAGTACTTTAATTTTATATGAGGTATTTACAACTTATATACGGAATTCATGTGTAACACAAATATGAAATTTCATTGCAAATAAGTGTTCATAGACTTAACTTTTTTTGCTGGTCCGTTTCTTGTTGATATGTTTTTACGAGTATGTATACAGAACTAGTATTGCAATGGAATTGAATATATTTTCTAGGGGCCTCAAAATTAAATCTACTGCGATTTTTACTTTAACTTTATTAAAGCCTGCGTCATTTAGAACATAATTAACCTGAAGTGATTTTTCTCTTTCTAATCGGTGCCCAAGTTTCGCTGTCTGTTGATCAACAAAGGTGCTTTTCCTTGATCATTAGCAAAGATAGAAGATCAAAATAGACATAGAAAGCTTTTTCTTAACCGCATTTAGAGGAAGTCAGTGAGAGCATGAGCTAGAAGCTTACCCCTAAATGTAAACGTGACAACTAATATTAGAATACAAATAGGGTATTACTACTGAAACTGCACTGGATACCAACAATAGGATATCATAAAAAAGGAAATGGAAACTTAACTTTAACTTTAATATAACGAAACAAAATTAGCAAAAATAAAATTAAATATGCACATCCAGAGAGTAACAGAATAATCGTAAAAATCACCAATATCGCCATAGAAGTTTGATGGAAAGAAGCGAGGGGTGAGCAAAGAGTTCACGTCATTAGAAGTGAAGGAAATAAATGATATATAAACCGGGGGAATGAAAATAAAAAATATAATTTAAATAAATGAATATCAGTTTAGGAAGAGAGGTAGGAGAAACTAAAAGCTAACACGCGTAAGTCAGCCAAGAAAGCTAACAACAAAAGTGATAAAGGAAGGTAGTTCTGAAATATAGGGGAAAAATTAACAGGAGATAAGAGAAGGAAAAAAGGGAAATTTTGAAAAAGAAATCATGACAATGTGTGCAAACTTTGAATACAACAGAGGAATATTAAGGAAAAAAACAGGACATATTTACCAGGTTGCCCATTAGGCATTTAAGTTCACAGAAAGCTATAAATGTAACAGACACACTTAGTATTCGATTAACCAATATAAATTCCATAAAAGTTAAATTGATATTCCAAATTAAACAGCTCAAAACTTTATAAATATGTAGTGCTGGATAGAGAAAGCTGTATGATTCTTATATACCAGGAGGCCAACTGCTTCGTCTTTCACGTAAGCAGATATGCCTTCTTATGTTAAGACAGTTGTAGAACGAAACGTGGCAGTTCCAGTTAAATGGACCGCAGTGGCGTGAGCGTACTTGAATCTGCTATGAGCAACGAGAGGCAGTTCCCAGGATTGAACTATACTGTTTAGTCCGCACACACCACTAAAGAATATCAGCTTAAACGAAGAACGGGTCAATTGGGCCACACGGTATATTTGTTAACCACACTACCAATTATTACATCATGATCGCATAAGAAATCTTGGAAATGAATTTCAGGGTGGAATGCAATAATTTCTCTACTTACTGTAAATACGTAGTAGTGAAATTAATGAAAATTTCTCAACCGGTCTAAAAAGTGAGTTTATTCTCTCGAAAATAAAGACTCTGTGACGTTAGTGAAAACATTCAAAGACCGTTTCCATTCATTACTTTGTTCTTTTCTCTTATCACAGAGTACACACGCACTAAGAAGTGCCTCTACTCAAAGTTCGCTTACGCCACTGAAATTCCCTCTGTCACGCTCGCAACTGTTTTAACTAAGTACTGATATCGACATACGTGAAAGACGGGTCAGTTGGACCCTGGTATAATATTTTTCATCAAAATTAATATTATTCTTATATTTATAGCATAAATAACACATATCAAAGTTATGAGTATATACGATCGATGTAGGTTTTTAGGAAGGTATATTTACACATTTTCTGTGTAGTGTAACGGACGCAGGATCTAATAAGCTGCATGACTTAACAGATGTAGATTGAGGTAGCTGGTTCTCAGTTTGTTAGATTTTATATTCCCTACAGAGTAACTATTGACAGAATGGTATCACATCAGCCAAGGTAATAAATCTCCCCACACTACATGATTGCTTCGTCGCCGTCCAATTGAATCTCTCGATTGTCCTTTTATCACCCTATTCCATCCTTTCCTCTTTGTAAACAGTCGTGTGGAAATAAAAGATAGCCTAGCTACTCAAACTCTGCTGTTACATAGTTGCAATAATTGGGATTTACGGCAAATGTTTCTATAGGGAATTTTGAAAGTAATTGCAAATCTGTGTGAATCATAAAATCGAACTCCACTGAATCCGGACGATCCAAAATGTACAAAATTCTTGTTTTAGTTTATTTTGCTTCTGGCTATCTAAAAATGCTACTTAAAATATACCAGTATGATAATATTTAACTCCGACTCTCATGTTCTTTGAACCCGAATTGTATAAAACTTCATTTTAATAAAGTTACTCTGGCACGTAACTATGAAATACATTCTTTCGAAAATTGAATATTTGAGATTTCGCTGGAATATAGGCTTTAAGACACATTAAAAGAATAAATAGCAAGATTTTCAAGCAAATCTACCCACACCATATATAAATAATTATTTTATAAAAAACGGTTGCACTATTTTATTAAAATGCTGAGGTTATCTTATGTAATCAATGGAAATACGTATTACCTATTTAGTTTTATTTTGAACAAATTTTATATAGAGACCAGAGCATGTTCTAATCGAGCGGGGGTTTTCCTAGTCCGGCTGTCGTTCGCAGTAGTACCTAGCCGCTTTGCGGCGTAACCTGCGAAATGAGTATAGATGAATTTAGGTTCTGCCGGAGGTAGGTTGTAGGTAAGTTGTGAATGGTTTCGGATATTTGGATTGGAAGGTCCTTGAAACTTCAGAAGACGTTTGCTTTATAGCGTTCCTCCGTTTTGGAAGAAACGCCCTGAAATGTTTCCCTCCGTTTTAGTTACGGGTCCCCTGCATACATTTCCCGGCTTCCTCGGAAAACCTTCCGAAGGTGGGCACTCTCCACCGGGCGGCCCAGTAGCGCTGGAGTGCCGGAAGGCAGCGTGCTGTCGCCAGCAATTTTTGCAGCTTACATGGCCGACATCCTCACTCACCACAACATCCACATCTGTCAGTACGCGGACGGTCTCACGATCTTCGTAGTAAGAAACCCCAGGTATAGCTTTCGGCAAATCCAAACCCAGCTCCGGGCCATTGGGGAATGGAGTGCAAAATGGCGAATGGCAATTAACCCGGAGAAGAGCTCTGCGATTCTCCCGGCAAAAACCAGAGCCAACTGGTTACAGCAGAACTTAGTTTTGAGGCGCCGTAGAAACCCATGGTTGCAAACGGCTAAGTATCTCGGAGGGACGCTGGACCGTAAATTAACTTACGTTCCACACCTCAAAGGTAAGGTCCAACAAGGGCACCTCGTGCTCTGGAACCTATACCCCATATTCCGCTTTACCACGCCTCTCCGTTTAAAGCTCCAGCTGTATCGGACGATCATTCCGCCCATAATTCTGTACGGCTGTGAGATATGCGGAACAGTTGCTAGTTACACTTTCCTGAGACTCCAGACGCTGCAGAACAGGGTACTCAGGATCATCTATGATACAGGCTGGAGATTCCCCGCCTACATCCTACATGAACATCCCGTACATTGTCGATGTCATGCGAGAGAGGGCACGATCAATGTACGACAAAATTCTCACCCATCCCAATCCTTTGGTGAACACTCTGGGAAGATACGACCAGAGGGAGCCAAGATCTTGACATCCTTTAAACTCCCAAAAGAAGTCATGGGACCCCTTGGTTAAGCCAAGTATCCCCATATCTTTCGAGGGCAAAGCCACCCCCGATACTCTAAGCAAATCTTATATACTTCGTATAAACTTGTAAAACAATCTAAAGCTGCTACTCGATTTGATTTAAATAAAACTTTTGTTAAATTATTTTGACGAGTTTTTCTGTTATCCTCGTTTGCTTTTCTTAAGGTGTACATTGCCAGTGATCTAGATTTAGAAAGTTTCAGCAAATACACTCTGTGTAGACCGTGTATGAATTTATGAGCACTTCTGTTTACTCAATTTTACGAAAGTCGGCTGATAAGTCCTGAGCCTCACAATAATAAAAAAAAAAAAACGTTTTAAA